>OY796662.1:33457357-33798643 GCA_963680705.1 Rhagium mordax
GTGGTAACCATGAGCGTCCTTTGGTGATAATTCGGTGGTATACCGTAATCTATTTATGGCCACAGTAACTGTACACTTTCATTATGTGGCGCTGTGTTCTACATATATATATATATATATATATATATATATATATATATATATATATATATATATATATATATATATATACTCAGTAATAGTACTAACCTGAGCCAGAAATACAAATTTTTATGCACAATCCTGAACCACCCTGACCGACCTGAACCATATATGTGGTTCAGGTTCGTTTTGCCTAATAAAAAATTATCGAGTTGATTTATTTATAGATTGTACATTTCTTTGGAAAGTTAGGACTAACTATTTTATATGCCATTTACTTTGATGAAAAAAATGCGAGGGAAAAAAGCGCGGGAAAACAGTATTGTTTATCATACAATGGTTCAGGTTTGATAGAAAGATATGTTTTTGGGTTCGAGCTTTGCCCGCATGTCTGTGTGGCGCTGCTTTGAATTCTGTATACAAGTTCAATTATATTTCGTATAAAGCTGAACCATTAAATTTAGCAACACTGTATTCATAATATTAACGTATTTGCACTCATGAGTCATGAAGTTATTATGGATGGTAATTCTTCATTTAAGAGATTTGAGTAATTCACCCCATTTTTGACCATGTTTGTCACAACTTTTATTGCACTTTCGACCGCTGAGTCATTTTTTGAAACATTGTTTCTAAGAAGAATGAATTACAAAAACGTTTATATTTCTTTTTTCACGACATAAGAGTACAGGGTGATTCTTTTATCAGGGGAAATGCGTTTTTATCGTAAACGGTTAATGGAAACTATTTTTTGTAAAAAGTATTATATTCTTACCGACTGTTACTAAAAACTAGGATAGAAATATAACACAAATGTGCTGGGCGCTAGGCGTCGCGACGTTACAAAATTTTTTTTTCCAGCAACATACCACTTTTATTACACCATTGGAAGGGTCTTTTGATTTCGAGTGTTTTTTCTCGATATTTATTCGTTAAAAAGTTATGACGTAATATTTGCCCCCTGAAACGGGTTTTTCGCTCTCTTTAATGGGCTATAGCTCCCTTAGGAAGCACATTTGGACATATGTTTGTATGAACTTTTATTCTTATTTTCGCATGTAGAATTAGCTCCAGAATTTCTTGATAGCAATTTAATAACATGGATATATCATCCATAATAATAGGTATATCACCCATACAGGGTGTTTCTAAATTATTGTCCAGAAGTTCTGGAGCTAATTCTACATGTAAAAATAAGAATAAAAGTTCATACAAACATATGTCCAAATATGCTTCCTAAGGGAGCTACAGCCTCTTAAAGAGAGCGAAAAACCCGTTTCAGGGAGCAAATATTATATCGTAACTTTTTAACGAATAAATATCGAGAAAAATAGAATATAGAAAAAAAACTCGAAATCAAAAGACCCTTTCAATGGTGTAATAAAAGTGGTATGTTGCTGGAAAAAAAATTTGTAGCGTCGCGACGCCTAGCGCCCTGCACATTTATGTTATATTTATATCCTAGTTGTTAGTAACAGTCGGTAAGAATATAATACTTTTTACAGAAAATAGTTTCCTTTAGCCGTTTACGAGAAAAACGCATTTCACCTGACAAAAGAATCACCCTGTACCTACACATAAAAAGGAAATTATTTTAAAATCCCAGTTTTTTACAATCATGTCCTCCCGGTGATTTCTGTGTTATACTAGTTGGCCGATACAGTTCTATGACCGGTATGTATTACAGTCTACTTTGATGAACTCTTAGCCAAACTTTTTTGGCCAAATACATTTTTGTAAAAATGCTGCATTTCTTGGTGCAAAGTTGTTCTAGTTTGTTCCAGTATTGAGATTTTTGAAAATTTTTGGACAGATCTTTTCGAAAAACTTTATTCAACTGTGACAATGTTAAAAAATCAAAAATATTTATCAGTGTATTAATTAAAAAATATTTATTTGCAGAATTTGCCATTTTTTTGGTATATGGAAATTTCTTTGACCTGTATTTATTTTAGGGAAATGTTTTTGATTTTTGAGAGTTGAATGAAGTTTTTTCGAAAAGTTCTGTTCAAAAAAATCAATACTGGAACAAACTAGAACAACTTTGCACCAAGAAATGCAGCATTTTTTTTACAAAATATTTATTTGGCCAAAAAAGTATGGCTAAGAGTTCATCAAAGTGTACTGTAATACATGGCTTAAGTTAAAATTATTATTTTGACAGTATTTCTGGGAAAAGAAAAATGTTTAAAAATATAGTTCATAATTTATGCGTTAAAACGGTGGAAAATTTCATTTTTCGAATTAAGCAACTAAATTTAACATTTAGATGTAACTTTGCATTATAAACAACTTTTTCAAATAACATTTTTCGATATCTTTAAAATTAAGAGTAGTTTATTCTTGAAAATTTAAATAATTTGATTTTCCGACCTAAGCGTCCGGACTAACACAAACTTTAGTAGACACTTACTCGTTTGAGACCATGCACAAACTTTTATCAAGTATAAAATTTTTCTGAAAGTCAACAACAAAATAATTTCCCATATGGTGCAGACTTTTTGGCACTGTAGTACAATTTTTGTAGTCAGGAAATTATAAGGATTTCGAAAATATAATATATAGGGTGTTCCATCAAAACCCCTAAGTTTATAGAGTTTTGCTATTTTGCGATTGTCACTTGTTTGTTTTAGTGACAGATTATTAAAATTTAGAAAAAATACTGCAAGTTTTGTATATAAAATTTTTCTGTATTCCATCAAATAAATTCTGTAGGGGGGGTGGCTAATTATAAGGGAAAACCCTGTACCTGAGTTACTTAATTCGTTAAATTGTTTAGTTTACTGTTTCGTTTCATTTTGTTTGGTTTTTAAAAATGTTTTATGGTACTTAAATAAATGAATTGTTTTTCTCTCTTATTTAGTGGCTTTTAGAATTAACAATTATTTGAAAATTTTTGGTTGTCATGGTAACCATACGTTATTGGGAGTCATTTTTCGGACTAATTCGTTGTACGTTTTTGAAAATTCATTTTCTTATAACTTTTTTATTATTAAATAATATTTCAATGAAATTTTGATAATCCAGTGGTGAAGATTTTCGACATCGAAAAATAATCAGAGAATGCCTTAAAAATGAAAATTAATTTATGAAAATTTGTGCCGAAGTAGAATGCTCTATGTATAAAAAAAAATGCGAATCGGTTGAAAAACATGGATCTTCCAGAGGTGCTCCTATTTCAAATGGATCACACTGTATATTTAACTTACATTATCCATTAATTTAGAATTCTTAATATTATATTAACTCTTAATATTAAAATTTAAAAACTGTTTTATTAACTGTTTATACTTCACCTTTGGCAATTTTTATTGTACACTACCCACCTTGGAATTTTATTATAAAATTTTTTATCACAATATTTAAAACCACAATCTCTAGTTTTGTGTATTCTTTTCTCTTGCAATGACTTTTTGTTAAAAATGCTTGCTTTTCTTAAAAAAATAAATTAATATTTATTATTAGTAATGTTAAATTTTACTGTGTTTGAAATATTAAAAATTGAAAGTAGGTATAGTTAATATTAGTTAATGAACTAAATTAATACGTATTCTTATTGGGTTGATTTTAGAGGATATCAGGTAGAATAAATATTTATGTATATATAGATTTAAGCTTTATTGACCTACAAATTTATGAAGACAAATAGTCAATAATAACAATAAACAATGAAATTTATTCAACGAGGACAATAATCTTATATATACCACAATAATTGAGAAATCTAGTAAACAAGGGAGAAATCTATTAAATTACTGAATATAAAAGATAAGAAAAAAAATGTGCATTAAAAATTTAATATTTATTATCTGTCCCCACAGTTAGAAGGGATAAAAGGGTAAACTTTTTTATTTCTCATTTTACACGGAAAACTTATTCTTCATAAATAGTTTTGCTTTTGTTAAAATTATGATTGCCATGTAAGTTAATATATCATGTACACGGTTCAGTAATAAAAAAATCTGAAAATAATGTAAGAGTAAACCACTTTTAATTTTAACGATATGAAAATTCCAAATTCCAATTTGTGGATAAATCTGCCTAATTCGACTTTTCACAATAGTTATTATATATTAGTATTAATAATGAAGTAGAAAATGATGGTCAGTAAAATGACAAATCGAGGATAAATAAATGTCACTGTCAACCACAAGCCAACTCCTCAGTTATACAGTTTTTAATTTTTATGCCACTTGATACTTCCGTAAAATTTTTTAAAAAGTCGAATTAGGCATATTTATCCACAAATTGGAATTCTGACAAATTTTAATTCTAAGCAACTTTTCATACCGTTATAATTGAACATAGTTTACTCTTAAATAATTTTCAGATTTTTTATTTTCTGAACACCCTGTACCTACATGATATGTTAACTTACTCCATGGCAATCATATTTTTTAACAAAATCAAAACTTTATATGAAGAATCAGTTTTCCACGTAAAATGAGAAATAAAAGTTTACCATCTTATACACTCTAACTGTGGACATACTGTATATGGAATATGTGACAGCGACCTACTTACTTTGCTAAAATTACAAAAAACAATACTTATTCCACTAAAATAGAAAATAGTAATAACATAAGATAGCAAACACAAAATTTAAGTGATAGAGAAGTGAAGAGAATATTTAAATACAAAAATATTAAGGCATACAAGAAATTAACGCACAATTTTTAATTTTCCAGTATAAATGTTGTATACAACAGCCTTAATTGACGTCCATGGTTTACCTCCAAAAATATCGGGATAAGTCTCGACAAGTTTATCAACTTCATGCCTCTTAGCTTAGGAGCCCGTTTGTTTTTAATGTTCTCTGCAAAATACGATGCAATGATCTTTTTCTCATTGCTACTCCAAGAGATTTTTTGTTTTTGTACAACCCTTTTATTTATTTTATGTTCTTTATTTAAACGGTTCTCTTCAATTTGAACTGGCTCATTTTCCGTCGGATTTTGGCTCTCAGATTCATCATACTCTTGGGCAAGCTGTTCCATCGTCGTTTTGTCGTTTATCAAATCTAAGTCGATATTAATGTCATCAAGGTGCATCCCCTTAAATTGCTCTGCTCCCCCATGCGACATTAGAAGTAGAAGTTTGGATACTTTTGCCGTTTGGTACAAGCTATCCGGCAATCTATAAAAATTACAATGAGTATTCAAAGTGTGCCCCATAAAATTAGATAACTGTTCTAAATCTTTTTTTGAAAAATTAAGTAACTGTGTTACAGTGGCAAGGTGTTTCCTTAAATTTGTTGCAGTAATACTTTGAACGTTTTGTATACCACATTTTTTTACGTATTTCTGTAAAGTCTTCGTGCCATCAAGAAAATTTGTCCCAGCAGTGTGAAAAACATAATCGTTATTTGTAGTAAACTTGTCTCGAATTCCAATTAAAAAATCAAAATTCTTCCTCATATCAGGGGAGAGCAAGACAGGTACACCTCGGCCTCTTTTGCCTCTAATTACAAAACGACTGTATGATTTTAAAAGTATTTTTTCAGTTTCTGTTAGGCAGCTTTGAAATTCCCCCTGTTTATTTACATCTAAATCAATAGAGTTGTACGTTTGAATTTTGACTTGTGCAACTTCCGCCGGTCTCCTCCTGTTCAACAGAATTATTTGACAATAAAGTACTTCTTTTAAGCTGTTGTACGCTGATTGGTCGTTTATGTTTTCTTGCAACTTATCATAACTTTCTTGGGCCATTTTTTCTAAAAAGTCATTTAATTTTTTCAAATCTGCAGTAAGGGGTACCAGTTCATTTTTATTCCATGTCTTCTCATTTAAATTCGATGCAGCTTGTGCCGATATTTCGTTAGACCACTGTGATTCTATAAGGGTTTTCAAAATATTTGCTTCTTTTCTTTGTTCGTTGGTATTCGGAATTTGTACCAGATGAATAAAAGCTAGGTCACAGCATTTTTTTAAAAGTGTTCCAAAGTTCATGGCCAAAGTTGGAGAATGATATGTATCTGTCTCATGATTATAACAAGCTATTTCATTAACTTGATCAATGATGAGCTTGAAATGACGTGGACGGAGTAAATCAATTAGGTCCTTAATTGATTCATTTTTCATTCGGGCCAATCGCAGCAGCTTCGCTAACCGTCTCATATCTTGCCTTACTACGTCTAAATTTCCCTTGCTCCTCCGACCTTTTAAGTAAGAGTACCCATAGTTGCATATAAGGAAATCTTTTTTAACAATCATGTTAATTTCATCAGCTCTCATCCGCGGCCACAGTACTTTTTTCAGTAGCGTATCGTGCTTTATTAAACTACCCAACAACAGTGTGGTATGACCATCACTTTGTGAGGTTTGTCGCTTATTTTTGCCTGAATCGGAATTTTTAGGGCAACGCTTTGTATGCCTAAACAGAAACCGTTTTTTATAAAATCCAAGGCAATGTGCACAAGGAAGATAATCGTCCGTCGATTTTCCGCTAGTACTAGTACTAGGAACTCTTTTGACTGGTCGGAGTTGGGTGTTGGTTCTGTTTTGAACAAAGTTTCCTTGCTTTCTTAAAAAAGATAAAGCTTCTCTTCTTTGCCGTGAATTTGAAGGGAATGACAAAATTCGTTGGGTATCAAGTTCAGCTGAATGCCAAGTAAATAAATGCCTAGCAAAGTGGAATACATCTTTATCGCAAAATAAACAGAAATCCTTCTTATCTTTATAATTTTTTCTTTTTATCTGTTCAACGTGCACCTGTAATAAAAATAAATTTGAAAAAAAAATAGTATTCTGTTGCCGTTATATCGAGTAACATAAAACAATATGTTACATCAATGGTTTTGAAAAAAATCGGTCACGGAGTTTTTTATTTAAGTAGTTAAATAAAACAAGACCAAAAGCTTTATAGTCATGAATAAAAAATAATATTTAAAAAAGTGAAATTTATAACGAAGACTGAAGATGAATCGGACTTTAAACTTAAAACGAAACACATTTTAATTTCAAAAATCTCACCTCGCTTTCAACTAGTTTTTCTAAATTATTCTGTTGATCAACCGCAACTTCCATTTGAGTATCAAAATTTTGCGAAATTATGGGAACGTCAATATTTGATTTCGGTTCTGAATGCTGAAAAAGAACATTTTGAAGTATTATTCTAATTATAGTACAGCGGATTAGCTAACCTGCACTTTTTGATAAAAGCACCAAATTTGGCACAGAGGTAGACCGATGTAATATGAACAATTTTGGATGTGGAGCCATCGGCCAACTGCCCCCTGGCGGTCGTGGCGGCCATTTTCCAAAATGGCTGCCAGTGGACACCCGAAAGACAACAGAAGTTAGATAAAATTTGCTGCTGAAGGTTTTAGTGAATGTTTATTGAATGTTTTGAATGAGAGATAGTTCGTAAGTTATATACAGGGTGTCCCAAATTGCTTGATTTTGGCTGGTTTTCCTATTTCCAGACCAGGTAGAGAAAAACTGACATATGAGTCTAGAGCTCGATTTTTGTGAAACGTCGATTGGTGAAAACCACATTTCGATATCTCTAGCCGTTTCCGAGATATCGGCAAAAATTGACATTTTACAGATTCCGAAAAACTTTTTTTAATGTTAAAAAATGTAATTTTTAAAGAGAAATGTGTTATATTGGCAGCAAGGATGACTAGACATATCTTGGCATATATATTTTTAGAAAGCTTATATTTTTTTCCTATTTTCTAAAGTCAAATCCAACTATGGTTTCCACAAAGTTAGCTTTGATATCAAACAATCGAAAAGCGATATATTTTTTTTGACAAATGCACCTTATTCTACGTCAAAAAGTGCCTGTAGAAAGTTTTTACTGTTTGAAAAATATCCACAAATAAAAAAGTTGACAGTTTTTCGGAATCTGTAAAATGTCAATTTTTGCCGATATCTTGGAAACGGCTAGAGATATCGAAATGTGGTTTTCACCAATCGGCGTTTTACAAATATCGACCTCTAGACTCATATGTCAGTTTTTCTCTACCTGGTCTAGAAATAGGAAAACCAGCCAAAATCAAGCAATTTGGGACACCCTGTACAGGGTGAGTCAATAGTGCGTATTTCTTTTGTATCCCCTGTCTCGTTAGAGATAGAGGCATGGTTCAAAATTTTAATTAAATTGTGAGAAAAAGTACATTTTTTTAAATTATTATCAATTATACAGGGCGATCCGTAAAGTGGTAGATGAAAGAATATACATATATTTTTTAAAATGGAATTAGCCAATTTTTTTATTATGTTTGAATACCACTATGATGGCCTATTCAGCGGTAAAATATTTTTAAAATTTGTTGGATGGTTAATGAAATAAAAAATATTTTTACGGAAAGTTGATGTTTGCAGGTATCATTTTGAAAATTGGTTTTGGACTTATTTTTGGAGAGTAATTTTTTTTCTTTGACATGGTAGTAGTGTATGCCATTAACTATTAGCTGATGTAAAAAATATTTCTTTCATACAAGGTGTTCATAAGCGCACTGCTAACTTATAAATATTCAAACTACCAAAATTCTACTCTTTCAAATGGAACGCCTATATATTTTTGTAAAAAATTGTGTAATTTTAATTTCTCTGCAATTTTGATATGATATGTCCTATACCTAAAATGAATAATTTTCTAGATGTAGTTGTTTAGGTGTAAATAGGTATGTTTTATTCAGAAAAGTCAACGTACCTACCTTTGAAATTATTTCATAGAAACGAAGACATTTAATTTCAGTTACTTTCAATTTTCTTTAGTTTTCACTAAAAAATGAATTTTACGAAACATGAATTAATGACAGAAATTGTTTTTTGGCCTCCAGAACTTACGCTCAAAAGTATTCTCACAGAACCCATCCACAAGAAGCATCTTCCAAAAGTTTAAAAACAGATTTGAAGAAATAGGTGACATTTCTTATAAAAAAGTCCATCGTAGAAAAAGTACTACAAATGAAGATAACGACTTTTTTATAGGATATCTCACCTGTTTCTTCAAATCCGTTTTTTTAACTTTTGGAAGATGCTTCTTGTGGATGGGTTCTGTGAGGATACTTTTGAGCGTAAATTCTGGTGGCCAAAAAACAATTTCTGTCACTTTCACCAAGGGTATACATCATACCAATTAATTCCTGCTTCGTAAAATTCATTTTTTAATGAAAACTAGGAGGTTTGCAACAATATTGAAAATATCTAAAATTAAATGACGTTAAATGTCTTTGTTTCTATGAAATAATTTCAAAGGAAATATTACACAATTTTTCTACATCAGCTAATAGTTAAAGTATGGCATACACTACCACCATGTCAAAGAAAAAAATTACTCTCCAAAAATAAGTCCAAAATCAATTTTCAAATTGATACCTACAAACGTCAGTTTTCCATAAAAATATTTTTTATTTCATTAACCATCCAACAAATTTTAAAAATATTTTAGAGCTGAATAGGCCATCATAGTGGTATTCAAATATAATAAAAAAAATGGGTCATTCCATTTAAAAAATATACAGTGTGTCTCACTTTTCACCACTACACCCCAATATCTAGGCCATTTGTTGATCGATTTAGATCAAATTTGGTATACTTCTTTTCTTTCAGATTGTGTTTAAAAGTTATTAATAAAAAATGTTTTCAAAATTAAATACGCCTACTATGATCAAAAGATATTGGCAAAAATTATGAATTTATATTAGCGATTGAGATAGGGTTTTTGTTTTTACAGATTCTTGTTTTTGCAGATTCTTGTTCAGCATGACCTAAAACGCCTGTATACACAAAAAAAAAGTAATAAAAATCTAAGATTTCAAAAATAATCACCCTACTATTCCAGTTATTTATTAATAAAAGTTGAGTTATTTGATATTTTCTAAAAAAAGTGTCCTAATGCTTAATTAGCGTCATTATATCACCCAACTACCAAGTTATGTAAATATCCGACAATAAATAACTGGAATAGTAGGGTGATTATTATTGAAATCTTAGGTTTTTATTACTTTTTTTTTTGTGAAGGAATGAATATTTTTTAACGAAATTTGGTATACAGGCGTTTTAGGTCATGCTGAACAAGAATCCCTATCTCAATCGCTAATATAAATTCCTAATTTTTGCCAATTTCTTTTGATCATAGTAGGCGTATTTAATTTTGAAAAAATTTTTTATTAATAACTTTTTAAACACAATCTGAAAGAAAAGAAGTATACCAAATTTGATCTAAATCGATCAACAAATGGCCTAGATATTGGGGCGTTGTGGTGAAAAGTGAGACACACTGTATATTCTTTCATCTACCACTTTAACGGATCGCCCTGTATAATTGATAATAATTAAAAAAAAATGTACTTTTTCTCACAATTTAATTAAAATTTTGAACCATGTCTCTATCTCTAAGGAGACAGGAGATATAGAAGAAATACGCACTATTGACTCACCCTGTATATAACCTACAAACTATCTCTCATTCAAAACATTCAATAAACATTCACTAATACCTTCAGCAGCAAATCTAACTTCTGTTGTCTTTCATGTGTCCACTGGCAGCAACTTTGGAAAATGGCCGCCAGGGGGCAGTTGGCCGATGGCTCCACATCCAAAATTGTTCATATTACATCGGTCTACCTCTGTGCCATATTTGGTGCTTTTATCAAAAAGTGCACAATATGTTGAAATATCCTATGCTGCCGCACTATTAGCAATAAATTACTTAATCCCACTCCTTCATCAAAAATATCTTATTTACCTTGTCTTCCGCCTCCAAAGGAAAATAGTTAGGATTGCTGCTCCTATTATCATTACTTATATCCGATTTAGTTTCAGAATCCTAAAAAAATAAATATTTTTCAAAAATATTGCTTTTTTTGAATAAGCACATATTTACCTCGTCTTCGGTTTCCGAAGGAAAATAGTTAGGGTCATTAATACTATCATCATTGCTGCTTTCATAACTTGTTCCTGCAATTATCTCCGGTGACCTAGTTTCGGCAAATTCTTTTGATTGTTCCTGTTGATCAGTTTCGATTGTAGCCTCTCCTTTTATTTGATAAGCCGAAATTTCCCGAAGAACTGTGGGTAAAAACACTGGAATGAAAATATCCGGTTTGGGTTCTGAATCCTAAAAAAAATAAAAGTTTTTAAAAAGTATTTCCACTATTATTTAAATAATTAAACCCATTGCATTTCCTGAATAAGAATATATATTTACCTCGTCTTCAGTGTCTGAAGGAAAATTGTAGGGATCTTTTTTACTAGTATTGCAGCTACCATGACTTGTCTCTGAAACGACCTGCGATGAATTTGTTCCATTATCAAAGTTAAACAATATACTAGCTTCGCCGTAATTTTTTCTAATTTCTGTTGCATTTTCAATTGCATTTTTTTCTTCTTTAGGTACTGTAGCTGATGGAATAATGACTACATTCGATATAATGTTTACATTTTTTGAGGCATCTTCATACGCAATGGCCAGATTTGGTTTGGTTCCTGATTCCTAAAAGATAATATTATAGCTTGATTAATTAACACCTGTTTCTTTCTTTCCTTATTTGGAATTTATTACCACATTCTTGAATATTTTGAAGTCCTTGATAATCTAGAAAATATCTGGCTTTTTTTTTAAATAACCTTTACTTACGCCTTACGCCTCTGACTTTACGTCAAAGGAACAGTTAAATGTTGGTTTACAGTAGCAGAATATAAATAAAATAAAGATAAAATAATGATATTTCGCAGACGTTTCGAAAACTCAACTGTTTTCTTCCTAAGTGCTAAGATTCTTTTTTATATGTATAAATCGTGAAATTACGCAATATTTTCACGTTACTTTAAAAAAAAATTCAGGTTATCCGGGAATTCAAAGTATTCAAGAATATGGTAATAAGTACCAAATAAGAAGAGAAAGAAAATTAAACGATGCCACAAATAACTTTTAGACAACATTAGTTAACACCTTTTTAAACAATTTCAACTAAAATTGCTTAAACAGAAGCGTACTGACCGATGTTGACTGTAGTCGGGTAACGAAATAAGCATAGCCCATAAGAACCTAGAAAAAATTCCGAATTTTCTGAAATTTTCAGGAAATGTTCTATATTATATTATTATTATTATTATATATTATTATTTATTATATTAAATCCACCTTGTGCGTTAGCCGCCATATTGTAAAAATGGTAATCAAGCATAGCAATAGAAAATATTTATTATCTCACTTGTTTTTCAATAAATTTTGAAAATTCGAGAAAGAAAATAACCACATAATACCATAGCATATGACGACATTTTTATTCATTTTTAAAACGAACCGTTAACGTATTTTATATTGAAAAATATTTAGACATTAGTTCTTCTTAAGCGATTTCCCTCAATTTGCTTGAAAATTAAAAATAATTTTGAAAAATGTCTCAAATTAAATTTGTAGAAAAAACAATTCTAAATAATGCAGTTTTTTCAGGAAATGTTCTATATTATATTATTATTATTATTATATATTATTATATATTATTATTTATTATATTAAATCCACCTTGTGCGTTAGCCGCCATATTGTAAAAATGGTATCAAGCATAGCAATAGAAAATATTTATTATCTCACTTGTTTTTCAATAAATTTTGAAAATTCGAGAAAGAAAATAACCACATAATACCATAGCATATGACGACATTTTTATTCATTTTTAAAACGAACCGTTAACGTATTTTATATTGAAAAATATTTAGACATTAGTTCTTCCTAAGCGATTTCCCTCAATTTGCTTGAAAATTAAAAATAATTTTGAAAAATGTCTCAAATTAAATTTGTAGAGAAAACAATTCTAAATAATGCAGTTTTTTCAGATTTGTGATTGTTCAAAAATTAACGGAGTCATGAATTTTTAAAGATAAACAGCGCGCGAGTTTTACTTTATACCTATGCAGTTTACGGCTAGGTCAGAGTGTTTGCTTAACGTGTTCGTGTTTACGTTGACAAATTTCCGAATTTGATTCGAGATAGTTTTATTTATATTTGGATTATTAGTTCTACTAATATTTTACATTGAATATACAGTATGTCCCCGGATTGAGTTTACAAGAGGGAAAACTTCTTTAATTTTGATATTAAGAAATATACTTGTCAGCACTTAACTATGTACGCAGCAAATATTCAAAAAATAAAAATTTGTTTCTTCATAAAAAGTTTTCCTTCAGTTAAATAAGAATGCCACTGATAAAAATAACATTTCATGTACCCTGTACATGAAATGTTATGTTATTAACAAGCAATAATGTGAAAATAATACAAGAATAAAGTACCCTGATGTTTAGTTTTATGCAAAAATGTCAAAGGAATACAGTATTTTAATTGTTTTAAATCCACGAAATCCGTGATGGAAACGTCGACGGACAGTTTTTTTAATTATCACTTAAAAATGGTGATCCATATAGGGTAATTATTATAATTTCAGTGTCCGAACCGTCAAAATGTCAAGTTATTGATCATGTTAACAATAATTGAATATTAAAAGTATAAAATTTTTATATTCCCACTAAGCTATGGTCGGATCACCATTTTTAAGTGAAAATAAAAAAATATATATCCGTCGACGTTTTTATCACGTATTTGGTAGTTTTAAAACAATCAGAATCTTTTATTTCTTTGACATTTTTGTATAAAGCTAAAAATCAGCATATAGTGGAGTCAATAGAGGTTGAAAATATGCATTGTTTCGGAATAATTACGGGAAGCTTCGATTTTCCTAAAACCTTTTGATATCACTTTTACATAGCTTAAAATAAAAAGTTATAAACATATAATTGTGAGGAAATTGTTTATTAATTATTTAAACAAAAAAACTTTTCTTTTTAATCAAAATTATTATAAGTTGAGTAAGTTTAAGGCAATTTAATTCTAATTGACATATTAGGGGTTTTCGAGGTCGCTAAAACAGATTATGATGTCAAAAAAAGTTTAGTCAAAATGGCTGATCCAATATGGCCTACTTTTCGATAAAAATTTCATTAATAATTACTACAAGTATTATTTTTCTTGGGTATATCGGTCATATACAGTAAATTCACTTTTCAACCAAAGCACTTTGTGAGTGAATAGGAGAGAATAAAGCGAGAGCGCTAACATTCTGAGATCGACATGCAGTCACGCATGTGTAGTGCTCTCGCTTTACTGCTATCTCCTATTCACTCACAAACTGCTTTGGTTCAAAAGTGAATTTACTGTATATAAACAAATTTATTTTTTTTTTTTTTTCTAACGTTTCGGTTTATTTATAACCATCATCAGAGAATTATTATTTTGTGTTTGCTTGATCTTAATTTAAACTACATTTTTTAATGTGATGTATTGAGTGTCTTAAAGGCACTTTAAGACACTCAATACATCACATTAAAAAATGTAGTTTAAATTAAGATCAAGCAAACACAAAATAATAATTCTCTGATGATGGTTATAAATAAACCGAAACGTTAGAAAAAAAATAATAAATAAATTTGTTTATATATATGACCGATATACCCAAGAAAAATAATACTTGTATTAATATCAACGGTCAAGAAAAAACCTAGAATATATATCTATATATTAATAATTACGTAACTAGATAAATTTTAAACAAATTGCGCTCAGATCAACTTATTCAATATGGTATTGGTCTCAAAAAAATAATATACGTATCTCGATACAAAAAGTAAAAATGGTTTACACAAAATAAAAGATTTTTATTAAACACAATACATATTCAAATTATATTGAACGATATAAATTAATTTTTAAATTAGACCCAGACCCAGAGCGTGCGGGGAAGATGATGCTATCTCTTTCTGTTATTCAGGCATTATAATTTGACTCATGGCCCTGTACCACGTGAATATTTTGAATATGTTTTCGATATTTTAAACAGGATAAAAATTTTAGAAACATTAATATCGAGTCGATTTACCGAAAAATACTTATTAGTTTTAATATTTCGTAAAAAGTGTAAGTTTATACTGGATGGGGCGTTTAAGTTGACAATCGCAAATTAGAAAAAAGTGTTTCAGACATGAGTTCCATCATTTCAAAGCGGGATCTAATGGCTATAAGTTTTTTAAATATGGTGAAGGTCAACTTCGTTTTTTTTTAATGTAAACCTCTATTTTCATTGCTTAATTACTCACAAACAATGAGTTGAATTAGAAAAATGGTAGTAACAAAAGCTGTTTATTTTTTAGCGCTAAATATGAATCTGTAAAAAAATAGGGATTTATATTAAAAGAAACAAAATTGACCTTCAAATGGCCGCTTCCCGGAATTTTTCCGAAGTGAAAACTTCTATTTACTCCACTAATACTTGACTCTGTGTTTTAAGAATCAAATGTTTCGTAATACCAAAAATAATTAAATTTTCCCTCTTGTAAAACGGCGACATACTCTATATTATTATATTATTATAATATAGTGTTAGTAAAATAATAATTAACAAAATTTTTCTTTTTAGGGGAAACTTCTTGGTTGAAATTTGATCTAGTGTTATTTAGTTTCCATTCTTATTATTTTTTTTCCCTAGAGATGCCTTTTATTCTTTTTACATCTAATATTAATAATATCTATTTCTTGGTTAATATTATTTGATAGAGTGTTCTAGTTTTGGATTTCTTTCTGATTATTTGTTTAGGTTTCTGGAAATTCCTTCAAATTTTTTACATATAATATTAATCGGACCTGCGTGTTTAAAAAATGGAAGACCGTTGGTGTATATTTTACTGTTAAGAAGCGTTTAAATACTCATCTCATGGTGCTACATACAAAATGTAGGAAATAATACACACATACATCAAACTACAGTGCAGCAGTATAGTGCTGCTACATCTGAGGTACAGGGTGTTCATTTTTATTTTTACACCCCCCTTAACTTTGTTAGTTTTGGAAAAAGAAAAAAGTGTAAAGACAGAAGTTTTAGTTATTTTTGCGTAGATTTTAAATACGATATCAGAAAAACAATTGCTAAAAACACTTATAATACAAACTTGTATTTTTTTTATAGTAACACGCTGTATGTATGTAAATAGTTCAAAAACCGCAAAAGATAAAACAGTGTTATATATTTTTGAGAAGCTATTTTCATGCTCTTCCGTATTCCGCAAATACATACAGCATGTTATCAAACAAAAAGCACAAGTTTGTATTATAACTTTTTTTGGCCTTACTGAATTGTTTCTCTGATATCATATTTAAAATCTACGTAAAAATAACTAAAACCTCTGTCTTTACACTGTTTTTGTATTTCCAAAAATAACAAAGTTAAGGGGGGGTGTAAAGATATAAATGATCAGCCGTACCTGAGTTGGATCAGAAATCTTTTAGGTTTGGAACTGAGAATAAATTCGATTTTAAAGAAAATTGCGTTTTTGTAAGAGGTACATTTTATATACTTTACGCGCACGCGCTTATCTTTGAAAATTCATAACTCCCTTAATTTTTCAATAATCACAAATCTGAAAAAAACTGTATTATTCAGAAATGTTACCTCTACAAATTTTATTCAAGATGTTTTTCAATATTTTTCTTAATTTTCTAGTTTGAGAAAATTCTCTTAGAAAGAGCTAATGTCTAATTATAGTTCAATATAAGGCATGTTAAAGGGTCTTTCAAAAATGTAATAAAAATGTCGTCATCTGATAGTACCTATAGGTATGGATATTTTCTTTTTTGAATTCTTAAAATTAGTTAAAAAACAAGTAAGATAATAAATATTTTCTATTGCTATGTTTGGTCACCATTATTTCAATATGGTGGCTAACGCTCAAAGTGGATTTTTTGAGACTTTTAATATAGCAATATATTACTAATAAAGACAATTTCCTGAAACTTTCAGAAAGTTTGGAATTTTTTCGAGGTTCCAAATTTCCTTGCCCGACTACTGTGAAATTCTTCATGAAAGGGTTACTCAAGTAAGTGTTGAAGATATTAGTGTGACTTTTGTTCAGAAACTCTTTGATTGAAATGCTCTATACATAAAATGTTAAATAATTAGAATGTATAAAAAATTAATGAATTAATATGAGTATACTTAATAGAATACGAAAATACAAAAATATTTACCTACCTGATGTTTATTATCCGAAGAAACATTGTTTGGAAAATAATTTCTCGGAGATGTGAGCTCCGACACACTTATTTTATTTTGTTTGGCTAAACACATAATTTTTCTCGTTCTAAGGGACATGATTGTATAAAAACCGAGATAATAACGCACTCTAACGCACCCACTAATATCAATCACTGAGGTCCAAAAGATTTATTTACTCGGTATATCTTACCCTAAAGAGAGAACAACACAGACTGTTAGTTTAATAAACTATCACGTGTTGATTGCCAAACAAATTCTAAACCCCTAATCAACATTTTTTACTTACACATTGTGATTTTTCTCTGAACATTTGGTCTATTTATTTTTTAAGAATAAGAGGCTGAAATAAAGTAAAGGTCAATGGTTACAATGGTTAAACTTCTTGCACATGTTTCTCACAGACAAAACATTTTTATTGTTGTCAAGTGTTTGTTACCATTTTACAGAAAGACCGAGGCACTTGGGTATTTAAATTTTAAAGGAATATAATATATCACTATTAAGCTGTATTTCTATAGTTTGATATTTTTGGCATAAACTAACGCAAATAATAATAAATCTTGCAAATATATGCCAGTATTATAAAAATATAACGTATAAATTTTTATTTTTTCCTGACCGTTGAATTTAAATACTAGTTAGATTTTCTTGGGAATATCGGTCACAATTATAAACAATTTTATTTTCTAACGTTTCGGTTTTTATTAACCATCATCAGAGAAAATTTATTTTTCATTCGTTTGTTTGAAATATTTAACACTTGCCTTTAACACTCGAAGCAGCGTACCAACAATAAAAAATGTAATAGTATTTGTTAAATATTTCAAATAAACAAATGAAAAATAAATTTTCTCTGATGATTGTTAATAAAAACCGAAACGTTAGAAAATAAAATTGTTTCCTAATTCCTTTCGTTTTCAAGATAGATCGTGTTAAAAAAATTTTTTAAATATTATTTATTTCTTATTTCTCAATTTCTTTTCGTTTTTTTTTCAACGTTTTTTCACAATGAAAAATTTTCCCCTCGATTTTTCATTTTGGGGGTTTATGAAAAATGAAGTATATTCCGAAGAAATAAACAATGAAGAGCATTTATGGAACAGAGTTATTGCTGATCGGTTTCGTAATAATCCCGGGATATTTCAGAGATGTCGTCAATCAATTTGGTTTCCATTGTTTCATTAGTTATTTAAGAGAACATGGATATTTTATTAAATTAAATCGAAAGTAAATTTTTCATTGTGAAAAAACGTTGAAAAAAACGAAAAGAAATTGAGAAATAAGAAAAAAAATAATATTTTTAAAAAATTTTTAACACGCTCTATCCCGAAAACGAAAGGAATTAGGACCTAAGTGTATACGAACTTTTTTCATTATTTTACGCTCCTCTACCTTGTGGCATTATGCATTGCACTTTTTTCATGGTCACCCTGTATATGAAGACAGTAGAAGGCTAGTTTTGCTTTCCCAAAAAATTAATATTTTAATATCTACCGGAGCAAACATATGACATATTTATATGGTTCAAATCAGAAAAACGTATAGAATCCGAAAATATAAAAAAATACAGGGTGTTCCATTTACAAAAAACATAACTTGTATCGGTAGATCGCAAATACGATGTTCAATTGTCAAAATGGGATTTTTAAACCCTTAACATGTCCTACAACTTTTACTTGAAACTTTTTTCTCTAAAATTACAAATTAAAAAGTTATCGGGGTGATCATTTTCGGTGGAAAACCCCGTACATACATATTGTACTTGATTAAGCTGAAATCGGAATTAGGTATATGTATTCCGAGAAAAATATGAAACTCTGAGAAAATATGTTTTCGACGACATTTTTGAAAAAAGTTTCCAACAATATTTATTTACAATAAATCAAGTGAGAAATCATTGGTTACCAATAACTTTTCAAATTAATATTATTTTTCGCATTTTGACTGATAATATGCTATTTTACTAAATTCAAAATCGTTTAATAAAGTGGCACTTTGCCATATGAAAATGTCACTTTACTAATATAGTAATGTTAATAAAAAACGGTTTGACAGAAAATATTTCATATATACCTTCTCGTGTTTGTCCTTCGATTTTTAAAGAAAGTAAGCTCAAAGTTGCTTCTCGAGCGGCATTTAAAATTTTCTAAATTGTTTTCAGTAGCAAGATTCATTTTTATAATTAATAATAACTTAAAATCAATTTGACTCACAAAAATTATATGTAGGTACTTAACTGTTATTATATAAATAAAGCCGTGTCAGTTACTATATTACGGAAATACTATGACATTTTTTAAATTTCAAATTTTGTAATGCTTTTATACAGTCTATCACTATTTGCTTCCATATCACTAACCATAGGTGATATGGAATCGCCCAAGTAACCTACATATGCAGGTAAAGTATGTACACTTACCAATGAATCACTCTGTATATATGTTGTATCTTATATTTTACTGTTTTTTATTTATTCCAAATTTCGTGAACAATATTATTTATACCAGCAGCATCTGCAATCTGCATGGTTATCAATCAGGTTAGCCATGAATGAAAAACAATTAATTTGACACTTATGCCTTACAGAAGCGTCAAATTAATTGTTTTTCATCCATGGCTAACCTGATTGATACGCATGCAGATGCTGGTGGTATAAATAATATTGTTCACGAATATTGTCTAAAAGTTATTTGTGGCATCTTTCTGTATTTTCTTTCTGTTCTTATTTGGGATTTACGGCCACACTTCTGAACATTACCCAGATAATCTGAAAAATATCTGGATTATTTAAAAAATAACCTTTACGCCTGTGACTTTACGTCAAAGGAACAGTTAAAGGTTGGTTTTTTGACATAAAATATAATTAAAATAAAATAAAAACAATGATGTTTTTACACAAGAGAAAGACTACTTAGCATTGAAAAAGGAAACAGATTAAGTTTCCGAAACGTCTGCAAAACATCATTGTTTTTATTTTATTTTAATTATATTTTATGTCAAAAAACCAACCTTTAACTGTTCCTTTGACGTAAAGTCACAGGCGTAAAGGTTATTTTTTAAATAATCCAGATATTTTTCAGATTATCTGGGTAATGTTCAGAAGTGTGGCCGTAAATCCCAAATAAGAACAGAAAGAAAATTGTTCACGAAATTTGCAATAAATAAAAAACAGTAAAAGATAAGATACAACATATACAGGGTGTTTGGGTAAAAGTATTCAGAAATCCAAAGGCATGTAGTACTCATCAAAATAAGCCAAAAAGTTGATATAAACTTTGTTCCAAAAACGGTCCTTTTAAGGGGCTTCTAAAAAAGATGTTTTTGTCACATATTTCGAGAACCGATCAATATATTTTAATGAAATTTTCTATGGTAGAATACTTTTTTGTGCTTAACAAAATGGTAAACCTTAAATTTCAAAATTCTTCAGGGGCGTTCCTACATGGGGGTGTGTCAGGAATGTCGCCCCCTTATTTTCTCTGCACTTAATTTTTTCACTATTCTGATAAAAAATTTCAAAATTTCAAGCAATTTTACTTCAAAAAGATCCTCTTTCTAAAACTTCATAAATTGAACCGTCTTTGAGATAAATGAATTTGAAATTTAGTATGCACAATATGCACATCTGCAAAATACCAATGCTTTTTAAATAATTTTATTTAGTTTCATTTCTAATACAAAATGATGTATACTATAGAAAAGTATTCTACCATAGCAAATTTTATTAGTTAATTTGATCGGTTCTCGAAATATGTACGAAAATGATCTTTTTTCTTTTTTAGAAGCCCCTTAAAGGGGCTACAGCCCCCTTAGGAACCATTTTTGGAACAAAGTTTATATGAACTTTTTGGCTTATTTTGATGAGTACTACGTGCCTTTGGATTTCTGAATACCTTTACCCAAACACCCTGTGTATATATATTTAAAATCACAAAAAACACAGATTTAAAAAATGTAAAAAATATAGGGTGTTCCATTTAAAAAAATGTAAGTTAGGTTTGTCCCGCTTTTAAGGAACACCCTGTATATTCTTTGCAGGTGTTTTAAATGAGTTCATTTGATTCACTACAACTTTTATTTGAAACATTTTTTCCTAACTCGAAAAATAAACAAAATATAGGGGTGGGCCTTTTCGTTGGATAACCCGGTACACTTGCAGGTAATAAACAAATTACTGGTTACTGCTAATGACTTTTCAGCAATTATTTTATAGAGAATAACTTTTTCTCGAAAAATTATTAATAATAGGACTTGCCGGATTAGTTTAAGTCCATCCGGGGGGACACACGATATAAATATAATAAAATTGAATTACAGATTAATAAATATTTAAAATAAATGCAACTGTTTGACAACTGAGTTTAACTGATTTAAAGCTCAAATAAATTAAATTTTTTGTGTATTTTGTCAACTATTATTTTTAGTAATGCATTATTTTTGTAATGGTAGCTATACAAGTAATCCATGTAGGAGCTACGGCGTTACTAATGCTTTTGTACGGAAACCTAATTTTTTTTAAACATTTTTGAATTCTATGTAAATTCTAGGCATATTTGATGTAACTACCTCACAAATTCGACTGTTTCCAAAATATTGAAAATTTTACTATTTTAATGTTTATCTTAGTTTTTTGTTCTCTAAGAAAGTCGACCTCAGGTATCATTAAAATGGCCTGGAAGTAAAAATTTTCTCATAAACCGCAAACTGATATTTAAATTGAAAAGGGAAAATTAAGATAGAAATGTCTGCCATATGTCAGAAAATAATTTCTAATGCACACCTTTTAAAAATAAACAAGATAGTGCTCTTTCAAATAAATAGCAAGTTATTAACAAAAAAAAATGGATATTAATTTCAAACCTCAAACCTAAAAAAATATTATTATTTACTCTAGCCTTTTAGAATTTAACTATCCAAAATGTGTCCATATCGTTTACGAAAAGGTACTCGCACTTAAGAATAATACAAATTCTCTATGCTGAGTTATGACCCCTGAAAATAAAGGCAAGCAGGTAGCTTATAGTTTAGTGTAAAATTGGCAACGTTGAAATGGTTCAGGATATGTCATTGAATTATGTATTACCGTATACAGTGGCTCAGGTTAATCTTATTAGTATACTGATTCAGGATTGCATCATAAATATGTATATATACAGCTATGTTTATTTATAAAAATATGAAAGTATACTTTACAAAATAGGTTGTCCGACCCCATACATACGCCAATATATACAAATATTTCTTATCTACCTCTTCTATAAATAGGTGGTTCAGGATAGTATGGATTATCTGGTGATTCAGGATTGATAGAATGATGTATATATATATATATATATATATATATATATATATATATATATATATATATATATATATATATATATATATATATATATATATATATATATATATATATATATATATATATATATATATACCAAGCTGTTTCTAGCTTTTGTAGGTCGAAAAAAATACACGGTGGTGTAAGTATATATGTCAGAGAATGCTTTAGATGTCGTCCACTGTCATTTGACCTAAATGTAATATCTGATGAATTACACTGTAAAATGACAGGAATCGAATATGAAAACTGTCAAATAATTACGATTTATCGATCCCCTCTGGGAGACTTTGATATATTTTTAGGAAAAGTAAGTCTAATGCTTGAGAAACTGAATAATAATAAAACTATAATCATATCCGGTGATTTTAATTGTAAATTCAACACTTCTGATGAAAATGCACTACTTATGACAAATACCTTTCTTACTTTTGGTTTGAAACAAACAGTTTTTGCTAACATGAGAAAAAATTCATGCTTGAATAATATTTTTACAAACATTTGCTCCAGTAAATTTACTGCAACTATTCATGACACTAAACTTTCTGATCATTTTGGAATTTCCTTTAAATTCAGATTGTGCAAGGTTAATCAAAAAACAAATAATGTCAGAGTCAACTATAGGCCAATAACTGTGCGGGGTCTCCATGATCTGTACAATATGGTTGAGCAATTTAATTGGGATTTTATTACTAGTCCATTAGTGAGCATTGAGACCAAGTTTAAGCTATTCTTAGATAAGATATTAGATGCCGTTGACATTTGTTTACCAGTAAAATCTAAAATGAAAAATAGTTTAAACCGCAGAATGTAAATTGGTTCAATGAAAATCTGCAAACTATGCGTAATCTTCTTAATTTTCTTATAGACGTGAACAGACAAGATCCACTTTTAATATCAAATGAAACTGTAAAATCATATCGCAGCAAATATCGTTCTGAAATTTCTAAGGCAAAAAAAGTTGCTAACGACAGGTACATAAATAAGTCTCAGAACCCACAAGCCGCTATGTGGGAAATTATCAAAAACAATAATGCTAACTATTATAGCGAAAAATGTGACTCTATAAATGCAAATGACTTTAATTTATATTTTTCAAATATAGCAGACACTTTATTAAAAGATCTTCCTCCATCCTCTAAGCTACCATCGGATTTTTTTTCTAATATAAATCCTCTATTACACTTTAAATTTAGGGAAACCACATATATTGAAGTTAGACAGATAATAGGTAACCTAAAAAATAGTAACAGTAAGGATGCATACGATATGAATCTGCAAATAATCAAAACTCTAAAGAATATTATATTAATTCCCCTGACCAATTTAATTAATCAATGTATTAGACTAAATATTTTTCCGTCTTTACTTAAATTGTCCAAGGTCATCCCAATCTTTAAAAAAGGTGCTGCTGATGATGTTTCAAACTACAGACCCATTTCTTTAATTCCAATATTGGCGAAAATCCTTGAATCGGTCATGAAATTCCAAATTGTGAATTTCTTTGAAGAAAACCAATTATTTAATTCTAGTCAATATGGCTTTAGAAACAAACTCTCTACCACATTAGCAATTAACAACTTGACTCAGATTATCTTGCACAATTTTGAATTAAGTAAGAAAACCATTGGTACTTTCTATGATTTGACTAAAGCTTTCGATTGTGTATCTCACAATATTCTCATTGATAAATTGGGTGGATATAACTTCCATGATAGTAGTCTATCTTTGATAGAATCCTATCTTTCAGGTAGAACGCAATATGTCTCCTATAATAATAACAATTCTCAGCATACAACAATTAAACATGGCGTACCGCAGGGGTCGATACTTGGCCCGGTCCTATTTGTAATATATATAAATGACTTGGTCAACTGTGATAGAAATACTTCTTTTATTTTATTCGCTGATGATACCACCGCTCTTAATTACGATAGGGATATTAATAAACTAACAGAGAATGTTGAGAGTACACAACTGAACATCAAACAATGGTTTCTTGCCAACAAGCTAACTTTAAACCAAGATAAGTCACAAACAATGAGTTTCTCTCTTGGCCAAACAAATTTCAATCAGACCACGACAGACAATGTAGTTAAATTTCTTGGGGTATATATTGACCCTAAGCTAACTTGGGACAAGCATGTATTTAACCTGTCGAAAATTCTTTCTAAAAAGATATTTCTCTTAAGAAATCTAGCAAATACTGTTTCTAAGCAAGTACTAATATCAGCGTACTATGGCTTTTTTCATTCGAGCATGACGTATGCTATTTTAAATTGGGGACACTCATCTCACAGTACAAAAATCTTTAGTCTGCAAAGAAGGTGTGTTAGAGTCCTTGCAGGCGCTAACTATAGAGAAAACTGTCGAGAATATTTTAAACATTTTAATATCCTTACTTTGCCATCGACCTAACAACGGTGGTATCTCGGAAACTATAAGATATAGAGAATCGGTTAAATTAGACAAAAGTTGCGCTATTTTATGCTCTACAATTTCCTGCCATGAAATACTGGATATCTTGATTCGTTCGCGGTTTATCCTGAAAAAATTGAAAATCGTGATTTCAAAACAAAATTAATATCTTCTATACCATTCATGCGAATTTAATGAAAGTTGGCAAGGATATATTTTTGACTACTACCAATTGAATGGCGTTGACAGAAATTTTCTAAGCCTTCTAGATTTTGAGCAACGATAGTCAACTTTTTTTTTTCTTATGGCCGCCATATTGGATTTTTACACCATTAGCTAGAGAAAATAATTCTCTTTTCACCTATGTCACCAAAATAGTCTGATTTTTTTAAAACATGTTGATATTCGAATTAATGTAAAAATAATTATAAAATCCAGTATGCTTTGGAAAAATAATTGCAAGCAACATTTTAATCTAGACGCTATTATTAAATTGTACCCTCGTAAAAAAATTACAGAAAAATGCCAGCTTAATTAAGCGCCTATTAAATATTACAAACAATTAATTTATTAAAGAGTCAAGAAAACAAATAATACTATTTTTATTTTATAAATTGTTTGTAATATTTAATAAGAGCTTAATTAACCTGGCATTTTTCTGTAATTTTTTTACGAGTGTACAATTTAATAATAGCTTCTGGATTAGAATGTTGCTTGCAATTATTTTTCCAAAGCATACTGGATTTTATAAATTATTTTTACATTAATTCGAATATCAACATGTTTTTAAAAAATCAGACTATTTTGGTGACATAGGTGAAAAGAGAATTATTTTCTCTAACTAATGGTGTAAAAATCCAATATGGGGGGCCATAAGAAAAGAAAAAGTTGACTATCGTTGCTCAAAATCAAGAAGGCTTAGAAAATTTCTGTCAACGCCATTCAATTGGTAGTAGTCAAAAATATATCCTTGCCAACTTTCATTAAATGAATGGTATAGAAGATATTATTATTTTTTTGAAATCGCGATTTTCAATTTTTTCAGGATAAACCGCGAACGAATCAAGATATCCAGCATTTCTTGGCAGGAAATAGTAAAGTATAAAGTAGCGCAACTTTTGTCTAATTTAACCGATCCTCTATATCTTATAGTTTCCGAGATACCAATGGTGGGCATCGAAAAATTCACCACCGTGTATATTAGAATGTCTACTTTATATCAAACGGAACATCGATAAGTTTGACAAGGTAGGTGATACTCACACGTTTCCCACTCGCTCTAAGAGTAACATAAAGCATAATTTTCTTCGACTTGCAAAATCTAGAGATTATTATTGTATAAAGTTTTATAATAAATTACCGCAGGAAATAAAAAATTTAGAAGTGAACAAATTTAAACAAAAAATTAAACAATACCTTAAAATGAAAGCATTCTACAATTTTGATGAATATTTTAATGAACCATTTTTAGACATATGACATGAGCTTAGAAATTTTATCTATTTATTTACATTTTAAATTTGTGTTTGTGTATTTTATTGCTTAAAACCTCTTGTAATATTTTTACTCGTATTTTTATGTGTGTTTTTTAATCTATTTTATATTATTTTGGTATTTATACTATTACTTTAATTTGCGTGGACTTGTGTAAACATTTTTGTATGTATTCACATCAATAAATGATATTATTATTATTTTTTTTTTTTTTTTTTTTTTTTTTTTTTTTTTTCCGTTTCCGGAAGAAAATGCTGGACAGTCTTCCTGTGGCCTCCGACACCACACAGAGAGAGCGCCAGCGAATAATCTACAGCAACTCCCCACATCCCGCAGGGTTAGTTACTGTAGATTCCAGACTCGTGTGCCCTAAGTTAGTGTTTCACCGAGATCGAGAAGTTGTCATTTCTTGTCTCGATTTTCAAGAGTCTTGATTTTCGAGACAAGAAACGTATTGCTTCTTGTCTTGACCGATTCTCGTTGATCAATTTCTTGTCTTGATATCGAGAGTCTCGATACTTCTTGGTCTCGATAAACACTAGCTTCTTCATAGCATACGTGCTTCGTGTAATATCGGCCGCCGTCGAATATCGAGTGCTGTTATTAATCAGTAAACACCGCTAGTTGGTATCAATATGTTATTGGATAAATTGGAATCATGGGCCAAAACTTTGGATGAAAAAGAAGACAGAACTATTAATGATGAAAAAATTATTTTATCCTTAAACGCCTCTAGAGATAAGATACTCAAACATTACGACAAATCCAACTGGATTTATTGTGTAACGATTAGTTTAGATCCTAGACACAAAAAACAAATATTCGATCTTACGACCTGGGGTAAGGCTTTAAAAAACGAGACTGTAGCCAACTTTGAAGAAATATACAGATCTTTATATTTTATGCCATCTCCACAGTCTGATGATGAACAACCCTCTATACTGAGAATGCTACGTCTTTAAAGAAATCTAAAAGAAATAAAGAGCAAAAGGTTTTTAAAGAACTAGAGGATGATGAATTCGATCTAAATTTAAGTTCCTTGTTCTCCAAGAAAACTGAAGTGGAAAGCGATATTGAATCATGGAGAAACGAAATAAATGACTATTTTGAGAGTCCCAGAGCAGAAGAAAATATGGACATTTTAAAGTGGTGGTGGAAAAATGAAAAAACTTATCCACATCTATCCAAAATGGCTAGAGATTTTTTGGCAATTATGGCAACATCTGCATCTGCGGAAAGACTGTTTTCAAAAGCGTCGCTTATCATTAGAAAGCATCGCAACCGGTTAAACGATGAATCATCACGAAGTCAACTCTGCTTAAATTTGTGGCTGAATCACAAATTATTAAAGGGATGTTTAGACTAATTTTATTATTATTACTTAATATTTTCTAAAATAAAATATCTAGGATCTTCTATATTGGACATTATATTTATTTATTTCCATTTTTCAACAATATTCTTTTGCGAATAATCGAGAAGTCTTGATTCTCGATGACTTGACTCTTGTCTCGTCTTGTTCTCGACAACCTGACTCTTGTCTTGTCTCGATATTTGAAATCAAACTCTTTGTCTTGATTTTTTCTCGAAGTCGAGACAAGATCAAGACAAGACTTCTCGACATCTCGATCTTGGTGAAACACTACCCTAAGTAGACGAAGGGATCCCAGGATGACCGCTTTCTGCATTTGACCAGCCAACCATTCTACCGATGTTTGGCAGGCAGGCATGGTCTTCAATGCGGAGAGCAGCGTGGGCTTTATACCTCCGAGAACACCGATTATCAGGACGACCATTTTGACAGAGTAGCCTGGGTATAGCACTTGGAGCTCGTACCGGAGATCTCTGTATTTAGTCCGTTTCTCCTCCTCCTTCAAGGCGATGTTTGTCTCAGCAGGTGCTGAGAACTCGATGACATACATCACCTTGGTCTGATGGTCGAGGAGGACTATGTCAGGCTTATTGGCGTGAATTCGCCTGACGGTCGGGAACGAGTAGTTCCAGTAAATCCGGCATTTCTCGTTCTCGACAACGGACTCGATATCTCCGGGGACGTAAGGCAGCATTGGTGTTTGGTCTATCTGGTACGAGTGCCGTAGATGGTAGTATAGCACTCGTAAAGCCGCGTTATGTCGTTGGATGTAGACCGAAGTCGCATAAATCGGGCATGCAGATAATAAATGCATGAGCGACTCCGGCGCCTGACGGCAGGTCCTGCAGTTGATATCAGGCACCTCTACACCCATCACGCGACTGCGATAGACCAATGTGTTAATAACACCATCTTGGCAGGCCACAATGTATCCCTCGGTCTCCGACTTCAGCCCCGCTGACCTTAAAAATGCAAAGGTCAGCTCTGTCGATAAACCCAGTGCTTCTATGTTGTTATAGAAAACACCGTGCAGGGGTTTATCGACGTGCTGCCTGAACAGATTTCTCTGTTCGGCAGCTTTGATGTGGGCTGTCAGACGATTAGGCGGAAGCTCAGTGACTGAGTCACCTCGCCGGCCTTCTCGCCTGTAGTCGAACACGAGACCGAGTTCATCTGCGGCCCTCTGTGCTGCCCTAAACAATAAAGCGCCAACTCCCACAGCTTCATGATCTCTCACTAACTGTAGGAGTGGGTCCGAGCTCCTGATGACATTACATGCCATACTCAGTGCCACTCTGCCATGCATGCACTCCAGACTCAAGAGTCCTCGGCCCCCCCGTTGACGTGGGAGGTACACACGAGGAACGGACGATCTAGGATGAATACTCCTATGAATATTCATCATCTTGCGGGTATTCCTGTCCAATTGACGCAGCTCATCTACTCCCCATTTGACTACACCAAAGGAGTAGAGCAGAATCGGAACGGCAAGCATATTAGTGGCAGACACCTTGTTCTTCCCCGAAAGTTCTGATGACCAGATCTTTCGGAGTCGGTGTCTGTACTTGCCACGGAGAGAATCCTTTATTTGGTTCACATCCTGGATGTGGCGTTGTTCCACACCCAGGTATGTGTAGGTCTCTCCGGCATCCAAATGTCGTAGGATGCTTCCGTCTGCGAGCTGCGCATCTTCGTGGAATTCCCCGCATCGTCCTCTCTTGAGGTGGACGACTGCGCATTTGTCCAACCCAAACTCCATTCCAATTGCCCGCGTGTATTCCTCGACCACCCTGAGAGCATTTTGAAGTTCTCGCTCTCCGGAGGTATAGAGTTTAAGGTCATCCATATAAAATAGATGGGTGACCTTATGCCTTCGGTTGCTGGGTGGCCCACACTGATACCCGCGGGTTTGGCGGAGTCCAACAGATAGCGGCAGCAGTGAGATGCAGAAGAGGAGCGGACTCAAAGAGTCACCCTGAAACACTCCTCTCTTAAATGTCACCAACTCTGTCGAAACTCGCTCGGCACCGGATGTTATGGTGAAGCGAGTTCTCCAAAGCGGCAACAGTTGTTCGATGCATCTCACTAGTGGTGCTGGTACCGCAAGACATCCGAGCAAGTGTAACAAAAGCTCGTGGGATGTTGTATCAAATGCCTTGCGATAATCAATCCAGGCCATTGACAGATTCCGCTTGTACTGCACAGAATCCTGTGTAATACAGCGGTCTATCAGCAGGTTTTCCTTGCAACCTGCCAGGCCCTTCTTGGCACCACGCTGTTCGTTTATCTGTTGGTAGACCGGATCAACAGACCTCAACATCCTGGTATACAAGATACGAGTAAATAACTTGTAGCAGGAGTTGAGGCAGGTAATCGGCCTATAATTTTTTGGGTCAGACAGATCCCCCTTTTTGGGGATTAGCACAGTTCGCCCTTCGACAAACCAGTCCGGAATTTGCTGCCCCTCGTTCAACCATGAATTGAAAACTCGGGCCAGATGGCGGTGGGTGGAAGGAAACTTCTTCCACCACCAGTTGTTTATACCATCTGGACCCGGGGCAGCGAAGTTCTTGGTTCCAACAAGTGCTTGTTGAACCTCTTCCGTACTGATTGCCGGGCACACTTCGTCTGGCTCTTCTAAGACTCTACGACAGAGAGCCTCGAAGTGTGCTATAGCTGGAGTGTCATTATCGAATGGACTCGCGACTTCGTAGATTCCTTTCCAGAAGGCTTCGACATTATCAACAGTTGGCGGATTTTCGACAACACGCTGTGGCTCTTGGAACAGGCGAGACGGGTTTGTTTGAAACAATTTGTTTTGTTCCAAACTCCGCATTCGCCTGACCAAAGTTTTCTTAATAGCCATAAGCGCTCGAATTCTATCTAGACAGTGCTGCTTGATGGTCTGCAGCACTGTGCGATTTAGAGTGTGGTGTTGGCGTCTCAGTCCGGCTGCCACTCGCCGGACCTTCGGTGTAAATGGTCTACCTGCGACTATATAATCCACCACACTCTGGATTCGAGAAGCGTGTTGCCTTGCTGATCGAATTTTAACTTCGATCTTCTGTACGCGCCGCTTAGCTTTCTCGACCCTATCAACTGCGCTTGCCAGGCGCTGTTGTGGGACGAGTTGCTTTGCGGCAGCGTACACCGCGCTGTTGATCTGCCAGATGTTGGCATCTTCTGGAAGCTCTTCACTGATCAACGAATCCATTCGTGCCAGGTCTTGTGGCTTTGGGTTAACCCTGGTGTTAAGGTTAACCCTCGTCCTTAAAGCGACGTCGGTGTACTCAAGCGGAAGTTCCTCGTCAGCTGGAATTTGCCGCGGTGGAAGTGCGGCTGGTACTTCCTCACGCCGACGAGGTGCCCTTACGTAACCTGTTCGGCGCAAAAAGGATACTTGGTCTCTCAGATGTTGCTGAGAGAAGGCGCGATACTCCGGGTGCATATCGCACCACAACCGGTGTAATCGCGCCATGTATCCCCTGCGCCCAGGTTCGCTGCTCTCATAGCAGTTAAGCAGGTCATCCCTTAATCCCTCCGTCCACCTAAAGCGTCCATGTACAATAGCAAGTTCGTCATTAATGAGACCGTCCGGTAAGGCCCCTCCCACCTGTCTCTGACCCCCATCCGACTGGGGTCGATTGTGAGGGGCCTGTCCTCTGACATGGTCTTGAACCAGAGGGTTTGGGATCACAGGGTGGTTAGCCCTGAGATCCCACGTCCGACATTTGTCAGAGAGGGTTGCCCCTCCCTGTCCAGGGTGCACCGCGAGGAGGTTGCCGGTCCGCATTTCGCACCCCTTATTATTATTATTATTATTATTATTATTATTATTATTATTATTATTATTATTATGTTAATATTTATGTATTTTTCTATTAGTCTCAGAAAGTGAAAAAAGAAAGTATTATGAGAAGAAAATCGACTTAAATAAGGGTAATCCATATGAAATGTGGAATACATTAAAAAAAATTATTCCACGAAATAATATTTCTAATACAATCTCTCAAATAGAATAGAATAGAATAGAATAGAATAGGCATTTATTCACCATAAAATTCTGTTACATGAACAAATATCGGTTTTGTCACAGTGTATAACTAAATAGAATTTGATAGGAATGAAATTGTTAGTGATCAAACAAAACTCCCTAGTTTATTAAATGAGTACTATGTCAAAAGTATAGAGAGTATAACTAAACAGATCGACAGATCAGGTATAGATTTCTCTTTTGAGAACAGAATAGCTGATAAAAAATTTGATAACTTTTCTCTAGTAAGTGCTGATGAACTTAAAACAATTATATTTGCTCTACCTAACAAAAATAGTCCTGATGATATGAGCATAACTTTAATTAAAAATTGTTATGAAACTTTATCAAATCCACTATTGAATATGATCAACTCCTCACTTTTAACGGGTAAAGTACCAACGGATATTAAGGTTGCTACTATTGTACCCATTCCAAAAATTTCAAATTCAATTAAGGCTTGTGACCTCCGACCAATTAACATGATTAGTTCCATGGGAAAAATTCTTGAAAAAATAGTTTGTGAACAACTGACATCTTTCCTAGAAAAAAATGAAGCATTAACAAGTTTTCAGTCTGGGATTCGTAGCAAACATAGTTGCGAATCTGCAATACAATGTGTATTACATGAATGGAAACTTAGTTTAGAAAAGAAGGAGATTACATTTGCAGTATTTGTGGACTTACAACGTGCGTTTGAAACTATAGATAGGACAAGGTTATTAATAAAATTAAAAAAATAATTAGTGAAAACAAGGTAGCATGCTGTGAAAGTGAGGTTAAAAGTACGCAAAATTCAACAAAGCATCAAGATGAAAAAAAATTAATGGCTATTGAAAATCAATATCTAAAAGAACTATTAGAGGAAACTAGGGACAAAAACAACATCCTGAAATTAAACAATGAATTGCTGTTAAGTAGATTAAAAGATATGGAAGCAAAACTCCTAGCAACAAAAAGTGATGTGATAAAGAACCCATTGCCAAGAATAAATCACACAAAGGCCGAGCCAGTGAAAACTTCAGAAAAAGCGGAAATCAATTATGCTGCAGTAGCCAAAGGGGCTGCAATAAATCAGAATACAATGCCGCAAGCGCAACACCAAGAAAACAGTAAAATGACAAGACCGACGCAAATAATACTTGCACACGCAAACCAAGACAAAACGGGAGTTAATGTTAATACAGAACTAACTCCAACAAATGAGGCATCCTTTGAGGTAAAAGATAGTCGAAGACGTCGAAAACCGAAGAATCTGGGTACGTGTAAAGTTTCGGAAGAACAAAGTAAATCAGGATTTGCCGGAGAGGAGAGAAAAGTCTGGTTGCAACTATATCGAGTAAAAAGAACAACTACTGAACAAATGATAAATGCTTACATAAAATCCAAAAGCGGCTTCAGAGACGAAACCATATGTGTCAAAGAAATTCCAACAGAGCAAAATAGGTTAAAGCTTTTTATGGTAACAGCGTCTCTGAAGAAAAAGGATGAAATGTACGAGCCTGCATTTTGGCCGGAAGGAGTAGGAGTCAGAAGATTTGATTTTGAAAAAAATAAAAAATTTTTAAGCGAGCAAGGAGGTAGTTTTTTATAAGCAAATTGCACATTAGAGAAAACCTCGGAGAAAACAGTGGCATGGAAACAAATAAAAACCAGGAGAACATCATAATTTCAGAAAGGTCTACAATAATACATCAAAATGTTCAATCATTAGGAAATAGTGTAGATAAAATTGAAGTGTTATTGCATGAGTACAAAAAGTGCAAGTTTTTATGTATCACGGAGCACTGGAAAACAGAAGACCAGTTGAATACACTTAAGATAAACAATTTCAAGTTAGTGTCATGTTTCTGCCGTGAGAAAGGACAACATGGGGGAACAGCTGTGTATGCTCGGAATGGAGTAAAATATAAGGTTCTTAAAAATTTAAATAAACTGTCATTAAGTGGTGACTTTGAATGTGCAGCAGCTGAGTTCACACAGAACAAAAATCAAATTATTGTAATATCTATTTATAGACCACCTTCAGGTAACATAGAAATATTTTTCGATAAGATAGAACAATTACTCGCAAGAATAATTGATGGAAATAAAATAGTGTTTATTGTAGGAGATTTTAATATTGAAATGAAAGACTATAACTGGGATTCACTGAATTTAATGTCAATTGTAAATTCTTTTGGACTATATCCAACAGTAAATGAATATACTAGAATAACATCCAATACAGTCAGCTGCTTAGATAATATTTTTACAAACATAGAAGGTGAATTAAAAGCAAATGTAAAAGACTATTTCATTTCTGACCATATGGCTCAAATCCTTTCTTTCACTGTTGAAAGGACAAATGTAAATAGATGTTATCGTAGGTTTTTTAGTGAGGATAACAAAAATAAGTTTTTGCATAGACTTCATGAGCAAACATGGGAAGAAGTTTTTCATATTGATGAGAATGATGTAAATAAACAGTGGCATGTATTTAATGGCAGTTTTTTAAATATTTTTAATGAGTGTTTTCCCCTCAAATATTGCAAAGTAAATGAATTAAAACATCAGGTTTACATCAATCAAGAAGTTAAAAATATTAAAAATAGGTTAGATATCTTACTTGTCTTATCAAATAATAATCCTACACTATACAAAGAATTATATAATGAACTAAAAAAAACAATATGATAAAGCACTAATTGAATGTAAATCTCAAGCGTTTGAAAATAAAATAAAAAACTCGGACAATAAAAATAAAACTTTATGGAGTATATACAAGGAAGTAACAGGCAAAAGCAATTCAAGTGAAGATTCATTGAAAGGAGAAGCTAGTAAAATATCCAATGAATACAACTCGTACTTCCTGAATGCTGTACCAAACTTATTAAAAGACTTAAAAAGTCGACACTTTAATTGCAATATCAGCGAAAATATACAGTCCATGTTTGTAAAGCCGGCTACTGTTGAGGAATTACATGAAATTGTCAAATTAAGAACAAATATAGTAGTGTACCCACAAGCATCATTAAAACGTGTTTTACCGAAATTAGCATAGTAATTTGTCATATTGTTAATAATTCTTTAAAATTTGGGATATTTCCTGAGCAGTTAAAATTAGCCCTAGTCAAACCCATTTATAAAAAAGGAGATCCAGAACAAATGTCCAGCTATAGACCAATCAGTTTATTGCCAAGTTTCTCAAAAATATTTGAAATAGTTATGTGTAATAGAGTTGTGTCTTTTATGAACAAGTGCAATCTATTTGCTGATACTCAGCATGGTTATATAAAGGGTAGATCAACTCATACAGCCATCTTCCAGTTTACAAAGACCATTATTGAAATAATTGAAAATCATAACGTCGCGTTGGGTATGTTCTTGGATCTTTCCAAGGCCTACGATTGCTTGAATCATGAGTTTTTGTTAGAAAAGTTAAATAAGTATGGAATAAGAGGAAATGCATTGGAATGGTTCAAATCATACCTAACGGGGCGTACCCAACGAGTTGAAATTAAGAAAAACGGGAAATCAGCTAAATCAAACATCTTAATAAACAATCTGGGTATACCACAAGGGAGTATAACTGGACCGATACTTTTCATAATATATGTAAATGATCTATGCTGTATTAGAAAAAACGCTAATCAACACATAACAAACTATGCAGATGACACAAATTTACTAACAGGAGCAGATAATCTGGAAAATCTAAGAGTGGAGGCAGAAAATCTTTTTACTAATGCCAATGATTGGTTTCAAAACAATCACTTAATCTTAAATAAAGAAAAAACAAATGTGGTCCTCTTTAGAACAAAACAGGCTAAAATTGTAACACCCGAGAATATAACAATTATAAATGAACCAATAAACATTGCAAAAGAAACTAAATTTCTGGGGTTAATGATAGATGAATTTTTAAATTGGGGTGGACAAATTGATTATCTATGTGCAAAATTAAATAAAGTATGTTATAGTGTCAGAGTAATATCTAAATATCTAATGTTTAATCCAAAGAGAATAATATATTTTTCTAATTTTGAATCCCTGTTACGCTATGGGATAATATTTTGGGGAGGAGGTATTCATGGGCAGAGTATTGAAAGAGTTTTTATTATTCAAAAACGGGTCATAAGAATCATTAACAAGATGACATATTCTGAATCATGTAGAGGTGTATTCAAAAGTAACAAAATAATGACGGTTTATGGACTGTATATTTATGAATGCCTAATATTTCTATTCAAAAACAAAGAAATCTTTGAGTATAACCATCAACATGATTATGGAACAAGAGCACTAGAAATGTTTTATCCTAGACATCGCTTAACATTATCAGAAAAAAGTCCATATTATATGTGCATAAAACTGTTCAACAAATTACCAAATCAAATAAGGATAATAAATAATCTAAAACCTTTCAAAAAGAAAATAAGAAATTTACTATTGAATCTAGAACCCTATAGCGTAAATGAATTTATGAATATGCAAGCCCAATAAATTGTATTGTATTTTGTTTTGTAAATATGTATAAATAGTTTAATATGTTAAGCAAACTGTACACAGACGATTTGACGTCATTTCATTTTTTTGTATAAGTGCATGTTTTTTTGTATTTTTACTAAATTTGAAATAAAGAAATGTATGTATGTATTGATGGAATTGCATTACAATGGCTGACTGATTATTTGGATAATAAATCACAAAGATTAAAATTAAATAGTGTAATATCTTCTGTAATAAGTAATAATACTGGAGTACCACAAGGTAGCACATTGGGTCCATTGTTATTCCTAGTATATATAAATGACATTGGTGCGGTTGTAGACAGTTGTAAAATACATTTGTTTGCTGATGATACCCTTATCTATGTTAGCGGCTTAGATATTAGTAATTGTTTCACAATCATAAACAATACATTAAAAAATGTGTATAGGTATTGCTGTACTAATTTATTAAAAGTCAATACTAAAAAAACTAAGTGGATGCTTATTGGACCAGGTACAGATACGATACAGTTTTAGTAAATAGACAACAAACAATTTACGTTGGCACGGATGAAATTGAGAGAGTTACAAAATATAAATATCTTGGGGTAATTATTGATAGACATTTATCATTTTAAAGATCACACTAGTCATATTTGTAAAATGATAGGTTTTAAAATAAGCTACTTAAGTAGATGTAGTGGTTATTTGACTCAATGGGCCAGACTTACAATATAATACATGCATTCTGCCCCATTTAAATCATTGTGCATCAATTTTATACCTTTTGAACAAAAATGAAATGGATAGACTTCAGAAATTACAAAATAGGAGTATGAGGCTCTAGACTGACACCTATTAAGGATATGCTGAGTACGTTAAGGTGGCTTTCTGTAAAAAGATATGTAACATTCTTTACTCTTATATTTATATTTAAAATTAAAAATGACCTAGCCCCCAGATATCTCAAGGATATGTTGGTTTATAATACCAACATACACAATTATAATACCAGAACAAATCTAGACTTTCATTTACAAACATGTAGAAAAAAAAGTACTCAAAATAGCCTGTTTTTTAAAGGGTTAAATAAGTATAATGATGAATGTCCAGTAGACATCAAGAACAGCCCTACTTTGAATATTTTTAAATATAGACTTAGAAAGTACTTGATTGATGAGTAGTCATTTATGTTGTTTGTCAGAAGTTTCAAACTATAATTTAATTATATATTTATATAAATATTTTACTTAAAGACTCGAGTAGTCTGTTTATGATTGTATATTTCTATTTTATTTATATGTACTGTATTAGTCTTTCGCTAAATAAAGGATATATATATAAATATGACTTATCCTATATCATGTATCATGATCCAAAGGATTAATAAACTATTATTATTCTTATTATTGCTCGAAAAAATTACCTAAAATTGGACTCACAGAATGCGCTCTGTTAATATCAGCCTCGATGGCCATATGCCTCAAATCATTTTTAAATATTAATGCCATGTATCGATCTTTCAAATAAAAACAGATTTTTGATCATAAGTTAATTTTTCTGGTATTTATTCAAGTTTAAAGTTCTATCGTGCTTAAAAAAAACACCCTTTATAAAGCATTATGCTATTTTGTTTCCACACAAAATTATTTATTTATTTATTTCATTTATTTATGACCTTAAATACAGTACAGAGGTTACTGATAACAAGGCCTATCTTAAGTTAAAATTAAGGGGTTTTATAAATAATAAATAAACTGCTCTTTGTAACTAAACAGCAGAAGAAAAAGAGAAAAAAGTAAGAAGGAAGATTTACGTATTAACAAGGTGTAACCTACATTAAAAGTCACTTTTTTTTTTTTATAAAACCAAATATACAATCAATGTTATAAACAATCACAGATAAAATAACTAATCATATGACAATTTAGTATGTAACTTAAGTTTAAGATTAAATTTATTTTTATTTACGATCTGTTTTAACTCGCCTGGGATTTTATTGTAAACTTCAACCGCCCTATAAACTGGAGAATCCTGTGCTTTTTTAGTTGTTCTGAGATTATTTCAGAGGTTTCCTTTATTTCGTGTGTAGTGAGCATATATCATATTTTTACAACAATCATTTAACATATAAGAGCAACGCTTAAGTGCACCTATTATAGGGACTGTTTTGTTTATTACATGGCTAATATGCTTATCCCAAATGAGCTTTTCATCAATTATCAATCCTAAATACTTATATTCTGAAACACTATTGAACACTGTATCATTATATCTAATTTGTAAATCATGTACAGGCTTATTTTTTTGCTTAATGAGCATATATACATTTTTTTTACATTAATACTGAACTGAGACAGGGGGTGTTGGTTTACCAGAAAGACTGAGTTCAAATAGGAGAAATTTATTTGATTTGAAACTCTTTCAAAGACACTACATAAAAACCAACAAAAAATTCTATACTTTTTAAATAGGAAGTAATGGTGGTGGCCTACCCGTGGTACTCAGATGATAGAATTATTATTTCAGGTAACGAACTGGCATTTGCAACCCGCAATACATTTAAAGGTATTAGATATTGCCGCGGGTGTACCCAGCACTGAAACATGTAAATATACTTTACAAACAAACAAAACCATATGCATTAAACTCAACGTTTCAGCACAATACTAAGCTTATTGTAACACAGCCATTGAGAATATAAAATTAGATCATTATTATACTCTGGCTAATGAATGTTAGTCGTTGCGTCATCACTGGTAATGGTATGGACCAAGGCGGCCGATTATACCAGTGCCGGCGATGAAAAGTTAAATGATAAAATTATTAAACACTAAATATTATTATTAATTAACGTATTGCTATTTTGGGAGAGCAAATACGTGTAAAATGTTGAGAAATATTATGGGCAGGCACCTCCTGACCTAAACTTTCAGTGTATACTTGCCTTCACGTTTGTTCTAATTGTTCTAATGTTTTAGACTGTTTAAAAATCACATTTTTCGCATTTTGACAAATAATACGCTATTTTACTAAATTCAAATTTGTTTAATAAAGTGGCACTTACTTTCTGTTCTTATTTGGGATTTACGGCCACACTTCTGAACATTACTCAAAAGTGTGGCCGTAAATCCCAAATAAGAACAGAAAGAAAATACAGAAAGATGCCACAAATAACTTTTAGAAAAGTGGCACTTTATCACATAGAAATGTCACTTTACTATTATAGTAATGTCAGTGTTAATAAAAAACAGTTTGACAGAAAGTTATTCATTTAAATATTGGAACCATTGTTATATATATTAAAAGTACAATTATTGTATGAAAAAAACTAAAATATGTATAAAAATAGCCTTAGCCTTAAAAATACGCTAGCATTACACTTTCATCAGTTGCGTTTTTTTTTGTCATCCTCCACTTACAAAATATTTCATTATACCTTTACAATCTCATATTAGTAAAAAAAATATCATTGTCCAAAACTGCAAAATTAATCTTATAGATGTTGAAAATAACAATTTATTTTATATGGACCTCAAATTTGTTTGTATACTGTAAAATTATTATAGCCTGCTTATTCTTGACACAAAGGAACGTCTATGAGTGAAACCAGTACCGCGTCGTAAATGCTCAGACAAACTTGCATCCACCTTTGTCTAACGCATAGCGTGGGAGAGACGCATTTCTGTTCAGTAGGTGGCGTTATGCCGACGACGTTCGGGCCTATTTCAGTTTGATAAACACTGCGCGTGCAATAAAGACAGCATTTAGATTGCAATGTCTGTGATACATTCAATCAGTTATGACGCAACGACTAACATTCGTTAGCCAGAGTATAGCAATCACCTCTAAGTTATTTAAATCTGAACAGGAATAAACTAACACAGTATCATCAGCAAAAGTAAAGTATTTAGCCTTTAGCCCTACAAATTGCAAGCTGTGGACGTATAATAAATACAAAATTGGACCAAGCACCGACCCTTGGGGAACACCCACATTTGCACTTAACTTATCACTACACACACCATTTACTTCTGTGAAATGAGATCTATTTTTCAAGTATGACTTAAGTAGGCTATACATGGTGCCTCGGAGCCCCATTTTATATAATTTGTCTAGAAGAATGTTAATGTCCACTGTGTCAAAAGCTTTCTGTAGGTCAATAAAGACTAATAATATATATTCATTGTCATTGATCTTATTAGAAAGAAATTCTAAAATGTCTGTTGTTGCACTACTTGCTGCCTGGAAGCCATACTGGTATTTGTCAAAGCCAAAACTGTTACTAATATAATCTACCATTCGCTTTTTCAGAAATTTTTCCAGTATTTTTGAGAATATACTTATTATGGATATAGGTCTATAATTTACAATAGTATCCTTTGGTCCACTTTTATGTAACGGGATAATTTTTTAAGTCTTAAGTTCGTCTGGGAATTGTCCTGTAGCTAACACATTATTTACCAATTTAATAGCTGTATCTTCTAATATCTCATACACGTTAATTAAGTCCCATTTAGTGATTTCATCGACTCCTGCTGAATTGGTTTTTATGCTTTTTATAACAAAGAATAACTCTTCTTTCGTGCAAGGGGTAAGATACATTGTATAGATAGTTTGTTGTTCTTCAAAGTCTGTTTTTCTTGATAAGGGTATGTCCATCACAATTTTGTTACCAACTGATGCATAGTGCTCATTGAATTTGTTTGCCATTTCCACACTTTCTGTTATCAAAGTATTGTTTACAGTGATTTGTTTAATTGTATTATCATCCTTTGATTTCTGATTGTGTACTAAGTTATTTATCACCTTCCAGGTTTTTTTTGTGTTATTTTCTGCTTTTATAAATTCCCTTTGCGCCCATCGCCTTTTTAATTTCTTTGCTAGGTTAGTTACAGCATTCTTCAATTTCTTAAATTCACATTGTAAATGTTAAATGTTAAATAAATTAGATATTTCATTGTGTCGACGTAACCTTTTCAAAACGGAAACCATGTGAACCCACAGATATTTTTCGTGATCATCTAACAGAAATCAGATATTTACGAGAGCCTGGCTGGATTCATAATTAAGGACTGGAGCCGCACGAATTCACATAGCGGGAAATGTCTAGGGGTGGGCGATATTGAAAATTTGTTATCGAATATCGATAACTAAAAACATATCGGTAAATTCAATATATCGATAGTTATCGATACTTATCGATATATCGATACTTATCGAATATCGATATTTATCGATAACTATCGATATTTCCAATCGTAAATATTGTTATTCGATATATCGATAAAAATTTCCAGCGCTATAATCGCTACACATATTTTACAAACTATATTGCACATCACAGAATTCACACAAGCGTCATGGGCAAAGTAATTTAACCAAGAAAACTGCTGAATTTTATGTAGAACATTTGTCTTTCAGTATTATATATCACCTAATTTTACAAATAAAGTTTCTAGGCCATTAAATGTCCGAGCGCGCACAATAAAATAAAATCATATTCAATCACTGAACTCGCAGAATAAGGAGACGAGTATTTAGCACGTGTTATTATTTCCAACCGCAAATATCGATATATCGATATTTCGATATTTATCGATAAGTATATCGATATGTCGATATTTATCGATATATCGATATGTTGATATTTATCGATATATCGATAATTCCAATAGCAAATATCGTTATTCGATATATCGATAAAAATTCCCAGCCCTAGACATGTCTATTGTTGTTTAAAGTTTATTATATCATATTCACAATTTGTTGTGCAATATTTCAGATATTTGTTATTTTATGTATGATCGACGTCATCTAAAATTTGATAGTATTTGTCAAATATATTTACTGTAATGTATTTGCACTAACAAGAATAAGTTAACACAGTTTTTCTGTCTAACAGTTTAATTCAGTGATATTAGTCTAATTACAAACTACAAATCGCCCTGCTTATATGCATACTTACCTATATTTATAACCTATTCATTAGCAACGGTTTTTCGCCAACATTCTCATGTTGATCCCAAATGTAACCTCTTATAATTTGGTATGGGTCCCATGTCTCTAAATTTCAATATCGTACATTGAAAATTCACCGGCCGCCACTGAACTAATATTCGAATATTCGATAGTTCAAATAAATATTCGATAGAATTTGAAATATGCGAATAGTGGAAAATTTGAATAGTCGAGTATTTTACAAATTACTATTTGAATATTCGAAATAAAGTGTGTCCACGGATGGAGCTGATGTCACTAGGAACAATATGTCCGATATTTATTAGATAGATTATGGAATCTCTCTTATTGACGATTAAGAACAAGAACTGACTGTTCTAATAAAATAAGCTTCTTATTGGTTCACGTTAGCATTTTTGTGGGTTATGTGCTTATATTTGCTACCCATCTATAATTTGAGAATGTAGAGGATGTAGAAATAATATTGTAGAATAAATGAACAATTAACATTTTAAACAAAACTACGTTAATGCTGATGTATTTAAACATAACATATAAACATAAACACACCACAGAAGAAGAAAGTAGGCAACCCCCAAATCTAAAGCCAAGTCTGCCCGGAAGGGGGGTTACACATTTGAAAAACGCAGAGAAACATCCATACCCGACTTTGCCAGTGCCGGGGTTCGAACTTGGACACGATAGGCAGTGCGACCAGAGCCATGACTGTCACTCATGCTCTAGCCCGCTGCGCTATCAAGTCGGTACCGCTTGTATTACGACTAATAGTATAGTAAAAGTATAATAATAATAATAATAATAATAATTTATTTCTCACTTTTAACACAATAGTGTATACAGTCGTCGGTACATATATAGAAAAATAGTAACATACAATAAGTAAAAATAACAATAAGTACATAAATCAATAAACTAGTATAAAGTAACTAAGACACAAAGTATAATACAAATTAGAAGATATAAACAAATATACAAATGTGCAAATGAGTATACCGGGTGACCACGAAATGAGGCTCGCCCTTATATCTTCTTTGTTTTACAGGATATAAATTTCAAATTTGGACACGTCAAATAACGGTTAAATATGCATTATTTCAACCATATTATCACTTTCTGTCGCTTTTGGTTTCACCGGAAATTACACTAACTTTCGTTTTTTAAATGGAACACCCTGTATATTTTTACATTTTTTGATTCAGGAGGTCATTTTGAATACAGTTGAGGCATATTGAGATAAAAATATTATTGACAGACATTTTTATAAGCAAATTTAATTTTTGATCTAGCCGGCCGTGACCCCAAAAAAATGTTTTGTTTTGCTTCAATAATAGCTTTGTTTGTCATCAAAGTGTAGTGCAGAAAAGTGTAGGTTTAAAAGTGTACAAAATGTTAACTAGTGCAGATGTGTAATTCTATAACAAACAACTTTAGAGTGTACGTACTCTTGTCAGAAAATCAACATAACCTATAAATAATAGCAATAATAGATTTACTACCAGTATCTTCACTCTCATCATTAAATAACTGTGACAAAATCACATTATTTCAATTCATACCTCTGTCAGACAACCCGTTTCAATATATCTCAAACTTCAAACCACAGAACAGCTTCAAACTTCAACTCAGGTGCCTGCGCTGCACTATCGACACTCGTTGCACCTCCTCAGGAGTCAGTGTCAAAAGTGCAAGAAAGTGTACACTATACTGGTATACCAAACGGCTAGCACTGTCTGCACTAATTTATAACAAACGACTTATTGGCAAAAAGTGTAAAAAAGTGTACACTAGTGGCTGATGACAAACAAAGCTAATTAATCAAAAAATACAATTATGATATTATGTCGTATGACATTTGTGTTATAAGATCTTAAACATTTCAGAAATCGTTTTTCCAGAATAACTCATTTTTTTTAAATGGCACCATGGTGACTCACTATGTTATTTTAATAAAGCATTTCATTACCGATAATTTGGTACCAAATACTTCATTATTTGTTCATATTATAATACATAAAAATTACATTCAACAAGATATAAATGAAAATAAAAATATTTAACACTGAATTTCTATCAAATACTAGGTGCCTTTGAAATGTAACGAAAGAAACAAATGAATAGTTTCATAGCTCAAATGTCAAATGATATTTAAATCTATGAGAATCAGGTATAATAATGCTGCATATTAAAAAATTATGGTTTATTCACAGTGACAAAGTGGTGTTCTTGAGCTATTCTCTCTTGTCCCAGCTCCCGTTCTACACTTTCTTAGTGGATAACGTTCTGCATATAAATCACGGGCTGCCAGACTATTTCTGTGACTTTCCCCGTATATCAACAGCATATCCACTTTGTCACTTTGTGATTTTAATACGCAGCAAAAATACAACATAATATCATAATTGTATTTTTTGATTAATTATTGAAGCAAAACAAAACATTTTTTTGGGGTCACGGCCGCCTAGATCAAAAATTAAATTTGCTCATAAAAATGTCTGTCAACAATATTTTTATCTCAATATGCCTTAACTGTATTCAAAATGACCTCCTGAATCCGAAAATGTAAAAATATACAGGGTGTTTCATTTAAAAAACGAAAGTTAGTGCCATTTCCGGTGAAACCGGAAGCGACGGAAAGTGATAAAACCGTTGAAATAATGCATATTTAACCGTTATTTGACGTGTCCAAATTTCAAATTAATATCTTGTAAAACAAAGAAGATATAAGGGCGAGCGTCATTTCGTGGTCACCCGGTATATAAAATTTAAAACAATAACATACAAATCAATGAGATAAAGAATTGCAGTACTGAAAGTATTCATCATTACTATAAAAGCTGTTTCCAAGTAATATTTTCCTTACCGTCTTTTTAAAGGTCTTCATACCAATATCCTTTGTTTTTAAATTTTGTGGTAGGACATTAAAAAACTTATTTGAAAAATATAGATAGGAGTTTTGCGTCTTACTCAATCTAACTCTTGGAAGACACAGATTATTTTTTTCTCTAGTACCATAGTCGTGAATATTTTCCCGAACTAGAGTACCTCCCTGTATACTTTTCCTCTTGATATGTATTGAACAATGATAAATATAACACGAAGGAAGAGTCATAATACGCATATTTTTAAAGAATGCAACAGTTTGTGTTCGGTCCAACAATAAAATCGGAAATTGAGCCGTTCGGTGTAGATAAAAAATTAGAATGGTCTGCAAGATTCATTATGCTTAGTTTTAGCAAAGACGATATGTAAAGACTGTTCTATTCCTATGGCAGGACACTTAATAACTTTTTAAAACGCGTAATTCTCTACAGATGTCATGAGCATTCACTTATTTGGGTGTGATTTGGGATTGAAAGCAAATCTCCTGTAAAGGTCATTAGTAGTTATTCCGTTGTTGCCAAATATAAAATGTGTATCTCAACGCGCATGGTTTGGCCAATGAATTAGCACCAGTAGCTACTTCACGGGAATATTTTGTAACTGAGTAACAACTCTAACTTAGTAGAAATAATTTTTTGTCTATAAATAATTTTCTTTTTAGTAATTCATTCATTTAGGTACTAAATTTCTTTTCTTTCGTATTTTTGCCTAAAAATAATTGATCTAAAATCATTTAAAAAACGTGAATAAAAGTAATAACATACGTACATTTTGTATCTATTTTAAAAAAACTACGTTTTGATTAAAAATTTTTCACTTTAAAAAATTATGTTATTCTGAAAAAAAATCTAGTAACAAATATCCAAATAACAATTTATAAAATACTTGCCCGTTGGTCGGTCGGTCTGTCTGTAGTCTGTCATGATAACTTGAGAGCGTCAATATACTTTCTTGAGATTTGGTAGGTATATGTGTATATTCGCCAACTTAGTTATGAAAAAGTAGCCAATAAATACGGCGACGGCAGAGGAGGTGAAATTGTCTTAAATGAAAATATCAAAATATTTCAAAATAGAGGTGTAACATTGGTATTATAAAAACATGCATATTTTCTCAATAAATTTTTACTTTGTTATATTATTATGATTGTATAATAATATGTATACCTAATATAACGAAAGTATTGTGATGGTAAAAAATCGCGTCCACATTTGCACAGAATTATTTTACAGGGTTTTTCTGAAATCCATGCCAATAAAGCTGATTCTCCGTGACTAAATATAAAAAGAAGTTTCTATAAATATGGGCCTGTAAATGCGTCTTAAGGGAGCTGGGACCATTTCATGGTCTGCAACTCGTCGATTTAAAATCAATACCTGTTATAATGGGCTTCATGGCCCAATACTTTTTTGGAAAACTTTAACTTCATGATTAATTTCTTGGGACTTGAAATTGGTACTTTTTAACATTTTTTTTATTTATTTATTTATTTATTTATTTATTTATTTTATTTATTTATTATACGGCTAAGCCATTTTGCAATTTACAAATAAGTAGATAGAACAAATTACATAAATCAGAAACAAGATAACAGCTAAAATATTACAATAAAATTAAAATAAACAAAATTAAGTTATAAGATTAGTTTATATATATCGGGTGGTCCAAAAAAAACCGGAATTTTCATTTTACCTTATAACTTTTTTATTTTTTCAGCGATTTTCAACTTTTTGGATTCGTTCGACAGCTAAAGCTTTCAGCTAAACGATTCTCTGCCAGAAGCTGATATTATGATCATAAATGTCAAGGCACACGTATTTAAACTTGAGCAATTTTTAATAACTGCTGGAATGTTGTTGAAATGCCGAATTTACAAACGGTTTGTTTCATCATCTTGACTGGTCTTGTGGCAATATTTTGATAGGTAGTTTTAAAAAATCGGTCAAAGAACTACGGAGCTGTACCAAAAAATGTAGAGGCGTGTTATCAACGTCTCGGCAGCAATGGTAAAAACAGAAATTTTTATTCTCCTTCATAACTTTTTTGATTCCTTACCGATTTTAATTTTTTTTGAATCATATAAAACCCAAAGCCTTCCACTACAATATTGAATGGCAGAAATTGACATGAATCATAAATCCAATATGGCGGAAGTGGTCAAATTTACCTAATATTTAAAAGCCGCTGGGATTTTTTTTAAATGGCGAATTAAATGGCTTTTCTTTTTATCTGGAAGCCTTATTTTCTAAAAACATTTTCACGCATAGATCACGAAATTCGGTTAAGAACTTACAAAGATGTAGTTCATAACGTTATCATGTGTCCCATAACAACAGTATTAAATTAATTCTTAACAGAGTTACCTATACACTTATCGTCATGGTTACAAAACAAAAACAAATGAACATTGACACTTAACTGTCACTTCGGCTGTTTTTAAAGAGTGTTTTGTGGTACCTAGTTTTGTCAAATGAAGACAAGATTTTCATTAAGAATTTATTGATTCGCGGCTATAAAGTTTCGGAAATAATACAACAATTTCCAGACAATAACTTTTAAAAAAGTACTATTTACGACTTTGCACGAAAGTTTTCAGAAACTGGAACGATTTAAAGACGTCGAGGAAGTGGTAGGCCGAGATCAGTAAGAGTAGAAGTAAGTATTTATTGTAACATTGTGTAATTAGTGTCAACGTAGAGGCAATATAGAGTAACTTAATTCTAATATTTTTGAATATTTTTTAGAACATTGAACAGGTCGCCAATTTGGCAATTAGCCCTGTAAGGACACCGCATTCCAGTTTTAGTGTGAGTCAAATTGCTCAACTAACTGAAACGTCTAGCCGCGAATCAATAAATTCTTAATGAAAATCTTGTTTTCATTTGACAACACCATTTTAACAAAACTAGGTACCACAAAACACTTTTTAAAAACAGCGGAAGTGGCAGTTAAGTATCAATGTTCATTTGTTTTGTAACCATGACGATAAGTGTATCGGTAACTCTGTTTTAATCTAATACTGTTGTTATGGGGCACATGATTACGTTATCAACTACATCTTTGTAAATTCTTAACCGATTTTCATGATCTATGCGTGAAAATGTTTTTAGAAGATAAGGCTTCCAGATAAAAAGAATAGCCATTTAATTCGCCATTTAAAAAAAATCCCAGCGGCTTTTAAATATTAGGTAAATTTGACTACTTCCGCCATATTGGATTTATGATTCATGTCAATTTCTGCCATTCAATATTGTAGTGGAAGGCTTTGGGTTTTATATGATCCAAAAAAAATTAAAATCGGTAAGGAATCAAAAAAGTTATGAAGGAGAATAAAAATTTCTGTTTTTACCATTGCTGCCGAGACGTTGATAACACGCCTCTACATTTTTTGGTACAGCTCCGTAGTTCTTTGACCGATTTTTTAAAACTACCCATCAAAATATTGCCACAAGACCAGTCATGATGATGAAACAAACCGTTTGTAAATTCGGCATTTCAACAAAATTCCAGCAGTTATTAAAAATTGCTCAAGTTTAAATACGTGTGCCTTGACATTTATGATCATAATATCAGCTTCTGACAGAGAATCGTTTAGCTGAAAGCTTTAGCTGTCGAACGAATCCAAAAAGTTGAAAATCGCTGAAAAAATAAAAAAGTTATAAGGTAAAATGAAAATTCCGGTTTTTTTTGGACCACCCGATATTATATAACATGAGTCAAAGAGCTCTATATTTTTATGGAATGAGTTTGCTGTTCGTATTTACATTCATTTTTGAGTATTTCCATTTCCAACAATTCACATGTTGAAAACATTATAATAAAAATTAATATACATAGTTTAAAACAGTGTAAAACTAGTTATTTTTATTAGTGATGGGCAGAATCGAATTATTTTGAGAATCGAGAACTCAGTATTCGAATACTTTTCAGAATCGAATGAGTATCCGAGAACCGAGAATCGAGAACTGGAGCTGGAAGCGGGAATAGCCATGCGATGTCATGTGGAAACGAGAACTTTGGTTGGTTGCGTTATTGCTACGATGACTGTCGGATTGAATTGATTCCACTCGGACTTCGGGCTTCTCGTATTGTGGATAATAAATAATAAAACTATACTGCTAAACAATTTACTTCGCATTATTAATTTATTTAATTTATTATGTCAGTTAAGTTTTCAGACTCCTAACCTAATCAAGAACGTGAAATCTCGGATTGTTGTGTCGTATCCGTCAATTCATATGAGAACTCGGTATTCGAATACTTTCAAACAAGTTCTCGAGAACAGCGAGAACTTATGAGAATCGAATACTTCTCGATTCTTGCATTCGAATACTCCCATCACTAATTTTTATAAAAAAGCGTTGATGACATCACTGTCGTTATATAATGTAAGGAAATATTTTTGAAAATTTTAAATTAAGGTAATAAATAAATAAAATAAATAAATACACCACATGCAATTACGACCCCCTTTATCTCTAGAAGAGCCTTGTGCGGGAGGGGGCTACACATTTAAAGACAAGGGACACACATCCAATATCCGTGTATAATGGAAAAATCCCTCTCACAGTATTTTCCATTGCTACGACCGGGAATCGAACCCGGGACTTTTGGGTGAGAGAGGTACGCTACCATGTCGACCATCGCAAGTCATATACAGATTGCGAAAGTCCTCATCTTGACATAGGACCTAAATTTGCCGCTTAGTTTTGTTTAGTATCGCAGCTCGCAGCTCTAATCTGTAAACAGTTCGAGACGCAAGCATACGGCGACCAAGAATGGACATGTACGAGCAGTAAAGCATAGATTCAGTAAAGCACTTGTGAATCAGTTGTTTCACTAAGCGTCGGAACCCTTTCATGTAGTGTCTCTTAATTTTAGTTTTTATAATAGTTGCGCAGATTCCACTTTAAGGCCACGCTCATGTGGTGTTCATTTGTACTATACCATTTACGTTCGTTTGTCTTCTGATTTCTGATATACAAATATTATACGTGATTGAAATTAGATGACCAAATCTTTCTCACTAACCATTTTTGCTTTTACTTACATTTTTAGTCTATTTTCTATAAATATTAATGATATTTGTCAATTATTTTTCGTTCCGCCATATTGAATTTTTATAGAATCCTTATTCTCTCATGATTTCAATAAGTACATATAGACTATCTGCGAAATGTCTACTAGCGCCATGCGTGGAATTTTTCCGCATTTTTGTACTGTGACTTTCGTATTGTTACATGCGTCAAATTGGGTTTTTATTTTTTCTGGAATAAAAAATATACTGTTTCCTTCGAGGTTTTCTTCTTCCAACGGTTTTTAATCGTGAGTACATACAATTTTTCACAAAGTAAATATAATTTTCATTAGCATTGTATTTATTTTTTGTATTAAATCTGTTAAAATGATTTTATTTGCATGTCATTTTGAAAACCAGATTTTTTCGAAATAGTGTTTAATTTTGATTTTTACCTGTCAACAAAGAGGAAAGTTGAAAAATTAATAAAATCTAATCACCTCATGCCCGTGAGGGAAACCCAAAAAGAGACAGCGACAATAATTGAAGATTTCTGACATCATTAAGACGAGAATATCACGTCGATTTCGAAACTAGGTGTAGGCAAGACTCAAAAAACGTCAACGCATCCCGTGTCTCTTTGAGAGATCTGGAACGCTAATCCTTAACGGAACATTGTCATCTTCGGCTGTATCGTCGACTGCGAATAGGCCGAATGAAGGAACCGCGACGCGATACACGTGTAAAAACAGATGCACTGAAGACCGCGCGGCCAGTGAGGACACGCTGATTCCTTCAGTGTAGCGTCGTGCGGTCTAGATCATCTAAGGGCATCACATACCTGTTCCCTATTGCTCAATCTCGTGCGGCTAGAAGCCGCCTGTCTCTCTAAGAAAATTTTGAACGCCAACAGAGCCCCAAACCGGCGCGGCAGGCTTTTGGGATATGGAAATACGCCTAGTTAACATGGCTTGAGTCTCGTTCATTATCGGAATTAACCAGACAAATCGCTCCACCAACTAAGAACGGCCGTGCATCACCACCCACCTAAACAAGAAAGAACTCTCAATCTGTCGATCATTCCGGGTCTAGTGAGGTTTCTCGTGTTGCGTCGAATTAAGTCGCAGGCTCCACTCCTGGTGGTGCCCTTCCGTCAATTACTTTTAGTTTCAGCTTTGCAACCATACTTCCCCGGAACCCAAAAGCTTTGGTTTCTCGGAAGCTTCCCACCAAGTTTTTGGAGGATCGCCGACTGGTCCGCGGGCATCGTTCGTCTCACTTGCATCCGTACAAATATCCATATATCGTTTTATATAGAACCGGATCGACTGCGGAATGTTCGTTCGTTCGTTCCTTCTTGTTGAAAGAAACAACACAATACCGAACTTCGCCAATCGGCGAAGAAATTCGAACATTCTGTCGACCTTTCGCTGGATTGAACGCGACGGTGTTTCTCGAAAAAATCGAGGATACATTTTAAATGTTCTCGCTCAGAGAGAGGAGACTTGTCGCAAAAATTACTTTGTGGTTTTGTAGAAAATTAATAAAACCGTATGTTTTCGGCATTATTCTGCTTATTTGCACAATTGACCACAAACATTTCCATAAGAAAGGCGTCTGCTCATATTATGAGCGTGGGGTTATGTCGCACAACACAAAACACTGTACCGCTAATACGCCCGACGATAAATCAAGATGTGTCGTCTACAACACTTCTCATTTACCTTACAGTTAATAATATTCATGAACTTAAAAACTTACAAAACGATTATAATAAAATAATGAATAAAAGCAAATATTTCGCATATTAGCTACGTTGAAAGGTCCAGTACAAAACTTATTGAACAGGCCGCCGCGAGCGCTAGTAGTCACGAATAGGTAAGCTCCGCCTTTCTGTAGATAGTCTATAACACTTTTTATAGTTTATAATTACCTAAACAAGTAAGTTTTTTTGCTGACCTTTCAACATGATATATTAACTTCCTTTGAGAATAGGCTGCAACTTGACTGTATTTACACAGATTTCTCAAAAGCCTTCGATCATGTAAATCATGCCCTGCTAATTGAGATTATTATAACATGCCTGGGTTTTGGTACTCACCTTTGTAAATGGATAGGCAGTTTTTTAAGTGGACGTACCCAGTTTGTTAGAATTCAAAGTTTCGTATCCAAGGAAATAGTAGTTCATTCCGGTGTCCCACAGGGATCGCACTGTGGTCCTCTGTTTTTTATACTATTCATTAACAATATTACTGACATTTTTTTGTATTCTAAGTGTTTACTTTTTGCAGACGATTTGAAAATATATACAACTGTAGAAAGCATCAATGACCAAATTAATTTACAAGATGATTTGAACAGACTTTACGAATGGTCACTGTTGAATCTTCTTGATCTTAATATCAAGAAATGCTGCTCAATTTCATTCTCAAGGGCACGTACCACCCTTGAATTTCAACACCAAATTGATAACAACATTCTTCAGTCCGTTACTGAATTTCGTGATCTAGGTGTTACCTTTGATTCACGATTAACATTTGTTAATCATGTAAACAATATTGTTTCCAACTCATTTAAAGTTTTAGGATTTGTTAACAGATTTGGTAGTGAATTCTCCCATGATGTTCAAAAAATTCTGTATTGTTCATTGGTGCGTTCCGGTCTTGAATACTGCTCAACAGTCTGGTCTCCTCTCTACAGATCGCATTGTGACCTCATTGAAAGTGTGCAAAAGAAATTCTTAAAACATATCGGTTTCAAAATGGGTTTTCCAATTAATAATAATATGGATTCATTGTCACTGTTAAAAACACTTAATATGGACACATTAGAAAACCGGAGGTTTATAGGTGATATGTGCTTTCTTTTTAAGTTAATATCATATAACATTGACTGCCCGTTTTTATTGGGTCTAATTAATTTTAATACAATGAATAGGACAAGAAGCAGTAACCTTTTTAATATTATTTTTCATTCCACCAATTATGGATTTAACTGCCCAATAAGGAACTATAATAACCTTGAAAATAATTCTGTTGATTTCTACTATTCTTTGGCTCAATTTAAATCTAGATTCAGAGCACAATTAGTTTGATTGTCGATGCTGGTCTTGTGCCTTATTGATTTAACTCGCTTCTGTGTTATAATATACGGGGTGTCCAGGGGGTCGGGAAGCGGTTGAATGTGTATGTGTCTCTATGTTCGACCGCTTCCAGACTTTTTGGACGCCCTGTATATATATATATATATATGTATAGTGATTTTATTTATATAGTTTGTTATACCATGTGATTTTTTGTACTACTTAATATTTTTATTACTCAATTTTATCTACGTTGTTTTATGTTGTATTATTCCACAATCCACATTTTTTGTAAATCTTTGTACTAATGGAGTTTTTCCGTAAATTGAATATATAAATAAATAAATAAATATGCAAATTCATATTATTCATAGATTTATAATGGTATTGCATTTTTAGACAAATTCGTCATTGTACCATGTGAACATGTACATTTATTTGTTTTAAAATTTTTTATAATTTTTGCATTTGATTATCTTTTGAGAGCGTGTAGGTATGCCTTCAGTAAATAATAAGTCATAGTCAAAAAGGCAAACATTTATGAGCCGGACTTTACCACGTAAAACAAATAAAAACCACAAAAATTAATTTATGCGTAAATACTTCTTACACAATAATTAATTTATTTTCTTATTTATAATAATATATAGGTTGAGTTAAAACTTACATTATTTTCACAAATATAATTATAATAAAAGAGAAGGTCAAGTTTTGTGGAGTTTTAAGCAAAAGTGACTAATAAAGGTTAGTAAAAAAATGCAAGTAAATTTTAAATATCCTTTCCGGTTTACATAGAAATGATGTTCTTCTTTATAAAAAATAAAATCATAAGTTAATTAAGAAACTACATAAAAACCACACAGTACCTACTCAAATAATTATTTGCAAGCGTATAGTGCGAGTGCGACAAGAATAGCTAGGCGGGTGAAGCAATCTTCGCACTGTTGCACACTGGTTAGTATCTATAGTATAGGATAGTAAAGGATAGAATGCCAATATTCATCCGCCTAGCTATTCTTGCAGCACAAACTCAACTCAACAAAAATTTCGTAAGCACTAAATTGGAAATACTTAACAAATTGCAACTAATAAAAAATTGTATCTCCTGACAATAGCAGGTGTTATCATTTACTTTAATGAAGAACACTTTAAAACGTAATTTTGTAAATACCTATATGTTAAACAATAATAATTAAAGTAAGTTCATGTCATAATATCAAAGAAATGCATTCAAATAAATATATTGTATACTATGAAATATATTCAAAAATAAATATATCATTATGTTTCGACTTCGACCACCGCGAGTATTATAAAATAATATGGTAACATTGCTAGGCCAGAATTCCATGTATTATTATGAAACGGTAGAACTCTAGACATTTTTTGGGCGACATCTCGTGTTGACTGGTATACAACTACATTACTCGGAGGTTTGATTGGGTTTTAGAGTGTTAATAAAATTTAGCAGGCGATGGAGCTGTCTTATTATATCGTCTTTGGTTTTAGCCAACACTCTTATTGCTCTTTTCTGAAGTAAAAATACTTGTTCAGCATGACAGGAATTACCCCACAGAATAATAGCATACACCATGACACTGTGGAATAGTGAGAAGTAAGCTATCTTTAGGTAATGTTCACTTAGTTTACTTTGTAACTGTCTTATAAGGAATATAAGAGTTGACAACCGTTTACACAAATTATCAGTGTGACAAGCAAAAGTCAGAGAGGTATCAAAATATACACCCAGCGTTTTTACTGGATTATTATTGATAACACTAGAGGGTTTTACTGAAAAATCTAAGGTTTTTGTTTTTTCCAAGTTTAAACTTAGGAGATTGCTAGTAAACCATTGTTCCAACAGATGTTCAGACTATATTACATTATTTGTTACTTCATGGCGAGATTCTCCAGTGAACACCAGTGTTGTGTCATCAGCATAAGCTACCATATTTTTGTCTATGTTTCCAATATTAGAAAATAGGTCATTTGTATATATAATAAAAAGGATAGGACCTAAGACCGATCCCTGTGGAACGCCAAATTTAATATGCCTTTGACCCGATATGTTGTTATTCCATTTTATTTGTCGCCATCTGTTATGTAGATAAGAAGCAAAGAGATTTAAAGCATTCCCTCTTATGCCATAACCCTCAAGTTTATCAAGCAATATGTCGTGACTGACAGTATCAAACGCTTTAGTCATAAAATTTTGCCGTACAAAAAAGCTTCTTCTCAAAAGCCTCTAGTACATTTTCAAAAACTTCACAAAGTGCATTAACTGTCGATGTGCCTGGTCTATAGCCAAATTGGGATTTACTAATATATTTATATTTTTCAAAATAACATATTAAGCGATTTTTTATAGCTATTTCAAATATTTTTCCTATAATCGGTATAATAGAAATAGATCTAAAGCTAGCTGGTTCCTTACAGTCCCCCTTCTTATAAATTGGTATCACCTGAGAAATTTTTAAAGCATCAGGAAAAATACCATGATCTATACAGCAATTTATTAGTTCTGTTATGTGTTCAGTTAATACTTCACTCACTAGCTTTATAATTTCATTATTTAACCCATAAATATCACTTGATTTCAAATTTTTTAACTGATTTATTATATCTCTAATTTCATCACAGGTAACATGAGATAGAAAAAATGAATGATTAGGGTTAGGCAAATTTCTTTGATAATAACCATTTTTATTAGTATTATTCTGATTGATTTTGTCATAATATTATCTATGACTTCGACATAGTAATTTGAAAAATCTTCACACGTTATATCACTTGAATTAGTATATTTATTCTTATCAGGTCTATTTTTATTTATTATTTGCCATGCAGCCTTTTGCTTATTAGAACATCTGTTAATAAATTCTTCATTAGATCTTAATTTAGCTTTGTTTATTTCTGTTTTATATTCAATTTTTAGTTTTTTATACAGAGTAAAAGCCTCTTGACTGCCATTAACGACATATACAGTTTGTACAGCCGAAAGAATATTTTTCATTTTCGCTAGTTTTTCATCATATTGTATGTTGTATTTTTTATTATTAACATTTACCTTTTTGAGTTTAAAACATTCATTAAAAGTATTAGAAAGGACATGCATAAGATAATTAGCTTTTTCATTTGGACATTTTAACAGAAAAAAGTTAGACCAGTCAATTATTTCCAATTTCTTGCAAAGTTTATTTACGTTATTTTTGGTGATATGTCTACATACTACATAATTCTCTCTTTCCTGTCTCATTAATTTTACCGTGATGTAAATGCCTTTGTGATCAGAAAGATGAGGGTCAATAATTTTGCATTTTAAACTATCATTTAAGTTAGTAAAGACGTTGTCAATTCTTGTACTTGAAGTCTCCGTCACCCTTGTGTCTTCAACTACCCTTTCTATTAAGTTATAAATGATAAATGATAAATAAATTTATTATTGTTCCAAATAATTACATAGACACGAATATAAATATATATATATATATATATATATATATATATATATATATATATATATATATATATATATATATATATATATATATATATATATATATATATATATATATATATATATATATATATATATATATATATATATATATATATATATATATATATATATATATATATATATATATATATATATATATATATATATATATATATATATATATATATATATATATATATATATATATATATATATATATATATATATATATATATATATATATATATATATATATATATATATATATATATATATAACATGTTCAGTTAATTCTAGATAATATATACTTGCATAATATATACACTCAATTATACACATACACATATAATCCACATAGACATAATTGAAATAAAATTACAAAGACTAAGATTTACGTGAGCTCCAACTGAAGCTTGTGGGTAAATTTTAGAATTTTACTAATAGAAAAATAATAATAACTAAAAACTAAATCTTAAACTTAAATAAAAAAAAAACAATTCACGCACATATTTCTTTTAAATCAGTTTTCAGACAAGTTATTTTAAAGGCTTATTAAGTATGTTATTTTAAAACCATGGTATTAAACGTTGAATTTCGGTGAAATTCTGAATTATCCATTTGTTTAAACAAGATGATAAAAATTTTTTTTTACTTTTTATTTCCTTAGGCAACAGGTTATATATTTTGGGACCTACATAGGATAAGTGATGTTGAGAGGCATTGTTATGAGTTTTTGGAATTTGCATACATTTAGAAGTTTTATTTCTTGTTTCTTTATTGTGTGTTATTTGAATCCTATATTTATCTTTATTCTGCATATATTTAATTGCACTCTTAATATAGATTTGTCGAACAGTAAGAACATCAAACTCTTTAAATATTTTTTGTGTCGAATACCTTTTATTTTTTCTCAATATAGTTCTTATCATATATTTTTGAGTGATGTACAACTGGTTCATAATATTATTATATGCAGATCCCCATGAGATAATGCCATATGATATTATAGATTCAATTAAAGTCTAATATACCATTTTTAGTATTTTTAAAGGTAAAAATTCCCGCAATTGATAAAATTTGTAGAGACACTTTCTCATTTTTTTAGTTACATAATTTATATGAAAATTCCATTTCATTTTTGAGTCAATGAGAACTCCAAGATATTTTACCACTTTAGCCACATTTATACTCTCTTTACAGTTACATTGTACAACATTATCATTTTTTTGGCACAGATATTCATGTATTGTTAAACTATTTAAATCTGCATGTATATTATCATAGATGGAAAATAAAATGAAATTACTTTTCTTTGCATTTAGTGTAAGTAGATTTTTATTAAAATAATGTTTTATCTTTGACAATCCAATTTCAGCTCTTTTCTTGGTTTCATTCCAAGTTTCTCCTTGAAATATAATCGCAGTGTCATCTGCATAGCAAATGGCCTGTCCTCCTATATCAATTTCCAACATATCGTTAATATATAATATAAACAGGACTGGCCCAAGGACTGTACCCTGTGGCACACCGAACTCAACCTCAAACTCCCTACTTGTTGTTGTTCCAATTTTGACTTTTTGTGTTCTTTGTGTTAGGTAACTTTCAAATAAATTGTACGGAATTCCTCTAATACCCAACAAATCAAGTTTTTTGAGGAGAATTCGATGTGACACAGTGTCAAAAGCCTTGGCCAAGTCTAAAAATACACCTATGGATTTTTTTTTATTATTGAAACCTTCTGTGACACTCTGAGTTAATTCAATTATGGCATCCTCCGTGCATTTTTTTTCTCGGAAACCGAGCTGGAAAGGTGACAATATGTTATTTTTCTTTAAGTACTTTGTTATTCTATTTTTTATACATTTTTCTATTATTTTTGATAGGAGACTTGTAAGAGAGATGGGTCGATAATTAGATGTAATGGTTTTATCACCTGATTTATAAATGGGAACAACTATGCTGTTTTTGAATATTTTTGGATAAACCCCTGTACTAATGACTAAATTACTTAGATACACTAATGGTTCAACTAAGAACCTATAATGTTTTTTTATAATTTCTGAAGTTATACCACCATAATTTCTGAAGTTATACCATCATCTCCTGATGAGTTTATGTAACCAATTATTTCTTCTTTATCAACAGGAACGAAGTATAAACTATTATCAAAGTTAGATATTTTATTATTTAAACCATCAGTTACTTGAGGTATATTCGACGCAAGTGTTCTACCAACATTAGAGAAGTATTCATTTAACAAATTAGCCTTTTCTAATTCATCCGTAATATTTTCACCAGACTCATTTTTTAAACAATTTATAGGTTTATCATGAGAGTGTTCATCATTAGTGGCTTTTTTTATAACTTGCCAAGTCTTTTTTATATCATGTCTTGCTTTGTCAAAAAGATTTTTATAATATATAAATTTTGCTTTTTTTATTAACTTTGTCAATGCATTTCTGTATCTTTTATATTCTTCCATAGTTATTTTATTATTTTGTGCATCTTTCCTTAGATTATCTCTATTTTTCATGGACTTTATCAAACCTTCTGTAACCCATGGTTTTAATTTTTTTTTTGTGTGCGAATACATTTATTATTATGTTGGGACTCTTTTATGTAGTTTTTTAGTTTATGAACAAAGTGTTCCGAACATGTGTCAGGATGGTTTTTGCTATATAATTCTAACCATTTTTCAGATTCTAGTTTACGACTTAACATTTGATGATTAATTATTTGTTTCTCTTGAGTTACATAACTTTGTGTTCGTATATTATTACACTTAAGATTTACAAGAACTGAGTAATGATCTGTTATACTATTTAGAATGACTGCCGAGTTTATTTTAGAAAATTGTCTTTCGGTGTTTTTAATAAATATATGATCAATACATGAGCTACTGTTATTCTGGACCCTTGTAGGTTTATTTATATGCGAGAAATAACCATTTGAATTCAGTATGTTTAAATAGTCAATTGTATATTTATTTTTAGTTTTATTAATTTCAGTCTTTTGTGATATATCTAAATTAATGTCTCCAACAAATAGTTCAGTTTCGTTTTTTTTTGTGTTTTCTAAGAGTAAGCTTAAATCTAAGATAAAAGATTTTTCATCAAGAGATGGTAACCTATATATACTAATTATTCCAACATTTTTATTATTTTTGCATAATGTCACCCTTAAGAATTTTGTCGTATTGGTTGTGATAATTTCATGGTTTGGCTTTAAGTTATTTTTTATATACATTATTGTCCCGTCATTTTTATTTATTTCACTTTCATTATAGAACATATGGTAATTGTTAATTTTAAAATCATTTAAATCATATAGGATAAGAACATGTTCCTATAAGCACTTACATTTTGACTATTAATATTGAAATTATATATTAATCGTGGTTAGGCTTTTCGGTATTCACCATCACAAAAATTAATAACGATTAGTTAACCGAGGTCGAAAAATTTTCCTTTGTAAATGGGAGTTTTTACATCAGTTATGTCATTTAAATTATTTTGACAAGAAATCACTGGTGAGGTCGTATTTATTAAAAAAAAAACTAATAAGAAATAAGTTGTTAATATTTTTTAATTATAAGAAAACAATTAATTAGTATGGTTTTGAGAGAAGCAGAAAAAGGCTACATCATCGCCAAACTTGGAAAAGGGTGGTCTTAACAACGCATAGCAAGTGAAATTAATTACGGCAAAGGCACAATTCAAAAACTAAACAAAAAGACAGAATACCTTTCGCTATTATCTGTTTTGTGCGAATATTCTTCATCAAACTTATGACCCCTGGGACGGTAAACTCGCAGTTGACCATTGTAGCAGGACTGAAATATCTTTTCGTCGGAAAAGACCTCTCGCTCCCAGTAACAATCGTTTTCAATAATAAAAGTATTTGCGAACTGCATTCTTGCCTCTTTATTAACATCTGTTAGTTGGGGCTTCTTAGCACTGCCACAGTTAAATAGACCTTGCTCTCGCAACCGTTTTCTAGCTGTCCTAACAGACGCTGGGAAGTTGGTTTGCTTTTTGGCTTCAAATAGAATTAGAAAATGGGTTTAAATTCACATAGTTAACCAGGGTATTGTCGTTTTCTAGAGTACTCTTTCTTGGCCGCCCAGAATCCACTGGTCTGCTCAGATCATGAGTTTCTATCCACTTCTTGTTTAGTTTTGAATCATGCTTTTGCTGCGATTAATTTCACTTGCTATGCGTTGTTGAGACCACCATTCTCCAAGTTTGGCGATGATGTAGCCTTATTCTTCTTCACTCAAAACATGATAAGGCATGATAGTAATAAAAAATTAATTTTTGCTTAATACGACAATGACGTTGACACTAATTAAAAATATATTGGGATTGATGCGACCTGGATGCGACACTGAATAGAACCATAGTTACAACGGGAAAATCAGTCGATTACTTTTTTTCGGCCGCGATAGTACATTTAAAATATTTCGTTTTGACGGTTGTGACAGTAGGTTTTCTATGACATTAGAGAGTTTTAATAAAATAATAATAACACCACATGTAATAACGACGTTTGGTAAGAATATCTGAATAACAAGTGTGGTTATGTATGTATACACTGAGGAACTTTTTAAGGTTATATTGCCGAACATTGATACTGTGAGATAAATATAACATTGTGTACAAAGCTTTTGGCTATTTCAGGTATAGGTAATCAAAAAATAAGGTACGTAGATATTTCGAAAAGATAAAATAATCATTATTTTTGAATAATAGTAATATATTAATAAAATAAACACTCTTACACGTGGGCTGTTGTGTTTTGTTAACTGTTATGTGTTCACCAACTGTATTTTATGATTACCTGATATGTGAAATAGTCTCAAAAGTCTCGTATACATTGCACTATTACTGCACAGTATAAACGCCAATGTACCCAAAGAAAATTCCTCAAACAGTATGATGGCCTCAAGATGCAAAGCACTGGACGCATAGGACAACAATTGAGGTTAGGTAATATGAGGGCCTCCTTTTGTGGCCGAGTGAGTTAGTGAAGTCCTATAGAAGCCTATAAAATGTGGTGGTTACACGGGGCTAGTCTCAATTATAAATAATTCATTTGAATCTGGAATATTTTTGTCTTTCTTAAAAATGTCTGTAGTAATTCACCTCTTTAAAAGTGGGAATTTAGATGACCCATCCAATTTTCGTCCCATATCACTTATAAATACATTAGCAAAAACTATTAAAAAAAGGGTTGTTGAATTTTTGTCATCATGCCATTTATTAAGTGAACACCAATTTGACTTCCAAACAAATAAAGGCACGAATGATGCAATGTTTTCATTCTTAAAGTCGGTGTACACTGAGATCAATGGTAGGGAAGCTGCTGCGGCAATATTTTGTGACTTATCAAAGGCCTTTGACTATATTCGGCACGATATACTGCTGCGGAAGCTTGAACGCTACGGCTGCAGAGACAATACCTTGGACTGGTTTCGATCTTACTTATCAGATCGTAGCCAAGTTCCTATTCCAACAACTTAAAAATCAATCATGAGGTGCCCCAAGGTTCAGTTCTGGGCCCAATTTTGTTTTTACTATAACGATCTTACTGAAATTAATTTTGAGGGAAAGTTCACTTTATTTGCAGATGACACTACAATATTGTGGCACAATAAGGATTGTAATATTCTATGGAATTCAATGTCATGTGATATAAACAAGATCAAAGATTGGTGCGACTCTAATATGCTGTCTTTCAACTTTTACAAGACAAATATAATGACCTTCCGATGTAATATATTAGAAATGCCACTGGGCATTCATGTACTTGGAAGTAAGACATGTACAAAATTCCTCGGGTTAAATATTAACTACAACTTAAAATTTAAAGATCATGTTTTTGGCGTCAGTAATAAACTAGCATCTGGCAGCTACGTAATCAGAATAATTTCTAATGATTTAGATTATTCGGCCGCAAAAATTGCATACTTCTCACTATTCGAATCACACCTAAGATATGATATTGCTTTCTGGGGTACGTGCAGTAAATATGTTATACAATCATTATATGTACTCCAAAAACGTGCTATCAGATACCTAAGTAAAGCCAGATTTCGTGACTCATGCAAACCTTTTTTCTTGGCGCATGGGATTCTTACAATGATTTCTATTTTCATCCTGGAAATGGTATGCTTAATACATAAGCACCGAAGCAATGTTGTCACCACTGTACCATATCATGTCACTCGGCAAAGTAACAACATGGCTGTTGCCTATTCCAAGAATCAGTCTAGTCAGGGACTATTATTTACAATGGTTACAAGATGTTTAATCATCTACCTAACAATATCAAAGACATTTATTCAAATAACATTTTTAGAAAGTCGGTAAAAGGTCTCTTAATAGACTCCATTAGTTGTGACGTCACGACCCCCACTTCTACTGGCATACACGTTTACAGCCGAAACTGTAATACGGGAATCTGACCCGTATTGTGTTGTCCATAAGGACTATAATATATAGTACTAAAACATTGTCGGGAATTTTATAGTATTTCTGTATGTTGAAAGACTATTTAAGGACTTCCAATACCTATTTCACATTTAAGAAATATGTTAAAATATATGTATCCACGTATGATTTATAAAAACTTCATTTTAGTTTTATAAATTAATATGTAAAGCGGCGGAAGCTTCCTCCAATAGGAATAAAGAATGCAAAAATTCAAATTATGAGTTTGCAGCTAACTTCAAACACTTAATTCATGTTCGTTCATTTTGACAATGAACTTGACGTTTAACTTCAGTTTTCTCTCAGTTTCAAATCTATTCTATTATTTTTTCTAATATACTCGTTTTTGTGCTTAATTTCAAATGTGGGTTTGTGCTTTGCACCTGAGTGTGATCATATCAATAAAACTGGATGTAAAATGTTTAGTTTCCCAAAGGACTCCAAATTAAAATAAAAGAGGTAAAGCTATAATGTGTATGTTAGTTTGATTATCGTTTCTTAAATATGGGGATATGTAAATTGTAAAGACAAAATAATGCTTAAATACCTACCTGTGCTTTCTGTAATATTCTATATTTTTTTAAATAGGTTTAATTGATTTTTATTGTATTATTGACGCCAAGATAAGAGGTTATAAAGTTTGCTGACACTAACGACAGCTGTAACGACTCAGAAGTATAATGAAGTTAGCAGCAGTGTAAACTTTTATTTTAATATTTATAATTATATTTTATTTAAAACTAACAATATTTCCCTGCTAAATTTCACTTCGTTACAATAGTTCTTATATATATTTCTTCCACAGGAGAAATAAATTAAAACTCCAGGCCATGTTTCTATACCAAAAAATGTCGCCTTATGCAGTGAAATTGAACGCAACCGTCTGTCATGATAGTAGTACGTACGGTTGCATAATTATGTGTCGTCACACTAATGCGGTTCATTGTTAAACCCTATTATAATTTAGAAGATTTTATAACGACTCATTTTAATGTAAGTATCATAAACCAACCTTTTAATTGGACCCCCTTCTGCAATAAGGAACCAACCGACATTTCAAACAAAAATTACTTATTTAGATATTGTTTGTGTAAATTTCATACTTTATCGTTCTGCAAAATAGAACCACACATAAACAACTAGGTTCGCCCTCTATTGAGTAGTAGCACCAACTGAAAATTGTAAAAACTCAAGAAAGTATTCTGCATTAAAACACCAAGGCTCGTTGGAGTCGTGTTGCAAAACTTATATTTCAATTAGTACCACTGAGAAGGAACCAAGGGAATTTGGTTCTATATTGCGAAATTCATGACTTAAGTTACACGTTCTACTACTTCTGCTCGCTGCTGTATTTTCTCATTTTGTGCTGTGATTTAATACTGTCAAAGTGATTTAATAATTATTATTAATTTCATTATGTCGACCGGTAGAGGTAAATTACTAGTGGCAATGGTGTTGAAAAATAGTGAAGAGGTATGCACAATAATTTGTAAATAATTCTAATGAAATAAAGCTAACCTCAAAATCTTTACTTTATAACGTCTTTAATATCATTTTAGGCTGTACCAAATACAGAAATACAAAATGATGTAATTAATGTTAACCACAATAATAGTACAACCTCAGAATTGGAAGTTTCAACAGTAAGTACATGTTTCTTTAAAAATAATATCTTGGTTTCTTGTTGCAAAATGCATTTTACAGCTGATGTTTTGTGTTTCAGGAAAACTCAGATGATTCAATCAAAGACAAAGATTACCAATATGAATCAGATGAAACTTCCTCAGATGATTATCTTGACGAACCTGTAGAACAAGTAGGAGGTATAGAATCTGACATAGAAAATAATATGGAAATTGTATATAAGGGGAGACCAAAGAAAGGTAGGAAAAGAAAACATGTAGGGCAGGATCGAACGATAAGAAAAATTAAAAAGAATAGTAATGAACCGTATTATTCTGCTGCAGGAAAACTTATAGCTCCAAAATCTTTCGTAGATTTTAAATGTTCATGTACGAATAAATGTAATTCTAAAGTATCTGTGGAAAACAGACAACAGTTTTTTACACATTATTGGAGCCTAGCAAATTACAACGTTCAAACAACATTTATATCCACTTGCGTTAGAGAAGAGGCGGTAAAACGAAAAGTGCTTAAGGCAGTAAATCAAGACAGACGACAATTTTCAAGAGTATATACAATAAACAGGGTTATAGTATGTAGAGATATGTTTGTTAGAACTTTGGGAATATCCACAAAACGAATCAATACCTCACTTCGTAAAGTGAGAAGCCTTTCAATACCCGATAAGCGAGGCGTGGCTGGTGGTCATAATAAAATGTCTGAAGAACAAAAGAATGCTGTCATTAATCACATAAATAAGTTCCCCCGGTACAAATCTCACTATTGTAGGACAAAGAAAGATAGCCAAGAATTTTTACCGATAGGGGTAACAGTTACACTTATGTACAAGTTATATAAAGATGAAAATATTAACTGTGTCAGTCTGTCAGCTTACAGAAAAATATTTTTAACAAAGTTTAATCTAAAAACAAAACTTCCCAAGAAAGATACCTGTAATAAATGTGATTCATATCAGGCCAAAATTCAAAATAATCTAGGTGAAGAAAAGCAGCTCTTGACATCTGAGCATAATGTTCACTTAGAGGAAGCAGAAAGGGCAAGGAAGGAAATGAATGCGGATTTAAAATATGCTGCTGAAAATGTTACTACAGAAACTTTCACTTTTGATATGGAAAAAACTCTCCCCCTTCCACGTCTCACTACTAATATCATTTTCTATAAAAGACAACTATGGTTGTATAACTGTGGAATTTTTGCAGGAAAAGAAAACAAATCAGTTTTTAACATTTGGTTAGAAGGACAAGCAGGTCGGGGGGCACAGGAGGTTGGTTCATGCTTACGAAAATATATTAGAAGTCATGTTAGTGATATGGTTCGCAACCTAATATTATGGAGCGACTCGTGCGGAGGCCAAAATCGCAACATTAAAATGGTATTGTTGTTAAAGAGCATTCTTGAAGAAAGCAATTCACTACAAAGCATTAGGTTACGGTTTTTGGTATCGGGACACAGTTTTTTGCCGAACGATAGTGATTTCGGAGATGTAGAATGTGCACTTAAAAGACAGCAAAAATTGTTTTCTCCTGAAGATTATATTAAAGTTATGGAAACCTGTAGGAGAAAGAATTCCATAATAGTTAATGTTATGGATAAAGACGACTTTGTTACCACAAAGAACATAGAGAAGCAAATTACAAATAGGAAAAAAGATACAAACGAAGGAAAAGTGAATTGGTTACACATGAAAGAAATTAAAATTTTAAAGGAAAAGCCATATAGCATTTTTGTTCGAAGCAGTTACAATGAAACGGAAAATTATCAGGAAATAAATATTAGAAAAGGAAAAGGAAAGCAGCCAATGCCACATAGTGTTTTTCGAGATAGTTTGGAAGTTTTATGGCCTGAAGGAAAACCAGTGGCTCAAGAAAAATTAGATGATATCAAATCTTATATGCATTTGATTCCTGCTGCCGACCATGCATTTTACACAAATTTGATTGGAGATAATAGTATAGAAGAAGATATAGAAGGTTACAATGGTGAACTGGATTTTTCCTTGGAAGTGGATGAGCAAGAGGTTTAAAAAAATTTAGGATGAGGGACGAGGTTTGGTGTTGATGTACTGGAAATTTGTGCTATTTTACGTATGTTCGGATATTATAAATAGTTAAGTTGTTTAAGCATAAAAGAACCAAGTGTTTTTTCTATGTGTTTTGTAAAGTGTATTCATTTATTTAGAAATATATATGTTCAGTTTTGTTTAAGTTGATAATATATTTCAAAAAATTCGAAGGAAAAGTAATATTAACCCGATACTTTAAATATTTAATAAAAAAAATTCAAACTCATTTTACTCAAAACTTTGCATTTGTTAGTTGGTTCCTTATTGCAGAAGGGGGTCCAATTTGGGATATCTATTATCATTAAATAATTATAACGTATATTTATATATTGATCAGTTTTGTTAGGTTAGCAAATATAAAATTGTTAAAAAATAAAAGATAAAAAAAACAAAAAAAAAAAAGGAACTAAAATAAAATTAAAATAGAATAAATAAATTTATACCTATATTAATAAAAGAAAAAAAAAACATATAGGCGATATCAATTTTCAACCGTCCTGGGGGTCTTTTCTTGAAACTAGGGAATGTGTTCCCATGAGGGAATGACGTCATTCTCTCTCTGTAATAGTAAGTCAACCAATAGTAAATGTCAATTTACGTCATATTGACGTCATTCCCTCATGGGAACACATTCCCTAGTTTCAAGAATAGACCCCCAGAAGGGTTGTAACAACCTCAAGGGTATTAATGGGCCTTCCACTGTCATTACCCTTTACTTGTCATCCAATCCCAATTATGCTACTTATGTTCTCAGCTAATCCCCTCCAACCCCGCGCTGCCGAGCTTACTAACGAAAGCTTAGGAGGGTGGTTTTGCACGTTTGAGGGGGGTAGGAAGGGTCAGACGATAAAGAAACTTAAGTTTTTCTTGTTCAGCATCCTGAAAAATGGGGGTATAGAGATTACAGGAAAAAGAGTAGAAAATTAATTTTACAACCCCCGGAAGAGTTGTAACAATCCCCAGGGGTACCTAAAGGCCTTCTTTTGCCGATATCCTTTCCTTTTTATCGAACCCAAATGATTTTCCCAGCTAATCTCCAATCATGAGAGTTTTAGGCCATTTAAGGGGTTGCTGGTTCTGAAAACTTCATCCACTATATTTTTCGTTTTCACCGTCCTCGAAAATGGGGGAGAGAGTACTCTTCCGACTCCTTGCCTCCACTAATAGTAAAAAAAATATACCAAAGAGACCTTAGGCTGGCAAACCGCGACTAACTCTGGCAAGTTATTGAAAATGCTTGGGAAGAGCTCGTGGATTCGTATCATATGAGATCGTTAATCACGTCCATTCAAGAAGATTGGAAGGTGTTGTGGCAACCAATGGCTCTGCAATAAAATATTAATATCAAATTCTAAAGTAAATTTTGCAAAATCCGCTTTGTATTTGTGTGATTTAGGTGTCTTTATGTTATTCTGAGAACTTTGCCTGATCCTGATAGGTCTCTGCAGTCTTTATATTCTTCTTTCCAGCGCTTTAACTTCTTTGTTGTTACAAACTGTTAATTTGGAATATAGAGACTAGTTTTATCATTTTTATTTTGTTAATGTTTTTCTGAATTATTATATGTTGAAATACATTCACCGACATAAAATTCGGGACACCGATTTTGATGAAATGTAATGTACGATAACTTTTTGCTCCATAGTCCGATTTTAACCTTTTTTTTTAAATGTAGATAAATGTTTCAGTTTTAATTAATTTTATTCAATTTTCAAAGACAGTTTATATGTTGAAATATACAGGAAAATAAAAAAGTGTATTTTCCCTTAATTTTGTAGAGTAGTTTTTCAACCTAAACTCCACTGGATATGCTTTTCCGCAAAGTCTGATTCATTCTTAATATTTTGTTTTTTTATTCTTCTTGATGTTGTCTTTCTCGGTTCAAGAGATATAAATTTTTGAAAAATAACATTACACTTTATGCAACAATATTTGAAAACATTTTTGATATTTATCTACATTTAAAAAAAGAAGTTAAAATCGGACTATGGAGCAAAAAGTTATCGTACATTAAGAGGGCTCCGGAGGCATACTATTAAGGAATTGCAAATAACTCTGAAATTATAAATAAATTTGGTTTTCACTATAGTATTTCTAAAAACTGTCAGCATACAGGAAGATAAGAGAAAAACATTAAAAAAATATATAGTTTCGATTTTAAAAAAATAATTTCGCATCATCCCGACAAAGTAACACTAAAATATGTATTTTGGCGTTTACAGAATAAAAGAAACGGTAAGTCCTCAGTTTGTAATAAGTAGTAATATTTATTTATTCATCGCATAATTTGCAGGACATGATTTTCTGTCTCCTGTATATCCTTCCCTTTCTAAGAACACTGAAATACAATGGGTCTACACACGCACTTGAAAGGAAATATCAATCGTAGGAGATCGTGTGTGTCGAATTGAGACAGGTATATTGACGTAAAGAGAGAGTAAAATATCTACCCATCAAACCTTATAATTGATAACATGCGGACGACGTGTGTGATACATAAAGTGAAATATTCATAATGACGGCATTCTCTCCGGAGCGCTCTTAAATTTGATCAAAATTATGGGTGTCCGAATTTTTTTCCGGTGAGTGTATATTAATTATTGTTAATATACCTAGTTTCTGTTTCTTTCACATTTGTTGAACATGAATAAATTAAACCACTAATACTTATGTAGGTAATATTAGCGAATTATTTTGTTAATATCTTTTATATTATTTACGTCATCCTTATAATTATTATTATGGTAATAGAAAATAATAAAATTAATATTTTTTCTGTCAATATACCTTGTCTGTGTTACGCCACTAAACAAAGCCTGACTTACTACTATGAAATACAAAAGAAATTTCCATGACAACTAAAACTAAAATTCGTTCACATTTGGGTGGTGCGAACTGTACATTTAAATACTTTTCATCAGAATGTATATTATGTTACGTTTGTAATATTTGTAAATATATTCCCGAAATAATATTTTCTCTTTTATAAATAAACCTTTATTAACCCAATTTGACAAAAGTGTGTATACTGTCTGTGTGTCGTATTTATTTAGCAGCTCTATCGTACCCTCATGGTACGGTAACGGGACAGATTCTTAAATCAACGAAATTATGAATTTCATAAATTGCAGTCAGTTAGAAGTTTCCTTGTACAGAAGTGTGTCGAGTTTGACATTGAATATATCCGAAAAATGTATGATTCAAGTTTAAATATATTAAGTAATATCGAATAAATAAATGAATATTGAGGATTAAAATATCTACAAATGATCCGCCATTGATATGTTCATTTTTACTGTAACTTGGTGGGTTTAAATACCTAATATATAACTTGTTAGTTATCGACAGTTTTCTCTAAATGAGTTATGTCTCATGTTCATTTATTGTCTATATTCTAAATTAAATGAATTACAATTGTTTACAGCTGATTTACCAAGAGATATAGAAATTGCAAGACCTCAAACTGCTGGAGAAGAAGAGTTACAGTTACAACTAGCCTTAGCAATGTCTCGAGAAGAAGCAGAACAAGAGGAACAAAAAAGAAAATCGGATGATGTTCGGCTTCAATTAGCATTAAGTCAAAGTCAGCAAGATTTTAAGTGAGTAATTTTGTTTTAATTTTGTTGCCGATATACAATCACAGGCAAAATAATTTTCGACGAATTTCAATTGCAAATAACTTTTTTATTTGATGTTAGATTTAAACGAACTTTGAAGAATATTGTAGACAAATTAATGGAGAATCGCTTACATTTTAAAAATTTACAAAAAAATATACGTACGTTTATAATATACAGGGTTAAACAGAAAGATGTTTTTTACCATAAGTTTAAGACACTCTGTGGAGTGGTGAAACAGCAAATTGTTCTAAATTAAGTTTTAATTATCAAGTCTAATCTATTCTTAACATTTTTGTTTTTGGTTCACCGCGATATCTTTATTTTTGTGGAAAATATGGATTTTTTAAAAAAACATTGCAATTTCCAATAATTTTCTTGTACGAAGAACTAAGGTTACTATAGGGGACTGACAGTTTTGTTGACAGTTTCTTTGTAAATGAATGTGTTACCTCTGAGGTCTCTTCTTGCTTTTAAAAATGGATGTCTCCGACTGATGTTGCAGGAGCCATTGCTTTAATCCAGGATGGACGGTCACAGTATTACGTGTCAAGAGTTTTAAACGTCACAAGAAGTAAAGTACAAAGGGCTGTAAATTGGTTTAATCAACATGGCGAGTACAATAGAAGGAGTCAATGTGGTAGGAAGAGGTGTACGAATGAACGAGATCTCGTTCATTCGTACACCTCTGACCGTGACCGTCCATCCTGGATTAAAGCAATGGCTCTGGCAACATCAGTCGGAGACATCCATTTTTAAAAGCAAGAAGACACCTCAGAAGTAACACATTCATTTACAAAGAAACTGTCAACAAAAACTGTCAACAAAACTGTCAGCCCTCTATAGCATAGTTCTTCGTACAAAAAAATTATTGGAAATTGCAATGTTTTTTTAAAAAATCCATATTTTCCACAAAAATAAAGATAGCGAGGTGAACCAAAAACCAAAATGTTAAGAATAGATGAGACTTGATAATTAAAACTTAATTTAGAACAATTTACTGTTTCGCCACTCCACAGAGTGTCTTAAACTTATGGTAAAACACATCTTTCTGTTTAACCCTGTATATTATAAACGTACGTATATTTTTTTGCAAATTTTTAAAATGTGAGCGATTCTCCATTAATTTATCTACAATATTCTTCAAAATTCGTTGAAATCCAACATCAAATAAAAATGTTATTTGCGATTGAAATTCGTCGAAAATTTGCGTGGATCGATTATTTTGCCTGCGAGTGTATATAGGGTAAATCTTAAATCCATGGTTATTTTTAAATTACCAATTCTTGACTTCTGTAAAAACCCATTGAAATTTTTTTAAATTTCCAGTTAATTCTAATTTAAAAAAAAATCGATCTGGTATCTGTTAGTGGTTTATAATTTTAAAGCAGCGTTGCCGCATTCAGTGCAGTTGAATTTTTTAGGTACATTTGAACAAATCACAAACCTGTAGTTATTTGATCCTAAATTTATAATAATTATGGATTAAATAATAATAGGGAACACGCACATATTTTAATATCAATAAAATTAGATTCTCTATTTGTTTTAATAACACCTTTGATTATTAATTTTTTTGAAATATGTTTGACGTCACTCTATTTGTTTACTGTTTTGACATTGACAACAGCGGTGTCAAAGCGACAAGAGCGTGATTGTTTACTGCCCGTTTACTGTTTATTACTCGTAAATTCGTTTTAACTTCTGATTTACTATGGAAAAACCTGATTTAAAGTGCTCTAAGTACTGCTTAGTGCCACAATGTGAATCAAATCTACACCGGAAAAAGTATTTATTTCATTGCCAGTGGGATTAAGTGCTAAACTGAAAGAAAAAAGAAAATTGTGGTTGCGAGCTATGAGACGAAATGAAAATGCGAGATGTCTGAAAACACTAGAGGATTTGTTTGTGAAGATCATTTCAATGTAATTATTTACCTAATAATAAATAATATTATAGTGAAAAATATTTTTATTAATAAATAAAAGGTTAGGTACCTATGTTAATGGTCTATCTACTCTGTATTGAAAGTAAACATATTTTTTTGTTTTTTTTTGAGCTGGAACAAGATATGAAAAAGTATATATGCGATATAAATTAATGGGTGAGAAGATATTTTTGAGAGATCAAATCGTTCCACATATATTATTATTTAAATGCCAAATAGATAGAAAACGTTCTTTAGAAACAACTGAAATTGTCACTTTGTGCCTTTACGAAATCAGTCTCAGCCATTGTAATAATAATAAAACACTTCTAAACTATTAATATACGTTAGACCAGTTAATAAAAAAACACAGAACGCTTGAAACTCTTGAAATAAACTTTTCTTGCACGTTTTCAATAGAAGTACAGATTACAGACACAGTCGAAGCATTGATAATTGGGAGTGATTACTGCACGGTCCGACCGTCCCCGTTAAAATAATAGCTGTACGGTCTGGATATTTCTTCTTCCTCAACTGCTCTCCTTTATCAGGGTCAAAACACACATATCTAACCTGCCTCTGGCTATCGCCTCCAGCTTCTAACACGCAATAGATCTCATGCCTGATGCATTTAATAGAAAAAAAATAAAATAAGAAAGTGTGGGATTTGAACGCTGAACCTTCTCCTTGCCAAGCCCGGCTCGTTGCCTCTAGGCCATCGCACCGCAGACGAAATGTGAGTAAAGCAAGAATAAATTCACTACATGTCAAATGTCAAATATTCGGACTGTGCAGCAGTCACTTCCTGGATAATTTGTTTATGGCGAGAAGTAAACAAATAGTATGACGTCACGCGGGTCGTCGGAGGTACTTGACAGTTGGTCGGAAACCTTCAAATAATTTGAATTTTATTTATTAATTATTAATTATTGTGTGTCTAAATAATTTAAATTATGGTGTAGTTGGTCTTTTCAAACATAAAGTTTCCGATAAAAACAAATTTGGGTGTAAAACTGACACGCGCATGTACCCTATTATTAGTGAATTGAAAATAGACGGTGAATATGAAAATTTTGGTGGACCCTTAATGTTTTTTTTTTATTATTATTATTTTTTTTTTAATGGTCTTATTTATATTAACGTCCTGGCGAAGTTCTATGTTCTAGGTGTAACATATTTTCGTATCTAATTAATGGTTAAACTTAGTCGTAGCAGTGAAGTACAATTATATAGATAATTGAGGAAACCTGATCCCATTGTAGTTGGTTTTTTAACCATAATTTTTTATTATGTCACAATAATTTCTATTATAAAATGAACGCATCATTATTGTTGTGTACCTTCTGGATTAGAAAAAATCCTGACTTAAGTCTCGATGTATTTTTTATAAATGGAAAACATTGAATTTTCATGGAAAACAGTTTTATAAAGATGCAACTTATGGACGGGGATAAAGCTTAAATTTTAAAACTGAAAGTTGTTAAGCCTACTGTTAGTAAGTTTATCAAAGTCTATTCTCTTCATTTTTGTATGGAGCATTACTTTTACAGAGTTATACACACAGAATTTTTGTTCTACAAAAACGTATTATTAGGACAATTTTTAAAATGAAAATACTAGAATCTTGTTGCAGTATTTTTAAAAAGAACAAAATATTAACATTAATATGGATTTACCTGTATAAGCTGCTTAGTTATATATATACTAGATAGTACAAAAAATAATTTAAGAACTAATTCTGACAATCATACATATCAAACACGAAATCGTCAAAATATGTATATCGAGAAGTATAATCTCACTTTGTATAAGAAATAATAATAATAATAATAATAATCACCTATTTGTGTGGAAAGATATTTGTATAATAAATTATTCGTGTGCGTTAAAGATATAAATATAAACTCTATCTAAATTTAAAAGAAAACTGAAAGAGTTTCTATATAACAACAGTTTTTATTCTTTGAAGGAATATCTTTTTGTATGAACTTTTTACCCACCCATCTATGTTATTACGTACTTGAAGACTTAATTTATAAATAAATATAAATTATTTATGTTATTGCACTGTTAGTACGTATTTTTAAACGGTAAATTTTATTCAGTTACACAGGGTGGTCCAGATTTTAATACATGAATTTTGAGAGGCGATAGAGTCACAAAATAAGGGGACTTTTCTTAATAGACATACCTCGAAAAATGCACCATAACTCAGACATTAAAAAAAAACTTCGATATCTAAGGAAAGACAAAAGCATCTTTTTCAAATTTGGCACACGGCTCGTTCTATAAAAATTTTATAAGAACACATTTTTCTTCAGAATGCCATAAGAAATTTGGCAGTTTAATAATTTTTTCAAAAATATCTAGAGGCACACTACATATTTCTAGAAAGGGATATGTAACCCCCATATCTGCGCCAATGGCTTTCTGTTATTATTTTTCACTTGAACAATAGATGTAGATGAAGATTTACATAGAAAGGCGGTATGCCAAATTTGAAAAAGATAATAATAATAATAATAATAATAATATTTATTTATAAAAACCTATAGATACAATTTAGTGACTTACATAGTAAATATTTGTTTTATAATAATTTAAATAAATAAATAGGATTTTTTGCATAAGCTCTCATGAGTTTGTAGCAAAATTATAATTTTTTTCTAGACAGATATCTTATATTTATAATATGCACATAATAATTCAAAATTTTGATTAGTGTTATTCTCTATGTGTCGCGAAAAGTTAAATTAAAATTTTACTTGCATGCGACACACCAGAAAATATTTAGTTTTAATAGATTTATATACCTTCCTGTACAGATTTATTATAAACAACAACTATAATTGATAGATACATATATACACTATACCTATATACACACATATATAGTTTAAATCACGAAAGAAGACCGTTACGTCATCGTTATAATTCGTATGAATCAAATCAGTACTGAGTTAGTCAAATTCATGCTTGTTGAAATGACATCCGGATGTAAACAAACTTAAACGTCAAAACAAAACATAACCTGCAATTTGTCTGTTAAATATCAGAATAATTTAACGATCTCGCCTGTCTAAATTTGAACTAATTGTATATTCTTATCGAGGTTTTTAATATATATAACTTGGTAAAATGCAGATGTTTTGAAGATTAACTATCGTTAATTCCATAATGAACTATTTTTAATGTGCAAAAATCAATGGAATAAGGAAAACAGTACCTAACAATCAAACTCAAAGATAAAACAAATTCAAATTTGTCAACTATGGCTGACATGCAGAAACAGGAAACTATGAAACATGCGACAACGGCGCTAGTCAAAAGCGTTCGATCAGTTGATCGAATTCTTGCTTATTACTGAGACATGCGAAATCGGTCCCTCTCTTTCTATTTCGTCAAGGCGGTTAGGTTTTCGTATAACGCATCAACAACGTCAGTCGGAGATATTAACAGTCACATATAATGGACTTCCTTTCTCTGTCTCTCTCGTTTTACTGTGTTGTAAACAAAGAACGCTTGAACAGCGTACGTTGAAGCTTAGAAATTAATTTGTGACGTAACGGTCATCTCTCGTGATTTGAAGTATACTAATGTGAACAGGTAGAACATACATCCATATACACGGTATACATTTCAAAATTACATAACATGTTAATAAGTAAAGAATTACACACATATATGAGGGAAATAAAATACACAAATTTATTCATATAATAACACAACATAATTTCACAAATAATAACTTGTTTTTGGAAATTGTAATCTATTACCAGAGACTTCCAGTTTCAATCAATGTTTCTATGATTTTATAGTTTTCTTTTAACAGCCAATTTTTTACTTCGCGTTTGTATTTTTTCGAAATATTTATATTTCTTATTGTATTTGGTAGCAAGTTATATAGTCGGGGAGCTAAGTACGTAAAATGTTTCATGCCGATTGTTTTTTGTACTACATTTACTTTCAAATTTTGTTGCATTTTATTTCTTGTTGCGTATGTGTGATCTATTTTTTGTTCTTCTTTAAAATGCTTGTAGTGATGAGATAAAATTGCTTCACTATAAAGCTGTCGTATGTTAAGAACTTCAGACTCTTTGTATAACAACTCTGTAGAATATAGACGATTTCTTTCATACATTATTTTAAGAAAGCGTTTTTGTAATTGTACCAAAGGCCTAATATTTGTCTTATTTGCAGCACCCCAGCTAATGATTCCATATTTTAGTATTGACTCTATCATGCCACAATATATTACTTTTATATGCGTTTTATTTTTAATAATATGTTTTACTTGTACGAATTTATGAAGCAGTGATCTGAGTTTTTTTGTCGTATTGTTAATGTGATAGTTCCATTTTAAATGTGAATCTAAAGTTATGCCTAGATAGTTAATTTTTTCACAAATATTTATATTAAGATTTGTATCACTAATGTTAATTTCAGAGAAATTGGGTAAACTATTTTTATATGAGCAAAAAGGCAAAAAAAATGTTTTTTTAATATTTATTGTTAATAAGTTTTCGTCAAACCAATCCTTGATTATTTTTATTTCGATGTGTATGGTACTTCTTAGTTCTTCCCAAGAGTTTCCGTAAAAAAGTATAGCCGTGTAATCTGCGAAAGAAGTGATATTACCTTGGGTATTTAGTTTTAGTAGGTCATTCAGGTATACTATAAACATGATCGGAGCAAGTACAGTTCCTTGGGGGAGACCGCAGCAGACAGTTTTTGGATCACTCAAAGTGTTACCTATTTTTACGTACTGAGTCCTGTTGTTTAAATAATCTTTGAATAAATCAAAACAAACACCTCTGATTCCGATATTTTCCAACTTAGTTAACATATTCTTATGACTTATTGTGTCAAATGCTTTTTCAAGGTCTATAAAAACGCATATGGCAGGTTTAGTATTTTCAATTGACTCATATAATTTGTTTGTTAAATATGCAATGGCATCATTTGTTGATGTTTTTTCTCTAAATCCGAATTGATTTTTTGACAATATTTGGTGTTTTTCTAAATATTTTACAACTCTGTATTTCAGTGACTTTTCTACTATTTTTGCTATATTGGATGTAAGTGATATAGGCCGATAATTTTCAACTAGGCATTCATCTCCTCTTTTATATAGAGGCTTGATTATTGAATTTTTTAAACATATGGGCCATATACCTGTTTGGAAAATTTTATTTATTAAACTTTCTAAGAGTGGTGCAATTATATTTTTAGTTTCTTTAATCATTTCTGATTTGATGCCGTCAATGCCAGGTGCTTTATTATTTTTTAGTTCATCAATGTAACCCATAATTTCTTTACTATCTACTGGTGTCAAAAATATACTACTATTCAGTTTGTTGGTTGGAAATGTTCTTTGTGGTTTTTTAATGGTGTCGGCCATTTTCTTTCCAATTTCTGTATAGTGTGTAACAAATTCATTCGCTATTTCCTTTTCATCTTTTATAATGTTATTATTATTTTTTTGTTTTATTTCGTTAATTCTACATTTTTTATCAATTGAGTTTGTTAATTGTTTCGTAATATTCCAAAGTTTTTTACTACGTTTCTACTATTTTCGATTTGGTTAAAAAAAAATTTTATTTTTAGTTTTTTTGATGAGAGAATTTAACTTATTTCTATATTTTTTATAATTTTCTTTAAGTTCAATATTTGTTGGGTCTTTAATTAAATCTTGATACATTTTGTCTCTTGTTTGTGTAGATTTTATTAGTCCTGCCGATATCCAGGATTTTCTTTTTTTAGTTCTCATTTTTTTTATAGTAGTTGCTTTCTGAATTGCATTTTTAAATTTTTTTATAAATATGTTAGTGGCTAATTCTATATCATTTGTTTCTAAAAAGTAGCTCCAATTGTCTTGTGATAGGTTCTCTCTGAGTGAATCGTAATTAATTTTTTCAATAGTATATAAATTATTATTTTGTATTCTTTTTTGTTCAGAATGATCTATAAAATCAATATATGAGATTGTTGAGTAATGATCGGTTATAGTAGATGTCAAAATTACAGGGGTTATATTGTCTATTTCTAAGGTTCTTGATTTTAGAAAAATATGGTCTAGACAACTTTTGCTATTATTTTGGACTCGTGTATAATCATTGATTAGAGAAATGAAACCAGACTCATATAAAAGATCTAAATAATCATATACAATATTTTCAGTGGATAATATGTCAATATTAATATCTCCCATTATAGCTACATAATCTGCATTTGCTAATTTATTTAAAAATGTGTTAAAATCGCGTAAAAAATCATGTACGCATAATGAGGGAGGACGATAGATACCAATGATTAAGACTGAGTTATTTTTTATTGTAATATTTACTTTAATGACTTTTAATACTCCTAAGTTTACTATTTCTGTTCTATGTTTTAGGTTACTCTTTACGTACATTAATACACCATCATTTTGGTTTACATTTCCACTGTTGTAATATACATTATATTTTTCTATACTAAAATCATTTTCATTATGTATTTTAAAAGTTTCTGTAAGACAAATGCAATCGAACATATTTAATTCATTTATATATAACAGTAGTTCATCAAAATTTTTTGCTACACTGCGTATATTATTATGAAATAGTGAAACAAGAGGGTTTTGTTTTATAAGTAAGTAAGTAAGTAAGTAAATCGTTTATTTCTACAGAGTAATACAATACAAAGATGTTTATTGGTCTGAGAAATACGTCAAATGTTCAAAAAGATTAAACAATCTTGGGTTGTACTTACTGTTGTTGTTTTTACTTTCAAATACTGGAAATCTCTAATAAAAGGATCCATAATTTTTTTTGTTTTTTTTTTTTTTTAATTTATTACAGTTATTACTTACAAGACTAATACCACGATTACTAATTATTTTTTTTTATCTTGTTCCTGTTTTCTTAGTATATATATACACATAAATACATACCATACATACCTACACGTATACACACAAATATAATATAAACTAAAATGCATCTGTATGAATTAATTTCTTTTAGCGCTTCTGTATCGCTCTCCTGGGGCGCTCTGTATTTAGTGGACCTCTCTTCTTGTCACTTTTGTCGTTGCTTACATTTGGTTCAATGTTTTCCTCCTGCACAGATGATGAACTATGGAAACTATAATTGTCTTCTTCCAAAATTTTGTAATCGATTTCTTTTATCTTTCCTTAGATATAGTAGTAGTAGTAGTATTTGCATTTTGGCATTGATTTTCATAAAAATCATTAGCTCAGCGCCATTCCTTAGATATTAAATCATAAAGTTTTTTTTAATGAAACTAAGTTATGGTGCATTTTTCGAGGTGTGTCTATTAAGAAAAGTACCCTTATTTTGCGATTCTCTATCGCCTCTCAAAATTAATGCATTAAAATCTGGACCACCCTGTATACTTGACATGAGATAAATTATTATATATTTTTTGCACGGCCCTTATATAATAAGCAATTTACTCCCTCAAAAGCAGGAGTAAAGTGAGTCTTTTACTCCCTAGGTTAACAAAGCATAACTCAATTCATTAATATTTTATCATATTTATTTAATATTAATATTAGAACCACCACTAATACTAAATAAATATGTTAATGAATTTATTTTATTATTTGGTATACTAATATCCACTTGCTGTAACTCGCTGGAAATTGACGGTTGGTTGTCCTTTTCCGAATCTTTTCCCACAAGAATTTTAGTAGCAATCATCTTCTTATTAGTCAATGAATTTTCAACGTAACTCTCTGCGACACTGCTGGATTTCCAGCCAGCAAAGATGTTGATGAGCGCCGAAAACAGGGGCCCGTGTAACTAAATGAATTGGGTAATTTGAGGTATTCAGCTATTTGCTTGGGCAATCCTCTAAAAAGATTTTTACCTACTGGCTGCGTATAGTTATTTCTATAACCCACAAAAAACGTCTATGTTCTGTTTTCTCTTTCCGCAGAACCATATATTTTTTACAAATGGCAACGAACTGAATCGAACAGTTTTCTGACTATTGTAAACATTCTATTTACATGATTTTTGGTATTATTTACAGATACCAAAATGGTTGATCCCAAGTCCTGGACAAGGTCTACCGGGTGCCACAGCATAGTGGCTCACCCCTATATTTCCTTTATTTTTTAACTTATCCATTTAAAATTTGGGGGGCATAAACTACCGTTTAAAATGTATTTCTGCACATTACAAACACTATGGTACCACTTCCGGTTGATCCGGAAATTACCTCAACTTTCGATTTTCAAATGGAACACCCTGTATATTTTTACATATTTGGATGGAGGGCAACAATCTGCATACACCATGTAAGTTTCGCGAATTTTTGAGCCGATGATCAATTTTTTCAAGCATTTTCAGAAATCCGTCTAGAGTGCTTTGGAATTCAAAAATTCGTTATACCGTAGGTAAACTTCAAAGGAAATAGTTATTTATGTATCAAGGCATTAAAGTTAATCTTTTTATCATGAATGTGGAGTTTAGTTGACGAGGCCCGTAGGGCCGAGGCAAATAAACCACATGAGTGATAAAAAGGAACTTTAATGCCGAGGTGCATATTACATTTTTTTTAAAATCCAAAAACTATGAAATTAAGATTAATTAACTCTATTTTTCAAATAATTTTCAGTGACATTAAGAAATGTCATAATTATTTAAAATTTCAAGTGACATTAGGAAATGTCATAATTATTTTTAAATGTCAAGTCGGAATAATTTTTTATAAGAAAACCATTATTTTTAGCAATTATAATAGTGATAATACAATTCTGATGTAAAAAACTGTATTTATTTACCTTTTGTTATAACACAATTATTATTACAGGCAATAAAAAAATTAATGTTTACGTTTATCTGTCACCTCGGCCAGCCTCGGCCAACTACAAAAATCGCACAATAATGAATTACTTTAATGACTATTTCTATCACTTTAATGACGATTTTGAGGTACTTTAATGCCGATTTAAAAAAAAATATATTTTTTCTTTTCGTTTCACTAATAACTGTTTGCGAAGCCTCCAAAGTTGAACATATCACTTTTTAATGAAAAACTTTTTTTTCAAATGGGAAGGTGGTGGCTCATAGTGTTTAAAAAATTATAATTTTCTTTCTGATTTCATTGATGTCTATTTCATATCTGTGCTATTTATTTTCAATTCTATTTCATTCGTTTGGAATTCCAAAGCACTCTAGACGGATTTCTGAAAATGCTTGAAAAAATTGAACATTGAACATGCAGAATGTTGCCCTGCATCCAAGTATTTAAAAATATACAGGGTGTTCCATTTGAAAATCGAAAGTTGAGGTAATTTCCGGATAAACCGGAAGTGGTACATGGTGTTTGTAATGTGCAGAAATACATTTTAAACGGTAGTTTATGCCCCCAAATTTCAAATGAATAAGTTAAAAAATATAGGAAATATAGAGGTGAGCCAGTATCCTGTGGCACCCGGTATAGTCAATTTTACCATTTCATCCGATCTCAAAGCCCCAGCAATGTCCATAATCATTGCTACCTGAAATAGTAGAAATTTTTTTTTCAATTGAAATTAAATTTTTTTAAATTTACCTTTGCCATTAAAAACTTTTCTTCTGGAGCTTCTTTTAGAAATTTGCCCTCTATTTAGAATTTTCGATTTTTTTGGCTGATATCCAACATTTTGTCGTTTCAAAAATGCTAATAATCTTGAATACTTGCTGATGTCAACATTATTCTTGACCCCAAGACTGGCTTTAATCATAGAACAATATGACCAAAGTGTGGAAGACTTAAAATGCTTCTTCCTGAAAAGGGGTTGGAACCTTTGGTGTAGAACTTGCACTTGGAGTAGTTTTCCACACACACCAAAACACTTGCACACATTAAAACTGTTTTAATTATCTCCCGATGATGCCAACTTGGTTGGCGAAACGCGCCTCGATTGTGTGCAATAGTGTTTTGGTGTGTGTGGAAAACTACTCCAAGTGCAAATTAAAATGCTTCGCTTTCTCGGCAAAATATACTAGTAACACACTCTCGCTATGAATTTCATCTATTTGTTTTATCAGGCGCCAATCTCAAAATTCTTTGAAGCAATTTTCGTAAATTTTCCAAGATTTTCCTGGTAATAAATCCACCACTATTTCTACAGCAGCTTCTTCAATGGTTTTGTCACACATTTTTGCAATATTTGTTAAAAAAAACTTAGGAAAACAGCTTAAGAAATACAAGCACACTTTTTCGATATTCGCAAAAAAAGCAATATGGCTACTCTTATTTATCAGTCATCAATGGTAACCAATTTTATTTTTGTATGCCATGCAGATTTTTGTGTTCGTAAAATAGAAATGTCATATTGAAAATCATTTTTATATTAGAAACGTTTTTTTTTTTTTAAATATTTTCAGTTAAAATCATTGGGTTGTGCAAAAAATAGTATATACACCTCGGGAGTAAATGCTTGTTCCCCTCAGTGCTTTGTAGAGCCCTCGGACTTCTTCCTCGTGCTACAAACGCACCTCGGGGAAAAAATCATGCATTTTACTCCTTCGGTGTATAATCTACTATTTTGTCAGTTGCACAAATGAAGTTATGGAAGTATCATCTGATGGCTAATTGAAAACTGAAATTATCTCATCTCTTTAATTTTTGCCTTAAAGCAACCGGTTTTTCAGCAAATGCGTAAAATCAAACGCGTGTTATTAGACCGAGAATAAACAAAATCTGCCATATTTTGGAAACGCCATTCATTTCTTCGGTGAAATTTAGGGTACCTACCTAAAACAGTTTGCTTTTATCAGTGGTGCTTTCTTGCAGTACAGTTTATAGTTTTAAGCATTTTTATACTCACTATTCCTCGACATAGAACCGAATTTTATAAAAGTTGTTTTAGTTATCAGGCAGCCCTTATTTTTAATAAAATGCCATTATTAAGTAATAGCAACATCAATGGCACCACAACATTTAAAAAACAAGCCAAAGATTTTATAAGCCACATGTGATAATTTCTGTAGTTTTAAGTAATGTTTGTCACTTTATGTGTATTAAATATATGTATATTCTTTTTTCGTATTACCTGGCACCATATGTACCTTTTATATATTATGACTTCACTTGATGTTTATTACTTATACTTTTATATTAATAAATATAATAAAATAATAATAATAAATACACCACATGTAATTACGACCCCCTTTATCCCAGAAGGCTGAGCCTTGTGCGGGAGGGGGCTACACATTTAAAGACAAGGGACACACATCCAATATCCGTGTATAATGGAAAAATCCCTCTCACAGTATTTTCCATTGCCATGACCGGGATTCGAACCCGGGACTTTTGGGTGAGAGGCAGGTACTCTACCATCTCGACCATCAGTCATACAAATTCATTTTTCAATCTAAACTACGCGCCAGATAAAGTGGGACAGCCAAAGAAATGCCTAATTTTGAGTAGCAATAACTTCGATATTTCTTTGCCGATGTGAGATTTTCAGCCAATGGTGAAAAGCGTCATCCTTGGTCTATGCGTCATTGGCGTCGGATATTTTTTTTGCAATTCCTTCTCGTTATACAGGGTGTGAATTTAAAGCTATGAAACATTTCAAATTTTTTGCCAATAATTTGAGAAATTTGAGGGGTCCTAGAATTTTTTTTTCGATGTTGGATGAACTGTTGGGCCGATACCTCGGGACGGTTTTGAAATGTTTTTGATACATTGCGTTGCTATGAAAATATCGCCATTTTATGAAATTTCGTTTTTCTTTAAAAATACGTCCTGTTTTAGTTAAACAATAACAGGCACCATCTAAACTGCAACGAGGGATAATTTCTAATGAAAATAGTGAACACCAGCGGCGTGCAAAAAGGGGTTTATGGGATTTAGGCACGAAAATTTGTTTTTATTGTAAAATTTCAACAGTATCATTAAGCGTTACAGTTAAAAAGGTGCTGGAACAATTTTGACAAATTCAGAGGCATGTAAAAAGGAGTTCAGTAATTAAAAAAAATTAAAATACCAGTTTGATTTTTTTTCATTTATTTAGAAGGTGCGTACAAAAGAGAACCCATAGGTTTATTGTATAATTATTGTATAATTTCTCTGCCGCAATCTTAAAATATTCACCAAATCTGTACTGGTAAGTCGTGGCATTTTGCTTCGACTTAAAAATTAAATCTAATATCAAAACTTTTTAAATGCAAAAATAAAGTTTTAACATTTACATTACTATGCAAATCTAAACAAATGTCGCGAATTATCAATGCAGAATTGATAAATAAAAAAGTTAACAATGGTACTTACTGCTTACCGTGAACAAAGAACAACCTTTAATAAAATTATTAAAAATATTTTCATATCTAAAGATTAAACTTTTTGGATCACCCTGTCTAATGGATCCTCTTTTTTACGCCAATGAATTACATGTACGTACTATCTAAATAAATGGGGCAAAAAATGGAACTGGTATTTAAATTTTTTTAATTATTGAGCCCCCTTTTGCACGCCTCTGAATTTGTCAAAATCACGCTAATTACTATTATTACCTTTTTAACTGTAACGCTTAATGAAACTGTTGAAATTTTTCAATAAAACCGAATTTTCGCGTCTAAATCCGATAAACCCCTTTTTGCACGCCGCTGATGTTCACTATTTTCATTAGAAATTATCCCTTGCTTGTTGCAATTTAAACAATAACAGACACCGTCTGTTATTGTTTAATGAAAAAAGGGCATATTTTTAAAGAAAAACGAAATTTCATAAAATGACGATATTTCCATAGCAACGCAATGTATCAAAAACATCTTAAAAACGTCCCGAGGTATCGGCCCAACAATTCATCCAATAATGAAAAAATAATTCTAGGACCTCTCATATTTCACAAATTATTGGTTAAAAATTTGAAATGTTTCACGGCTCTAAATTCACACCCTGTACAACGAGAAGGAATTGCAAAAAAAATACCCGACAACAATAACGCATAGACCAAGAATGACGCTTTCCACCATTGGCTGAAAATCTAAATTCGGCAAAGAAATGTCGAAGTTATAGCTAGTCAAAATTAAGCAATTTTTGGGCTGTCCCACTTCATCTGGCGCGTAGTTTATATTCTATACAATATTTTAAAAAAATTAGGTGTAAGTGAGAACACGCTCTGCGGAATCTTTCACCTTTGTTTGTAATTTTTGTCTAAAAATTCTTGCAATAAATGTGTATTTATTTATTTATTTATTTATTTATTTAAGTGCCTTGATATTTATTTAATTCACTTAAAAAATTAAAGAAAGCTATTGTTTCACTGCTTATTATTATTATGTGCGTATTAGTTTTCTTTGCTGCAATACAGCAAATGATACAAACTCTGCATTGATCGACATGATTTGGGTGTTAGGAAGATGTTATAGTAATTGCAGGGCAGCCGCCAGAAAATATACAGAGCAGTACCCAAAATCCCTGTACACTTCATCAAACGACGTTCTCTGCAGTTGATAGGTGGCTTCGAGACGAAGGAACAGTACGTCCAAATAGAAGAAAAAATGTGGTTGTGAACGAAATATCCGTATAACTTGCGTGGAAGAGGACATTCTCAATGTCGTGTACGCCGACCCAAAGATAAGTACTAGACGTGTTGTGTTGCTCGTAGATTGGAAACGAAAAATATGGTGCACCGAATACTAAAGGAACAATTACTACATCCGTACCATGTGAAAGGGGTACAAAAACTTCTGCTCAGAGATCTGGCTCCTCATAGGGAATTTTGCAACTAGTTATTGCAAAGGTATATTGAAAACTCTTTTTTTATCAAAAATTTTGGTGACAAACGAAACCTGCTTCACAAAAGATGGTGTCCTTAACCTCCACAACTCCCATATCTGGTGAGATGAGTACCCACGTGTCATTCAGGAAGGTAGGTTCCAATACAACCAATATGTGGACGGGAATCGTAGATTATTAATTGATTGGTCCCTACATGTTAGTAAATCATCTAAATGGTATCTGAATTTTCTTCAAAATATTTTGCTAGCACTTTTAGCACCCCTTCCTTTGAATATTTGAGAAGCTATCTGGTCTATGCATGACAGTGCTCCGCTGCTGTATTACAAGAAAGCACCACTGATAAGCAAACTGTTTTATGTAGGTATACTAAATTTCACCAAAAAAAATAATGCCTTTTTCAAAATATAGCAGATTTTATTTGTGCTCAATCTAATAATAATAATAATAATAATAAATCAATTTATTTTGCAAATTACAAAAATTTACACGCATATGAGTTTACGCATTTTGCTAGAAAACTGTTTCCTTCAAGAAAAAATGAAAGAGATGAAATAACTTCAGTTTTCAATTGGACATCATTTGGGTAAATGACAAAAAATATATAGGGGTAGCATAAACCCCTATAACCCCAAACTACCCCTTAGCGCCAACTAATTTGTTTTATATTACACAGGGTTATTGAAAAATATATGAAATATAAGCGTATCGAAATTTGTTAGAATATTTTCAGCGGTTCCCAAGATATTAAGGATTTAATGTTTCCAACTCTCAACTTGGAGGACTGTATTTCTGTAGGGGTACATTTTCTGAAAAAAAAATGTAATTAGAAAAATCTTCTTATTTTTTTACGTAGAATCGCGTTGTTATAGTTTGTTGGTGCAATTTTCGGACACCCTGTATACCCATGACAATGTCATCAATAGACTTTCTAACCTCAAATAATAGTTGACGTTATTGTTATTTGATAGCATCTTTGAATATGAGTATTTAATTTTAGAACAACTCAAGAGAAACATCCCAGTAATATGGTTGATTTATTAGATGTCAATTTAGGAGATACACCACCTATAGATCCTTGGGGAATGCCACAACCGCCAAGGCCACATGTAAGTAAAGAAAACATTTATTCATTTCATATAAATTATGACAACACAGGCCTATAATGTGGCTATTTTTGATAAACGAGCCTATTAGAATAATTGGACAAATTCAGGAAAAAATTAAATGGGTTCAATGAAAGCTACTGGCTATCCTGAACATTCCTGTAGATGTCGTTATAAATAGTATTTTTCTCTAATGTATTGCTGTATATTTGAGAGCGGTTGACAATACTGTCATAGCCCCCAGGAGACATAACACTTAACCAAATTAGTTAATTGAAAGCTGCATGTCGTTGATACGTTTGTCTGCTAAAAATACCTGTATGGGGTGGCAAAAGCCACCGATAGTGCTCTGAGTTTTCATGTATTTTTACCTAACTTCTCTTTATTGTTTATATTGTTATTAATATTTCAGATATAAAAATTAAGTTATAATAAAAATATATTTGTGTATTTCTGTTGTTTTTGATTAATTCTATGATTTTTTCTAGACTTTGGATTTAAGTCTTTTCGAGTTTTATCCAAGGGTATGTATATAGCGTTGACTTGGCTAACCAATAACTAATTTTGTTTCTTTTTGTTATTGTAGTAATCTGTTTACTGTAATTTGCTTTTAAAGCTTAACATAGTTTTCTATTTAAATTATTACTCGGCCTATGTTTTAATATACAGTGTAACCCACTAAGAATAGAAACACCCATATAAAAAATTTATTATCCAAATTAGTGTCTTTTCTCCATTGTTATGTCCATATTTATATCTATGTATATAAATTATATGTATTTTTATTTATTCATTAATGTATTTCTCTTTTGCATTGACGTTCCATATTATGTATCTTGGGTATCTTTTTGGTCAATAAATATTATTATTATCATTATTATTATGTTTTTCTGAAAGATTTTCAAAAATTCTACTTTGGTGCATATTTTTGAAGTTTGGGTTTAATTCTCAAAGTTTACTATGATTTTCAATGTAAAAAATTATCAAATTTGATTAATGATTTTGTTTATTAAGCATCCAAGATTCGAAAAAACTTGTATTATGTATTAGTGAATAGTTTTCTCACAATTTTCAAACTATATAGCAAAAAGAACCGCATCAAAATAGACAATGTTTCAACAATTTTTGGTAACGGATGGTGTTTGCTACTGATTCAATTTCCCATTTCCACGTAACAAATCACGTTTTTTCAACTATACCGGGGATGACCCGAAAGCACAGTAAACAAACAGTAAACCGACTTCACGTTTGGCGCCAATCCAGTTCTTATGTATCTCTATCTCTCTCTATTTTACTACTACGACGTAGCAGATAAACAGACGGCAGTAATTACAGGAACCCGATCCATTCCGGCGCATGCGCTGTCTGATGTCGCCTACTGGCGCATCTAGCGGCCGGATTGTAAAGTTTAAGTTAGTTGTCAATGAACTTATTCTTGCTTTACTCGCAACTTGTCAGTAATGTAATGGCCTAGTGGAAACGAGTTCGGCTGGCAAGCAAAAGCTTCCGGGTTCAAATCCCACACGTTTTTGTTTTTTTTTTATTAGATTAAAGGAATTTTTTTTTTATTAATAGGGTTATTGCGAGTTAGAAGCTGGAGGCGATAGCCGGAGGCAGGTTAGATATGTGTGTTATTCCCCTGATAAAAGAATTTTTTTTTATTAGATTAAAGGAATTTTTTTTTTATTACGAGGTCTATATGCGAGTTAGAAGCCGGAGGCGATAGCCGGAGGCAGGTTAGATATGTGTGTTATTCCCCTGATAAAGGAATTTTTTTTATTAGATTAAAGGAATTTTTCTTACTGTTCACTTTGGCGCAAAGACAAGTAGGCGACATATCAGACAGCGCGCCGTCTTGGCGCATGCGCTGTCATGGATCGGGTTCCTGCAATTACCGCCGTCTAGATAAACTTGTCAGTGTCAAAATTATCAATATTTGTTTTTTAGGTTATGTTTGCGCTTTGTCCAGTGGCTTCTCTAAATTAGAATTTTTTTTTATTATTATAAAAAGTTCTTTAAACTATTTGAAGGTTTGTTGAATACTTCTTGTTTATTTATATTAGCTGTGTTTGGTAGACCCGTCCGGAACTTTCCGAACTAAAAGTTTCTGTTATATTTCGTTTGGTGTATTAGTTCTCGGACCAAAAAAACTAGTTCTGGAGTTATGTCGGTTCCATCTCTTAACCTTACGTTCTGCGAATTTGAAGTTAAAATAAAAGTGACATATCTATTAATTTACAAATTTAAATCGGTAAATGTTTCCGCTGTGTTGAACCGAAATTCTCTCCAGACTTTTATCGAATATAATAATTGAAAATTAAACACACTGTAGTTTTAAAATAAATATCACTTTGACAACAACTATCAAACGTAAAAATCCCGAGTGTACAGGGATATCCAACCAAAATGACCACCCCTAATAACTTCTTTATTTTTGATGCTATAAAAAAATTTTTTCTATAAAAGTTGTAGGGTTTATTGAAAGCATTTAGAATATGTATTCAGAAAAATAAATGAAAGTCGTTTAGAGGAGATATGGTTTTAACTTGCATTTTTTAAAATGGAGCACCCCATTTTTTTTGCATTTTTGAAATCAAGGTACTTTTCTCATTTCGAATATATAGATATATCTCATATTACCTTTAAGGTTTTCTAATTATTGCAATTTTTGTGGCCCGAAAACAACAAGGAAATAAAATAACAGAACAAATTTTTATTTTTAGAATGCATTAGTCTTGACTAATTTAGATATTAATTACAACTATAAATAAAAGTAATTAAAACTATCCTACATAAACTGTTCAAAATGACGCCCTTCATGTTCGATATAAAGCCGATACCTTATTCGAAATGAGAAGAGTACCTTGATTTCAAAAATGCAAATAAAAATAGGGTGTTCCATTTGAAAAAATGCAAGTTAAAACCATATCTCCTCTAAACTACTTTTATTTATTTTTCTGAATACATATTCTAAATGCTTTCAATAAACCCTACAACTTTTATAGAAAAAATATTTTTATAGCATCAAAAATAAAGAAGTTATTAGGGGTGGTCATTTTCGTTGGATATCCCTGTACATATGTTTGTTTGGTGAACAAAAAAGTTCTTAAAGTTCTAGCAGTTCGGGTTCAATTCATATAATTCTCTGACTTTAGTCCAGGACGTTATGAACTGGGTCACCAAACACAGCATTCGATATACGGATGCTTAAGTTTGTGAATTAGGAAATTTTACCGGAAATTTTAAATACATTTTAAATTGAAAATATTTAATTTTTATCCTTTAATTTAATAATAATAATAATAATAATATATATTTTATCCAATAGATTATTACAAATAATATAGAATAAGTCATAAAATGTATACATATACAGGAGTTCACTTTAAATGGGGAAACTTTGAGAATCGATTCTTTATTGAAAAATAAGTGTAGTTTGTTCTATAAACATTTTTCTTATGGGACTTGGTTTTCGAGATACAGGACATTGAACTTTTTTTTTCTTTTTAAATTTTCGACGAATAACTTTAAAGTGGTTAGACCGATTTTTATAAAATTTGGGTTTTGTTTATGTTAGATTAAAGTTTATCAAACGGTCTGAAAGATTTGAAAATATCTCCCCCTCAGGCCTAGATAGATAGATAGATAGCTAGTTTATTCAAGTTTAACAATTACAAATAGAATTATAATTATCAATACTTATGTCAATTAATTACAAACAAACAAACAAATACTAAAATAAAATAGAGACAATATACACGGTGGTGAATTTTTCGATGCCCACCATTGGTATCTCGGAAACTATAAGATATAGAGGATCGGTTAAATTAGACAAAAGTTGCGCTATTTTATACTTTACAATTTCCTGCCAAGAAATGCTGGATATCTTGATTCGTTCGTGGTTTATCCTGAAAAAATTGAAAATCGCGTTTTGAAAAAAATAATATCTTCTATACCATTCATGCGAATTTAATGAAAGTTGGCAAGGATATATTTTTGACTACTACCAATTGAATGGCGTTGACAGAAATTTTCTAAGCCTTCTTGATTTTGAGCAACGATAGTCAACTTTTTTTTTTCTTATGGACGCCATATTGGATTTTTACACCATTAGTTAGAGAAAATAATTCTCTTTACACCTATGTCACCAAAATGATCAAGAAATTCGAGTAAGTTCACTAACAGAAATTAATATTTTAAAAGAATTGATTTATGAATTAAAAATAAATAATAGTTTACTAAAGGAAAAGACTGAAAATTTGGAAATGGAAATAATCACTCTGAGAGAAGAACTCTACAATGGACAAAAAAAGACAGATAATTCAACACAACAAATAACTGATGCCATAAAATCATTACAGACATTATGTCAAAATAACTTTAAATTTCTTTTAAATGAATTAAACCATTTAAAACTTAAAATAAATCGGTCAGAAGCAACAAATAATAATCAAAAAACTGTATTAGGAAATAAAAACACACCTTTTCAAAAACAACATACAGATAATACAAATGTAAATAAAAGCCAACCAGTGATACCAAACAAATACTCAGAAATTACTAAAACAATTAAATATCCAGAAGAGTCACCGGATAAATATTCAAAAAGTATGAAAACAAATTTAAATCCTCGGACATCATCTGAAAATCATGCAAAACCATCGCCAAAAAAACAAATTTTATCTGATATGGCAAATCATCAGAAAAGGTTTATGAATGACATTATTTATCTAGAATCACCCAAACAGCAAAAACCGGTACTAATACAGCAAACAATGATTGGAAAATGGTGCAAAAGAAACAGCGCTCTAATAGAAGAAATATGGGTCAGTCAGAAGAAAACACAGGAAACTTTCGAGGGATAAAGCCAAAGGTGTAAATTTATCTTTACAAAGTAACTAGTGATGTAACTGAGGATGATATTAAAATATATTTGGCTACAAAAACAAAGGACTCTAAAGAAGAATTTATAGTTAAAATACTACAACCAACAGGTGGGAAACTTAAATGTTTTATGGTGGCAGCCGACTTTAAATTCAAAGACGACTTCTACAATCCATCATTTTGGCCTAAAGGGGTTTGTTACCGCAGATTCGATTTCAAGCAATATTATAATAAATTCCAAGTTAAGGACATAGTTAACAATGATATACCGTCAGCTATTACAAGAAGCAAAGATGAAAATGTTAATCAGGAGTCTATTCAACAGCCAAATTCTTTTTTAGCATATCCACAAATAAACATTTAAGTTTTTTAATCCCAGTGAAGAACTTGTCTAATATAAATAAAACCAGCACCTCTAAAAACACTGAATTTACAAGCAAGAAAATAAAATCAAAATCTAAAAAAAAAACCTAATATGTATACAATTTTCCATCAAAACGTTCAAAGTTTAAAAAATAAAATACTAGAAGTAGAATTATGCATAAGAAATATCAATCCCACTCCACAATTTATTTGCCTCACGGAACACTGGTATACCGCGCCTGAGGAGTGTTTAATGAAATTGGAAACATATACAATGAAGTCTGCATGGTGCCGGAGGAATATGATACATGGAGGTTCCTGCATTTTTGTAAAAGATGATTTGGAAACTGAAGAATTAAATGATATCAAACATAAAAGTGTAGAAGGTCACTTGGAATGCTCGTCAGTTGTCTGTAGGCCTATAAAAACTGTTATAGTATGTATCTACACACCACCTACAGGTATTTTAGACACTTTCTTTGAAACCCTGGGTGACATATTAGATACTTGTCAAAACAATTTTAAAAAATATAAGATTATTCTCTGTGGGGATTTTAATATAAATCTGGAAAATGTAAATAATATCACTAAAACATTTCAAAATTTACTAATGACATATAACCTAATACAAACAATTTTCTCACCGACCAGAATTACAAAAAATTCTATGTCATTATTAGATAATATATTTATTAATTTTAAAAATTCTCATAATGGGGAAATCATTACTACCGCATTATCAGATCATGAAGGACAAATCCTAAAGGTAGAACTATCTGAAAAAATTGGCCGTATTAAGAATACACAAAAAAAAAAGAATTTATTCTGACACAAAATTACAGCATTATAAGTATGAATTACAAAATACAAATTGGAATGAAGTTTTTTCTTGTGTAGATCCAAACTTGGCTTATGAAAAGTATGACGGCATAATAAAAAATCTTTTGAATAGGATATTCCCCGTAAAATTAATAAAGAGAAAAAAAGAATCAAAGTTATGGTTTACACAAGGAATCAAAATTTCATGTAAAACAAAGAGAAAATTATACACACAGCTTTTAAAAGGACAAATACCTCTTGAAAAATATAACACTTATAAAAAAATCTTAAAAAATGTAATAACTGAAGCCAAAAAACTATCAAATATTTCCTACATAACAACTTCAACAAATAAAAGCAAAGCAGTCTGGAACTTGATTAATTATTACAAAGGAACTGAAACAAAAAACAAGACCACGGTTTTAAACAATATAGATACACATAAAAAAGACAAGAAATCCGTTTTAAACACAATAAACAATTTCTTCATAAATCAATGTACAACAAAAGCACAAACAAATAAAAAACACGAGAACTTAAGTCCAATTCTGGAATCGAGTCTTTTTCTAGAAGTAGTTAACCCCCAAGATGTCCGCAGTATAATCATGAACTTAAAAAATACTAAATCCGTAGGTTATGATGAAATACCCGTTAAATTACTAAAATACGTAGCTGATGAAATATCACATCCATTGGCTCATATTATTAACCTAACATTAAATACCGGCATCTTTCCAGAAAGTCTTAAATTTGCCCATGTTAAAGCTATTTATAAAAAAGGTAAAAAAGACATAATTAGTAACTACAGAGCAATAATAGCCTTATTATCTAATGTCAGTAAAATTTTTGAGAAAATAATATACAACTGTCTCATCAATTTCCTAGAAAAATATCAAGTCCTATCAGAAACCCAAAATGGCTTTCGAAAAAAAAAATCCACAATACAAGGCCGTCTATCAAGCATTATGTAAAATTCTTGATTCTATGAATAATAAATCACATACAACTGCTATATATTTAGATCTATCAAAGGCTTTCGATAGTGTTGAACATGATATTTTAATTCGGAAAATAGAAAACTATGGAATTAGAGGAATTTCGTTAAAATTAATTGCATCATACTTAAGTAATAGGAGCCAATGTGTAATAGAAATAGACGATAACAATGAAACTATAAAATCGAATCCAGCATTGATTCAAAGAGGTGTACCTCAGGGATCAATACTGGGTCCTCTGTTATATATTCTTTACACAAACGATTTGCCATTAATTATGAAAAATATAGTTCAATATGCAGACGATACATCACTTATTCTTAGTGATGCAGATCAGGCAAGCATGGAAGGTAAAATTTTTAAGGCTTTAGATACATTGGAACAATACTTTACACCGCTCAATCTCAAGCTTAATACCGATAAAACGCAGATAATTCAATTCTTGAGAAAAAAATCAGATGAGAATTTAGTATTCACAAATGGAATCACATCCCTGACGGCGGTAAACCATACCTCATTTTTGGGGATAAAAATAGACTCGAGGCTAGATTGGAAACAACACATAGAATACCTATCAAACAATATTGCCAGATATTGCTATGCTCTTAAAATAATATCACAAAACATCAATCATGAAACTGCTTTTGTAGCCTATCATGCATATATTCAATCCCGCTTACGATATGGCATTATTTTCTGGGGAAACTCTTCTGAAGTAAATAGAGTATTTGTTCTTCAAAAGCGATGTTTAAGAAACATATTAAATATGAAACAAACGGATAGCTGCCGACAAGTATTTATACATAAAGGAATTATGACCCTTACGGGTATATATATTTTAGAAGCTGTTATATTTGTTGTAGAAAATAAATTTTTTTTTCAAGGACTGTGTGAGGCAACATAATCATAACACTAGATATAAAGATGATCTCATAATGCCCAATATTCCTAATTTTAATTATATTCAGAAAAATGTAGAATTTTCTTTAATAAAAATATTTAATAAGCTCCCCAACGAAATTAAAATTCTTTCACAGAAAAAGCTAAAAAAACAACTTAAACAAATTCTGATAAGTAAAGCCTACTACACAATTGACGAGTATTTTAATGATAGCAGTATTGAACTGTGACTCATAAATGTTTTTATTTTATATAACTTACTGTTGATCTGTTAGATTGGTTTGTGTAAAATATTTAGTAATTAAGTAGTTTTTTGTCTTATACATATATGTATCTTTCAGTTTGTAATTTTATTAATACTGTGTTTACTAGTAATTTTTAGATTTTAGTATTGTTAACTATAAGTGACATGTTCTACGCCTACTGGGTATTTTGTAAATTGTTTCTTTTTTACTATATGGAACTAATAAAGACATTATTTATTTATTTATTTATTTAATCCAGACGCTATTATTAAACTGTACACTCGTAAAAAAATTACAGAAAAATGCCAGGTTAATTAAGCTCCTATTAAATATTACAAACAATTTATAAAATAAAAATAGTATTATTTGTTTTCTTGACTCTTTAATAAATTAATTGTTTGTAATATTTAAACAATTTATAAAATAAAAATAGTATTATTTGTTTTCTTGACTCTTTAATAAATTAATTGTTTGTAATATTTAATAGGAGCTTAATTAAGCTGTAATTTTTTTTCGAGGGTACAATTTAATAATAGCGTCTGGATTAAAATGTTGCTTGCAATTATTTTTCCAAAGCATACTGGATTTTATAAATTATTTTTACATTCGATTCTCTATATCTTATAGTTTCCGAGATACCAATGGTGGGCATCGAAAAATTCACCACCGTGTATACCTATTATCCGGACATATAAAGGAAAAAGATTTTAATATGATACAAGCCGAAAAATGAAACAGGCCAAATAAAAGGAGATCTGTTGTAAAGGGACAGATTCCTACAGTTTACAGGTTTACAGGTTTAAAATCTAAAAATTCTTTTACTGAATAGGGTTCTATATCATTTATGTATTTTACAAGAGTTGCCTTAAATTTTTTTATATTATCTACTAATTGTATTTCCAGTGGCAGTGTGTTATAAAATTTAATGGCTGAATACTCAGGACATCTTTCTGTGTTAGACAGTTTATGTTTTGGATAAGCATAATTAGATTTATTTGTTGTCAGATAGTCGTGTTGCATCAGTCTGATAAAAAATTTTTCTTTATTATTTCCAATATTTGTTCCAATATGTATAACTACAGAAATACAAATTACAAAAAGAATTTACAAAAGAGAATTATAAGAAGAAGAATTAAGAGAATTTACGAGGTGAAAAATGTACATAGATAGCACCTAAGCGTATAAAACACTTGTGACTAGAAACATAATACATTCCAATATATAAATGGCAGCTACAGTTATTTTCCTAAAAACTCTGCACGTATTCAAGTAATTTATCTTAAACATAATTCTTATGATGCGTGTTTGTATAGTAAACACCCTGTTTAAATGTATGCTGCCTCCCCATATTAAGATTCCATACTTTAAATGAGAGTATACATTACCGAAATACTACTTACATTGACATTTTGGCTAAGTATTTTTATTGCGTAGCAACTTGAGGCTTTTTTTACAGAGTACTTCAATGTGAGTAACATAGCTTAGCGACGCATCTAATGTAACTCCCAGCATTTTGCAGCTATTTTTAATATTTACTAGAGTTAGAGTAAAATCATGGGCCATATGGAAGACACAATTTACATACTCTAGTATGTAAAGCGTAATATGGTCCTTTTTAATAGGCGTATGTACTGTAATAATAAGGTATATAACTATATTGTTATATTATATCGTGTACCGTTGTATCTAATCTTTACACTTTATACTTTATATGCTTATTAAATAAATAGTATTATTATTATTATTAAAATAGTTTGGAAGTGTGAGAGCTTTATTCAAGCTAAAGATTACGCAACTAGTTTTCTCACTGTTCAGTGTCATGTGATTTAAGATAATTGCTCGATAGCTCAGTTACTTGGTTTAGATTATCTTCTAACTCACTAACGCTAGTATATGGCAGAATAAAATTCATATCATCAGCATATTTCACAAGAGAGCATTGAGTGGTAGATATAATGTTACAGAGATCATTAATATATATAATGAACAGCAAGGGACCTAAAATACTTCCCTGTGGAACTCCAACTTTTTTTTACATCCGAATATGTAAAATTTACATCCTGTTTAATTATTACTTTTTGGTATCTATTGTTTAGGTATGATTTTATTAGGGCTTGCCCGGTTCCTCTTACATCATATAGGGATAGTTTATGTAGCAAAGTAGCATGATTTACGCAATCAAAAGCCTTACTGAGGTCCAGATATAGACCACCAACTATTGAATTTTCCTCAATATTTGTATATAGGCTTTGAATGTAATCAAAAAGGGCTGTTTGTGTGCTCCTGCCCTGCAGAAAACCATGCTGACATTTACTAAATAAATCATATTTATTAAAAAAAATTATTAGTTTACCTATATCCACTAAGAAAATATTAGCCGACATGATTGTATTATCCACTACAAATTACATGGACGTCGTTTATGGACCATATCTAACAGCTATGGATAAATACAGATTACAAAAGATACAAAACTCATGTATAAGATTCGTTTTATCTTTACCAAGAAGCGTACATATCAGTCCGCATCTCAGATAGTTAGGTTGGCTTACAATGTGCCAGCGAAGGCTTTTACATGTATGCTGCCTGATATACAAAACAATTACTACCAATACTCCCGCTTACCTACGGGAATTAATGATACGTCGCAATGACTTACATAATGTTGAAATTAGAAATAATAATTTACTCACTATTCCTCGACATGGAACCGAATTTTATAAAAGTTGTTTTAGTTATCAGGCAGCCCATATTTTTAATAAAATGCCATTATTAAGTAATAGCAGCATCAATGGCACCACAACATTTAAAAAACAAGCCAAAGATTTTATAAGCCACATGTGATAATTTCTGTAGTTTTAAATAATGTTTGTCACTTTATGTGTATTAAATATATGTATATTCTTTTTTCGTATTACCTGGCACCATATGTACCTTTTATATATTATGACTTCACTTGATGTTTATTACTTATATTTTTATATTCATTTTTCAATCTATATTCTATACAATATTTTAAAAAAATTAGGTGTAAGTGAGAACACGCTCTGCGGAATCTTTCACCTTTGTTTGTAATTTTTGTCTAAAAATTCTTGCAATAAATGTGTATTTATTTATTTATTTATTATTCTGGTGGTGGATTTTTGATAAATATGAGCACGACCCTCATTTTCTTCATAGAGTCTTGTGGACAGATGAATCTAATTTTACATGTACCGGATTAGTTAATTATCATAATCTTCACATATGTTCACACGAGAACCCCTATGAAATACGCCCCTCATCATTTCAATACGAATTTAGTTTTAACTAATGGATAATGTGTTAGACGATTTACCACTGCATTTAAGAGAGGCTCCTAATGAAGAAAGAATGCCTGGTGTAGGGCCAGTAGCATGGCCACCTCGATCACCTGACCTGAATCCGCATGATTATTTCGTTTGGGGGTTTTTGAAAGAAAAAGTTTATAGTACATCAGTTCCAACATGGGATGAATTAAGACATAGAATAGAGGAACACTGTGATATTCTTAGAGAGAAACATGTGATGAGCCGTGCTTCAATAAATAATATGATAAAAAAATATTGATGCTGGAGGACTTTATTTTGAACAACTCCTTTAGTACAGTTGATCACCAGTTTTTTTAAATTTAGTGGAGTCGCCTATTTTTTCTTGTAATTATTTTTGTTGGCTGTTGTTTAGACATTAAATATTTCCATTGCTTAGTATTTTTTTTATTTGTTGCTCCACTGCAGTATTACAAACAAAATATGAAACGAACTAATAATAATTAATAACCCGTGCAGGTTGTAAGTATTTCATTTCTGTTAGCAGATTACCGGCTCATTGGCAAATAAAATAAACATTAGGGAGCATTACAATAAATCATTTGACCTCAATTAACCGGAAAACTATAAAAAATTGCGAAAATTTACTAGACATTTTATGTTCAGAAAATATCTGAGAATAAAAAAATCATATCCATTTTTTGAGATGACCATAGGCGTAGAAGTTCTTTTTAAAAAAGGGGTCCGTTTTCCCCATATCTACGCCTGCGGGGGGCGACATTTTCAAGTCTTTCAGACCATTTGATAAACTTTAATCTAACATAACAAAATCTAACAAAATCGAAATTTTACAAAAATCGGTCTAACCACTTTAAAGTTTTCATCGAAAACTTAAAAAGAAAAAAGTTCAACGTAATATATCTCGAAAACCAAGTCCCATAAGAAAAATGTTTATAGAACAAACTACACTTATTTTCTAATAAAGAATCGATTCTCGAAGTTTCCCCATTCCCCCATAAACTCACCCTGTATAGTGGACAAAAATACAAATTCTTATTCTATTCTATTCGATTCTATTCTATTCTATCTTATTGCTCTTTTTTGAAGCCTAAAAACTCTTATGCACTCACTAGAAGAACCCCACGCTGTAATGTTATCGAATGTAAATGGACAAAATAGTACATCTTTAATACATCTACAGTGTGACACACTTAAGATGAAGACATCCCTGTATTTAATTTATTTGTAGAAGTAGAGATTTGAATTTCGGTTCAGAAGTAGAACTTCAGGAGCTGCATTTCTCACATTCCTCAACTCAAATGTCAGGTGTAACCCCAGCCTACTGCGACCTCGTGAATAGGACACATTCTCATTATTTTGCGTCGCGTTGGAGATATCGAAAAAAGTTACTAAAAAAAGTTGTTCAGAATCTTATTTGAACCCTAGCTACCGAGTTTCGAGACAAAATTCGAATTTTGAAATTTTTTTTTATTTTCACAAAAGTTCGCGATTATTGTCAGTTTTCACTAGTAAGCCATGGAACCAATTAAAATTGTTAAAATTAAAAATAAAATCATGAAATAAAAATAAAATCATGTCTTACTAGTGAGAATGTGTCCTATTCACGAGGTCGCAGTAGGCTGGGGTTACACCCGACATTTGAGTTGAGTAATGTAAGAAATGCAGCTCCTGAGGTTCTACTTCTGTACCAAAATTCAAATCTCTACTTCTAAAAATAAATTAAATACAGGGGTGTCTTCATCTTAAGTGTGTCACACTGTATATCCACTGTTAGTCTTAACTGTTTCAGGCAATAACAAGCGAGAGCTACTCTCTTACAAACTTGATCAATATGTGCTGTCCATCTATAGTTTTTCGATAAATGAATACCTAAGAATTTGATAGTCCGTAACTTGTTTTAGCGAGCCGTTAGAAGAATTTATATATAAGCTTTGATCATAATTTGTAGAAGAGTAGTTAAATCTAATGAAAATTGATTTATTTGTATTGACTATCAGTCTATTATCAGTAAACCAAGTATACATATCCTGTATTTGTCTATTACAGTGACTTACAGTGGTAGTAAGGTCTGCGTTGCCAATGACAGCTGAAGAATCATCCGCGAACATCAAAATGTTATTTGCATTTAAGTCATTGATATAAATGATAAATAATAATGGTCCTAATACGGAACCTTGAGGTACACCTATTTGAGAAATAAGAGACTGAGATTTGATGTGATCAATTTTTACATAGTGTAAACGATTTTCCAAATAACTTCGCAACCATTGTAGCGCCTGACCTCGGACACCATATTTATCCATTTTAGTTAGTAGTATTTCATGATTTACTAGGTCAAAGGCCTTACTTAAATCAAGAAATATACCAACGCCTTCGTGACGTCTGTCCAATTCATCGTGTAAGATGTTTAAAAATTTGTTTACACAATGCGAAGTAGATAATCCCTGGCGAAAACCAAACTGATTTACATTGAACAAATTATATTTTACAAAAAATTTTACCATTTTGAAAGAAACAAACTTTTCAAAAATTTTCACGAAAGCACTAAGAATCGCAATGGGTATTTACCTACTTGCACGCCACTGACTTGTTGTCACCTGTTCTCTTTAATCCGAAGATAGTCTCACACCAAGTGAAGGTCACGAAAAAATACCTTGGCAATTCATTCAGAAATACCAGGAGTGAGGCTACTCTATATCTACGCTGCCGAAAGTACCGAAATATATTTTAAATAAATCAATTAATTTGCTTCTTGTTTACCAGCAGTTTTACAACTCAATTTAAACTAAATAATATCCTAACCGTATCTACAGGGTGTACCATAATGACTGTAATACTTGAAATAACAGAAACACCTTGATGGGAAAAATCACTTCGTTGCAGTGCTAGTTCATTTTGTCAATTATTCTTAAGATAGGTATGAATTGTACTTATTATTTCTTTTGAACTTATCCTATCTTTCGTACATACAGATGTTTAGTCATCTAGGTGCTTATAGACAAATTAATGACTCACAAATTGTTTCTCTTCGATTTTGCATCCTAAGAAAGTCATAATTTTTTGAAAAGTGGCTATTTTGTGGAAATCCGGCGATCTGCCCGACACGTAAGTTTAAAAGCGTCTGGAGGCAGTTACACCCTGTGAAATGTATCTGGTAATTGTTAATTGGAGCTCAAAACTCAAGGTTCGTAACACCCAAACATTCATACCTACTATAGTGTACATATCAATGTTTAATAACTAAACTATTAAGGCTGTGTCAATGTTAGTTAACCATTCGTTATAACCAGTGATAGTTGGAGGGAACGACCGATATTCGATTAAGTCAACCAACCGCTGTCACAACATCTGGCTTAACTCTTGGGCGTTGAATTCAAGGCAGGTCGTGACGAGCTTTTAATATATCGATATCTCGATATCGATAGATTAACGGTAACCGTCGACAATGAATGCTTCCTCGTATACAGGTTTCGCAACTTCCTGAACTAAAGATACAACACTAGATAGACACTATGCACAATACACAATTCACCTTAGACACCTGCCCAGACAGGACTTGTTCGTTCACTCTTCTTTGGCTTCAGCCGAAGGGTCAAACCGACGCAATTGCGAGGGTCGTAAGTTATGGGGTCAACACAAATACTAGACTAATACTAGAATGCAATAAAAGAAGACATAGGTAATAAATAAAGATATATATTAAATAATCATCATACTACATATAGAGCCTCACCTAGCAAGGTCTACCACCATAACCACGATACCCCCACAAGGGGTCAGCGACCGCGACGGCCGCGCTTAAAGGAGAGTGATCGATTGCCGAAAGAGAATTATATTACATGGACGTGACTGGCAATTTAGTGAGTGGGATTTATGAATGAAATAGGTAAGCACCTTTACTTAAAATTTATTGTAATATTCTCCAAAAAGGTATATGCCGTTAGACGTCCGTGGATATTTCAGAAAAGAGGAAACTCTTCGAATGCTATCTCACGAGGCGGTCACTTGGTAATAATGGGGGAATGCCCCGGTACCCGTGCGCACCGCACTGAGGCTTATCCTAGCCTAATTTAATCAAAAATACCATAATTCGCATAGTCGAGATCATTGGGAGGTCTCCCTCTATATATACGAAAATGACCCGAGACCACTTCACGTCGCCACGTGGCACCGCAAAATTCCACAATCTCACTTTGTAAGTCAGTTCCTAAAATTTCAAAATGGTGCTAGCAGACACGATCCCGGTAGAGACGATGACCAATGGTAAGGCGAGGCCAGCTCAACCATCCTTGGAAGCCGTAGGTCACGGACTCACGAGGAATTCCAGAACGCGAGGGTAGAGTGAACCTATTCTTCCGTGCACGGAATCATGCATATCAGGTAAAAAGTTGGAATTTTGGTGTTTAGGAACTGAAGTGAAATTCGAAATATTTTTGATAAAAAAATAAAAAGCCTTAGCTTGTGTGCTTATAGCTAAAAGGAATCTTTTTGCTTACAACTACTTATACTGCTTCTCCTGCGTACGTTAACATACACACACGTAAAAATCTTAAGCTCAATACTATAATTCATGTGTGGCGATCGCTGGCTCTTGGTCTATTAAGGTTAAGTGGTAAAAAAGAATCACTAATTATAGAATTGCAGAAACTCAACTTCGCCTTTTATTCCACAATTTATAATTTATGTTATATGTTTATTTTGTTTTATTTTTGTCTTTTATCTTTGGCAATATCCATTTAATGAACTAGATAATTTTCTTTGTTTCTTTTTTTGAGATTTTTTGCCATATCTTCAAAATTTATTTATTAATATCAATGTAATCTAGAAAATAACTGACATAGAAACAATAACCTCTACATCTCTAACTGTGGATCGTAGGAACAATAAAAGAATGTTTTTTATATAAAATATGAATCAAAGTAATAATATTTCACTGACATATCAGATATTTAATTTTTCTGAAATCGCTCAAGAATGTCTACTTTCTCGGCGCAATATCAGACCCCAAAATAGCGTATTCTAGTATTTTAGTCCATTGGAAAATTTCCCGGACTCGTTTTTTATCTACAATTTAGACAGTTACAGTAAATAAATATACGCAGATAAATTTAATTATTGACACAGTTCATCACGGCGACATGCACCTGCCACACCAAATATTAAGGCAACTTAAAAAGTAAAAACTACATAAATATCTAGATAATTTTAAAATTCTCACATTGTAAACGTACCTTATTCATTAAGTACATAATATGATCTGATGCTTGAGTAATAAATATTTCAAGTTGTTCATTTGACAGGACTTTTGGCTTCTTTGGTTTATAGCTGTCACCTTGACGTTTCAGGAAAACACATAATTTCGAATATTTTGATATATCAATGTCGTCCTTTGTACTAAGTGTTGATCTTAGCATTGGAGTAATTTGACTATAACGTAGAGATGCCTTCAACTGAAGATTAATTGGAAATCATGACATTTCAGATCGGGAGGCCATGTCTTTTTAAAGTCACATTATTTGCAGCTGTTACTAACTCTGGTGGTGTCCCAGACACCTGGATGTCATCATCAAACTCATCATTGTCCATTTTAATTTGCAGCACGTATTAAAACGAAATAAGCACTCACATCAATAAATAAACAGTGATTGCTAAGGAAACAGTTCATAAGCAATTAGATTGTAATGAAAAAATGTTATGTATTTTTAAAAATTTCTTAATTTATAATAATATTAATTGCGATTTCAGAAAAAATAGTTGTGTAACTCGTAGGAAAAGCACGCACATTCCCGGACTCTGTGTTGCTTGTCGAGGCACAACGGTGTTGTCAATGAAACACAATGTTGTAGATATCGAATGTTAAACCTTGTTCCAGGGTTCGTCAATCCTCTTGCTGAACACTCGTTCTTGAAACCGGCCATAACTGTGGTGTGTTCATGTTGTTATGATAATCCTGATGTAATTGATTTTAATTGGAAAAACAGGAAAATTTATGAACTAAGTAATCTATGCCCTGATTCAAATTTTCTTATACAATCTAAGTTAAAAAGTTAAAAATAAAAATTAATAAAGCATATTTTGCTATGAGGCACTTAAGTAGTCTATTAAATATTGAAGCCATAATAAATCTCTATTATTCTCTAGCATTCTCACATCTAACATACAATGTGATAGCTTGGGGATCTTCGCCAAGTGTTAATCGAGTGTTCATCCTACAAAAGCGCCTCATCAGACTGATGTTTAACATCGGATTCAGAGAGTCCTGCAAACCTTACTTCATAAGCAAAAGAATTCTTACCATCCACTGTATATACATCTTAAACTGTATTAAAGAATAAACATAGATAGCTTTGAGACAAACTATGCAATCCATTTATATAACACTAGGCTTGGTAACTTACTAAGGACTGCTCGGCACAAAACAGCTCTATATGAAAAATTTCCAATGTATGCAGGCACTAAATTATATAAATAAACTACCTGAAGAAATCAAGAAGATCAGTAATGAAAGAAAATTTATTATGCAGGTTAAAGACTTCCTAATCAAGAATTGTGTTTACTCCATTAGAAGAATATATGAACTCATGAGCAGTCATGTGGGGAATATGCAAATTAATTAATTAAGATTATTCTTACTTATATTATCTTTCTTCCCTTTATTTATTGCTTTAATTATTTTAAACTTTGTTAATTTGTTTCAATTATTTTAAACTGTGTTTTATTGATGTTCAATTTTGTACTATGCTCTGGTCGTCGACCAAATGGAATTCGACTCCTCCCCATTAATTTTATGGCAGCGCAGAACGGTGCACGCAATAGTCAGTTTTACACGATGGAAATTAATGAAAGTTGTGATAGCTTCAACAAAATTTGTTATTATACTGTTACATTTTCTACTACAGTTATACTATATTTTTATAATGTTTATACCCATTAAAGCTTCTATTATACATTTTCAATTTTGGACTTTTAAAAATAATACTTTATTCCAACTCCAGGGAACCATCGAGTCCATCGAGTACATCCTATATGCTGCAATATGCTGATGATACGGCCCTCGTTGTCCATGATACTACAATTGAGAGAAGTATGGAAAAACTAGGAGTGCTAGCTCGTGACACACAACTATGGTTAAATAAATGGAGACTACAATGCAATCCGTCCAAATCACAACTTATCATCTTTAACCATACACCTTCAAACTCTTCTCCAACATTAACTCTCGACAATCATCAAATTCACCCTCTGCCACATGTTAAATACCTAGGGATTCAAATAGACAACAAACTTAATTTAAACCTCCATACCAAAACAGTCAAACGACGTACAAAGGCAAGAGCTACATATTTCAGATGTTTAACCTACAAAAATAAAGGAATTAATATTAGAAATGCCTCAAAAATATACAAAACCATTTGTAGACCTATTCTGGAATATGGGCATACCCTGTATTTAAATTGTAGAAGACCAGCTAAAAGAAATATCAAAGTAGCTGAGAGCACATCCTTACGAATTATAACCAAAATACGCCACCCTACAAATCCCTTATATAACCCATCAACCGTTTCTCTATATCAAAAGACTAATATTATACCAATCGAAGAGAGGCTTCTACATCTATCAACCAAATTTTCCAAGCAACTTCATAACCAACAACTCATGGAACCATTGCTGCTGGCCAGAAGGATGAATCGCCCCAGATACAAACATCCGGAACAAACGCTCCAAGAAATCCTAAACAGACTTTCCGAAAGCTAGATCTAACACATTCTATACATTACATACTATAGACAACACTGTTAAAAATAAAAAATTTTTTTTTCTTTTTTTTTTTATATACATCAGACGAATCATGTTATTCATTAATTATTTATTCTTTTTTGTAAACCAGCTAATAATATCAAATGTACCTACTCTACATTACATAATTGTATACAGGCTGAAGGACTTAGGTCGATGGCCATTTGGTTATCTCTTTTTGTTAACCAATAAAGAACTTTATTATTATTATTATTACTTTATTCCCGCAAAAATTTAAACGACGTTTCCTTTATTAGTCCGCACTGCGCAAACTCAAGATACTTTTATTTCCTGCCTCGTCCTCGGCCAGCTGATTGCCTGGTTTGTTTACGTTTATATTCGTTTTTAGGTTAGGTTCGTTCGCGAGATATTTCCACATACTTAAAAGAACGTCCGTGGTTATTTAATTCAAAAAAGTTTAGTTTGTGATTTACTGTAACAATTTCACATAGGTTACTTCACTGGATAAACCCCAATGACCCTAATGCAAGCTACTCAAAAATAGTCATTATCTGCTAAGAGTTGTTTACTTTTCGGTTTTTTTTCGTGAAATGTTCAATAGTGCGGCAGTTAAGCTAGGATATTTCAACATATTGTGCACTTTTTGATAAAAGCACCAAATTTGGCACATAGGTAGACCGATGTAATACGAACAATTTTGGATGTGGAGCCATCGGCCAACTGCCCCCTGGCGGCCGTGACGCCATTTTCCAAAATGGCTGCCAGTGGACACCCGAAAGACATCAGAAGTTAGATAAAATTTGCTGCTGAAGGTTTTGGTGAATATTTATTGAATGTTTTGAATGAGAGATAGTTTGTAAGTTATATACAGGGTGGGTCAATAGTGCGTATTTCTTCTGTATCTCCTGTCTCGTTAGATATAGAGGCATGGTTCAAAATTTTAATTAATTTGTGAGAAAAAGTACATTTTTTAAAATTATTATTAATTATACAGGGCGATCCGTTAAAATGGTAGATAAAAGAATATATATTTTTTAAATAGAATGACCCAATTTTTTTTATTATGTTTGAATACCACTATGATGGCCTATTCGGCGGTAAAATATTTTTAAAATTTCTTGGATGGTTAATGAAATAAAAAATATTTTTATGGAAAACTGTCGTTATCTTCATTTGTAGTCCTTTTTCTACGATTGACTTTTTTATAAGAAATGCCACCTGTTTCTCAAATCTGTTTTTAAACTTTTGGAAGATGCTTCTTGTGGATGGGTTCTGTGAGAATACTTTTTAGCGTAAGTTCTGGAGGCAACAAAATTGAAAGTAACTGAAATTAAATGTCTTTGTTTGTATGAAATAATTTCAAAGGTACATTGACTTTTCTGAATAATACATACCTATTTACACATAAACAACAACATCTAGAAAATTATTCATGTTAGGTATGGGACATGTCATATCAAAGTTGCAGAGAAATAAAAATTACACAATTTTTACAAAAATATATAGGGTGTTCCATTTGAAAAAGTTGAGTTTTGGTAGTTTGAATATTTATTTAGCAGTGCGCTTATGAACACCTTGTATGAAAAAAATATTTTCTACATCAGCTAATAGGAAAAGTAAGGCATACACTACTACCATGTCAAAGAAAAAAAATTACTCTCCAAAAATAAGTCCAAAATCAATTTTCAAAATGATCCCTGCAAACGGCAGTTTTCAATAAAAATATTTTTTAATTCATTAACATTCAAACAAATTTTAAAAATATTTTACCGCTGAGTAGGCCATCATAGTGGTATTCAAATATAATTAAAAAAATTTGGTCATTCCATTTAAAAAATATATATTCTTTCATCTACCACTTTAACGGATCACCCTGTATAATTGGTAATAATTTTAAAAAATGTACTTTTTCTCACAATTTAATTAAAATTTTGAACCATGCCTCTATCCCTAACGAAACAGGAGATACAGATTTCTTCTGTATCTCCGCACGCACCCTGTATATAACTTACAAACTATCTCTCATTCAAAACATTCAATAAAAATTCACTAAAACCTTCACCAGCAAATTTTATCTAACTGCTGTTGTCTTTCGGGTGTCCACTGGCAGCCATCTTGGAAAATGGTCGCCACGGCCGCCAGGGGGCAGTTGGCAGATGGCTCCACATCCAAAATTGTTCATATTACATGGGTCTACCTCTGTGCCAAATTTGGTGCTTTTATCAAAAAGTGCACAATAGGTTAGCTAATCCGCTGTACTAAAGCAATAAAAACTATACAAAGTCAAGTACCTATATCTTGTTTAAAACCCTATCATTTGCTAGAAGGCGAGAATTTAATTATAATTTTTAACAGGTTCAAATAAATAAAACGTGTTGTTTACCTACCTATTTTTTCTTTATTTTCACAAGGTTCTACTACAGTTCGTTTAAGAAAGTTACGAGAGATATAAATATAATATAAAATAGAATGCTTTATTCATCATTTCAATACATTTGGTAAATCAGTAGAAAAAATAGACTTTCAAAGCCCTACGTGTTGCATATAACAAATTTGTAAATAACATAACAACGATAAGTAATATAATTCTCAACGAAACCGTCCTCGGATCCTATGTGGTGGACTATAAGATGATTTCCCTTGTCCGATGGATTTTTTAACCCCATCGTTAAACTTTGGATGAAAACCTGCCTTGGAATCAGGATTGTCATGTCCTTTCATACTTTACTTACAGTATGGCCAGCGTTCACCCAAGTCTCATCTAAAAAGTATAACTTCTTATGCTCTTCCCGGTATTTTCTGATGTCTCGCAGCAATCTTCGCCTCCAAGCGATATCTCATTTTTTCCCCTTGGGCACTATTTAGTTAAAAACCTATAATGCCAAACACAATTTCATTACAACACGAAGAAATAAAAAGTCCGTTTACTCACTGAAAGCCAATTTCTCTTCATCTCCTTCAAAAAAATAATGGATTATACGCTTGAGAGCACTTTTAGTTCCTTCATCAATATTGTCCAAAACTGCCATTTATCGGTGGTACACTTTTGGTGGTTGAAGTTGGTGTGTTTGTTTATATTCACCAAGAATATTATAAACACTTGCAACACTCACACCAGTCCCACCAGCTGCCGTTGCAGTGAACTTTATGCCTTCCATCTTTGGTTCCTCCCGATTTTCCCCATCGTACGCCTTTAAAATGTTCAGCACGCTTTCCTTGTCTTCCACCGAAAAATGTCTGGACGTTCGTTTTTTCAGTGGAGAAGTTGGGTCCGGGCCCCCTTCAGCCAAATTTCGATTTAACCTAAAAAAAACGAGATTTTAACATTTTATCAATGATCATTTTAATCGTTTGCATTACGTAACTTAATACTAATAATACTTAATACACAAAACACATAATGTTAATTTAATTCTTATACGTACCTTCACAAAAACGAATGTAAACTGTAGAAATTTCAAATATCAAAACACAGACAAAGAATAATACAGCAGTTGACAGTGAGGCTGGCTCTCCATTTATTCGCGTTTTCCATATGTTTAGCGTTTATACGTTTCGCGACAATGATAACATATGCTGATTGGTCTGTTGCCAAAATACGTAAAAATTTAATATATGACGCGACCATTGTAGAGTCGGCCTTCGTTAAATTTAGTGGTTGCTTTGTAATTCGGGTCCTATAAATTCGACCAATAAAGAAATTCCATTCAAATGTTGCGGGCATTTTTGGGGAGGAGTCAATGTCCATTTGGTCGCCGACCAGTGTATAGTGTTTGTACCTCCACTAGAGTTTTATATACTAGCAATTTTATGATTTTATATCTTTTAATTGTGCCTGACGCTCACACACATACTTGTATGTCTTATGTGAAAATAAATATATTCTATTCTATATATTGGTGGAATCCATAACACAGGTTTCATGTAAAAAAAATTAAATATAATGTGTTTCACTTCTCACATTCACACCCCTGTATCTTCCTTATTTATTTTTGAATTGATTTCCAATTATGGTCAATTACACTACTCCGTAAAAGGGTTTATTTTATAGCAAGCCAGTAGCTTCCTGCAATTAAAAATGAATGCGAAAATTCGAGAAATCATATTAGACATAACTTTATCGGAAAAATGTATTAAAAAAAATTGCTCAGGCTCACAAAAATAGTCGAAATTCAAATTTTTAGCGAAATATTTTGAAATCTAAAGGAGTCCATAGAGGTAAATTGATACAAATTAAAATAGTAAAATTACTATTTATGTCAAATGCGAATCCTTTCCTCTAATATCTTAAACAAGTTTAAGAACATAAAACTCTTTTCAGAGCTATTTGCAAAATTCTACATTTAAATGATTTTCTCTAACACGACTTTAGTAAAATATATTATTACATAACGGTTTTCGACGAATCAAAGCTGGTTATCTCAATATATCATGTAATTGATTCGGTTACTATGGCTACATCCACAATACACACACCATACACGTTCTACATGTGTCTAACGTCTAACAAATAAAGTTTGTTTCCTGGTTTCACATTTGACGTTTTCAAAGTTTCAAATACATTCAGCGAGTTTCAAAGCAGTAAGTTTAGCTAAATAATAATATATTACTTATAAAATTAATTAAGATAGTTGCCTCATGATGCGAGAGCCATCTATTGACTCCTGTAGGTAACACGTGGACAGAAAAAATATTGTCAGCACTGCTCCGACTTTCTGACTTCTGCTAGTTGTCAACATCACAACATTTCAGATAAGAGTAATTATTGTTTTTGATATTTGTTCATAAAAAATACCAAAAATACGTGATAAACGTGGATGTTATGCCAAACAGAGTGTTCTTGATAAGAAAGCAGCTCTTATAGAACGTAATAAAAAAAAGAGCAAAAACTGCAGAGATTTCAAGTATCTCTGACCATGAGAATTTCGAGTTTTTTATACTGTAACTCGAAAACTAAATGGGCAAGCATGTTTTTCTTCAACGCATTATTTTTCTCGTGACTTCATTAACATTTCCACAGTTTTTTGTTGAAATCTGATGGATTTTCAAGCTTCGGGAGTCAATTCAAGGCAAGGCTTCAATTCAAAGTACCTTCTCCCATGCCCGCCATATTAAATAGATCAACTTTGTAGCTCTGTAACTTTCATTCAATACGGTAAAATGCATTGAAATTCGAGATTTAGTTCAATTAACACTTCCAAAAGATATAGGCAAAGTTTTATTGATATCTTATGGAGTTCGATTCATGAGGCAACTACCTTAAATGACGTTTAACAAAATTATTTTCTAAATAAAAAACTTTTGTATAATTTCTAAAAATTTTTTAGAGAAAGTATAGTCTACAACACATTTAGAATGGCATATTCTATACTCGCGAACCGTAGTCCTCGCCTTCGGCTCAGACTACAAACTTTCGCTTGTGTGGAATGTAGGCCATTCTAAAATTTGTTGTAAACATACTATTAAATATCATAAACTATGAATGTAGAAAGCAAATAATTAATAGATAGATAGATAGATAGACTTTGTTTATGTTAATAACAATATTTTGTTTTACATACGTCAGGAGCATTTTTCTTAAAATATATATTATATTCTATATCAAGGTGTGATAAATAGGGACTAACAATACCTCAGTATAGACATACAGTTAAAATATTTAAAGTTAAAATCAATACATTAGACACAAATAACTTGCTATAAATTGACACCATTCATATTAAAATTTAAAAAACTCATCTGTGCTATAAAAAGTTTCCTTTATTAAAAATGTCTTTATCGTCCGTTTATACAACACCTCTGTTAGACTTTTTACCCAATCTGGGAGTTTGTTATAGAATTTCGGTCCATAACAATTGAAGCCACAATCACTAGATTTTAGCCTATTACCATCAATTACGATGTTTTGTAGAGTTCTTGTATTATGCAAATGAATATCCTGTTGTTTCCTATGCAAATATATGTTATTATAAATGTACAGGGGTATCACACGAGAATTGACCCCCCTATAACTTTTTAATTTTTTAAGTTAAAAAAAAATATTTCAAATAAAAGTTGTACTTATGGAATTTTATTAATATTTTTATGGATATCTCTTTGAATATATAGGGTGTTCCATAAAAGCGGGACATAGCAAACTTGCATATTTTTAAATAGAACACCCTATATATTTTAAATTTTTTGAAATCTACGTATTTTTCTGATTGCAACAATATATATATGTTGTATGTTTGCATCATCCGTTTGGAAGATACAGGGTGTTAAATTATCGAATTTTATAACTATAATACATAGGTTTAACAAACACAAAGTCGAGGTTGCCATGGAAAAACAAAAAAAAAATATACTACAACATTTTATTAAACCACTCACAGCAATAACAAACTTATAAAAATATATTAAAAAATAACTGAAATCGGCGGTTAAGTAGACGCTCCCTTTATATTACAATAATTTGAGGACCTACATTATTTTATTTAACAAAATAAATAGGCAATAGACATTGAATTAAAAAAAAAACATAAAATTTTGAATTACCTACATTAATAGGATTAGTAGATCAAAAATAATAAAAAAATAATACATAACAGAAAACGTAGATATTGGTTATTAACTTCTTCAGAAATACAAATATTATATATGTATTTGGTGTCAAATTAACAAGGAAGACGTAAACAATACATAAAAACTAATTATAATAGAGTTTGATTTTAACAAAATCATTTGATATATATCAAATGATATATATCTGATATATATCACCCAAAAATAAATAGCATGCTATTTTACATCACTAGTTACATTTCAAAGGCACCTATTTGATAGAGGATTCAGTGTTAAATATTATGAGTTTATTTTCATTTATATCTTATTTAATGTAATTTTTATGTATTATAATATGAACAAATAATTAAATGTTTGGTACCAAGTTATCGGTAATGAAAAAATGTTTTATTAAAATAACATAGTGAGTCACCATGGTGCCATACAAAAAAAAAAATTATTATTCTGGAAAAACGATTTCCGAAATGTTTAAGATCTTATAACACAAATGCCATACGACATAATATCATTATTGTATTTTTTGATTAATTATTGAAGCAAAACAAAACATTTTTTTGAGATCACGGCCGCCTAGATGAAAAATTAAATTTGCTCATAAAAATGTCTGTCAATAATATTTTTATCTCGATATGCCATAACTGTATCCAGAATGACCTCCTGAATCCAAAAATTTAAAAATATACAGGGTGTTCCATTTAAAAACCGAAAGTTAGTATCATTTCCGGTGAAACCGGAAGCGACAGAAAGTGATGAAACGGTTAAAATAATGCATATTTAACCGTTATTTGACGTGGCCGAATTTGAAATTTATATTTTTTAAAACAAGGAAGATATAAGGGTGAGCGTCATTTCATGGTCACCCGGTATATACAGGGTGTTAGGTACTGGTCATTACAAACTTTGAGGGATGAATCCCCATCAGAAATGAGGTCGAAAGAAAAAAAAACTCATGGTCCTAAAATGCTTCCTTAAAAAGATACAGGGTGTTGAAGTTAATTTTTTTAAATCGTTTTTTCACTGTAACTTTTGAACCGTGGGACCATTTTAATTAAATTTGCACCAAAGTTTAGTAAGATAAGTATTCATCGAACAATAATACCGCGAATCATCAAAAATTTTCAGGGGCGTAGATAATAGGAGGGCGTCTCATTTTTTCTACCCTATTTTTACCATCCTCTAATTATTTTTTTATTCATTGATATTTTTGGATTCTACGTTGAATTTAGAAGAAAAAGTTACTCTTGCAAAATTTTGATTAGAGGCTTCGTGTTCGAGATATTTAGGTTGTTGAAAGCTTTGAAAACATGCCGAAACACAGAATTCTTTCTAATTTAATTTTGTATCGAGGAGGCGTAGACAACTAGACACGAAAGGATTGATTTATGACATCTGGATATCATTTTAGATTGCAGTTTGAAAATGTGCTAGTTCCATTTAATAAATAATAATAATAATAATAAATCCCAAAAAAGAAAAGGAAAGAAATAATTCATGAAATGCCACAAATAACATTTAAACAATATTCCATTTAATATCTGAAGATGTGCAGAAAATTTTTCAATTTTGAAATCATGAATTCAAAAGTTACGGTGAAAAAACGATTTAAAAAAGTTAACTTCAACACCCTGTATCTTTTTAAGGAAGCATTTTAGGACCATGAGTTTTTTTTTCTTTCGACCTCATTTCTGATGGGGATTCATCCCTCAAAGTTTGTAATGACCAGTACCTAACACCCTGTATGTTGTTGCAATCAGAAAAATACGTAGATTTCAAAAAATTGAAAATAAATAGGGTGTTCTATTTAAAAATATGCAAGTTTGCTATGTCCCGCTTTTATGGAACACCCTATATATTCAAAGAGATATCCATACAAATATTAATAAAATTCCATACAACTTTTATTTGAAACATTTTTTTTTAACTTAAAAAATTAAAAGTTATAGGGGGTCAATTCTCATGCGATACCCCTGTACACTAGACAATGATATATGTATAAAGAAGGAAATGTTAGAATTCCCAATTCAACAAATTTACTTCTTACATCATCTCTGAATCCAAGGTTTGTAATTATTACCGTTTATCTTTGTAAACTTAAAAATTCTGGCAGCTTGAGGTGCATGCAATAAGCCAGAAACCGGTCCGTGGGATGGTATCGTACAACAATATAGGAGTCCTTCTCGGATTAATGCATCTGTAGACGCTTATTGGAATATTAATTATTTGCTTTCTACATTCGTAGTACAGGGTCATCACGTGAAAATGTTGGATTCTACTGTAACATTGTTGCTTTTGAATTTATCGGAAAAGTAAAAATTGCTTTACTGACTAATTTTTTGCCAGGAATTCAAATTTTTATAAAAAAAAACAATCGAGCATCGCAATACAGAGATATAGCTATCAACTTTCTTTTTTCTTATGTAACATCTTATATCTTTTGATTCTTCGTTTTTTCCTGATTTTATCGATATAAACATGTAAGCTAATATATTTTATTTTTTGCGAGAGGCAGTTTAAATAATATCTATAAAAAATAATTATATATTAATTATTGTTGTAATGTAAATTATTTAAGTAATTATCTATATCTCGTAAAAAATAAATGATAATAGCTTTCATGTTTATATTGATGAAATTAGGAAAAAACGAAGAATCAAGAGATGCAATAATATACAGGGTGCTACATAAGAAAAAACAATGTCGACAGCTATATCTCTGTAATGCGATGCTCGAAAACCAACAAAGTTACAGTAGAATCTAACATTTTCACGTGATGACCCTGTACATGATATTTAAAATTATGTAAATGTAGAATTTTGCGAATAGCTCTGATTAGAGTTTTATGTTATTAAACTTGTTTAAGACAGACAATTATAATTTTTTTGGTATTTTTATTAAGTTGTTATGTTTTATCAAAGAACAAATATCTAAAGGATGTAATCTATCAGTGGTGGGAGCAATAATTCATACGACGGAAGTTCGCAATCCGCCATATTGATAAACCACTTTGTACACATCAGTTCTGTGTTTATGAAATGTCAGAAACCTAACTTGTTCTGTTCTGTGGTGTCAGCATCTTATGCAAAACTTTTTGTTGAGTTTGTTTTTTGTGTTAAACGATTTACAAGGATTGCATTTATTTGTGTGTGCGTATTTTGTGCGGAATTAGGGGATTTGGACATAAAAACGGTTTTATTTTGGTTAGTTACATATCGTGTGGTTTATCGTACATTTCAAGGAAAGTGGCGTAAAGTAGTAAGTAAATAAATAATATAAGTAAATGAACAACCAACTGTTAATAATATTTTCATTATGTTGGAGTGTTTAAAAACATTAAACAATAATTAAATGTAGATAATACGGCCACAATTGTTTACAATTTATTCTGTTATCCAGTAGTGGCAGTTCATCCTAAATTTATCGTCTCGCTTGTCAAAAATAAAATAAAATCAAAAAATTGTAATTTAACTACTTACATAACTAGTTAAATTATAATTGTGTGCAAATAAAAGAATGTAAGTTCGCCGTTGTATAAACTGAGATCTTGTGATAACTACTAATGACAGTTCTCGGTCATTTTCCCGATGACAAAATTAAAAAGGTTTTATTTATTTTTTTTAATTGATAAATGTCTTGTACATTTTATAGCACAATGGTCTCTGTGAGGATTTTTAAGTACTCCATTACTTTCCCTTCCTCCTTGTAGGTGTCATACTCGGACACGATGGCGCGGATTCTTGATTGCAGCGCGATCCACTTCTTTGATGCCGCCTTGACCGATCGACCCATACTCAATTCCGCCAGGATAATTTTCCTGTCAGCTTGCTCCTTTTGAAATTCCATGAGGGCTGAGTACAGGTCAGGGTGATGTTTTCCAACAATTAATCTGAAGCGATTATGCCACCCTTCGCTGACGTAAGTTTTGTGAGTACCATCAAGACCAGTCGTGCTGATTTCACACCTGTGATGGATACCGTGGTGGCACAGCACGTATCCTTCCTTTGCCTGGTCTTCCAAGGTCGTAATACTCACAAAAATATTCCGCGACAGATTCCAGGTCTTGTAGCATTTCTTCGTAAAAGCTGTCAACTAAATGTTTGCCGTTGCTAAGGAAACAAACAACTGTCGGGAAATTAGATTCGGGAAAATTGATTGTCGAGGAAACGGTTTGTCTGGAAAATAGATTCGGGAAAGTGGACGGTACATTTTCCCGACAAACCGTTATCTCGACAATCCATTTTCACTAATTACATATTTTTTCAAAGGTTCCCGAAGAAGCAAAGAGAATCATGGATTAAATTCATTGATAAAAAAAGTGAAGATACAACTACATTGGCAGTGCTGTGCTCACAAGATTTTGAGGAGATAGGCCGTTGGAATTAATAAAAAAAAGGTGATTTTCAAGAAGTTTTATCTCCAAAAGATTTTATTGCATAGAATGCATCTTTTAGGTACAAAAACTTGAAAAATCATAGTCCGTACGCACATAATGACGGGGAAAGTACCTAAAAATGCATAATTATGCAAAAAAAGTGCATTTTTTGCTGTTTTTGTGCATTTTTCAAGGATTTTTCAAAGATATTCATTTAAGATTCATAAAAATTTGAGAAAAATGGTTTGTTTTAGTATTATACAAGCAAGCCTTAAGTAACATATTGGGTCATTTAAGACCCTTTATGGTCCTATTGTAGCCATTAAACGCATCCAAAAGTGCATAATTTGCATCCGTTTAAAAAAATTTAATAATTGCTCTAAAATTAATAAAATATTGTCCAAATTTTATCCTCGAGGGTTTTCGAGGTCACTAATTACGAATTTGAAGAGAAAATCGGAAAATTCAAAATGGCTGACTGACAATGGCGTGAAATTAAATTATAAAAGTACATTTTTTTCCTTTTTAATATTTTAATATTGTAATTTTTGTTTTTCAATTATTATATAAATTGTAAATAAATATGTAAATTAAATAAATTTTAATTTGAAACAAAAAATTTTCTCTACTATTTTTAAAATTTTTCAGCCATACAAAAAAGTTAATTACGAAGAAAATCACATTAAAAATCAAGTATTAATTTATTTTATTCAACATTACCAATATATTAAACATAAAAAAATCATAAATTACACCACAGAAATTAGACAACCCCCAATTCCAAAGCCAAAGGCTGTCCGGAAGGGGGCTACACATTAGAAAAAACGTAGACAAACATCCATACCCACCGACATTGCTATCTGCCGGTGCCGGGCTTCGAACCTGGACGCGATAGGCTGTGTAACCAGAGCCATGACTGTCACTCACGCTCTAGCCCACTGCGCCACCGAGTCGGTATATTACCAAAGCATTCTTCTATTTATCAGTTTTTTATTAAATGGCAGCGCGTTAAAAAATAAGATATAGGAGGGAGGGGAAGGGGAAATGCAAAAAAAATAAAAAATTGAAAATTTAGTTAAAAAAAGACGTAAAATAATTTTTTTATTTGCTTTGTATACATTTTATGTGAAAAAAAAGGAAAAAAATGTACTTTTAAAATTGAATTTCGCGCCATTATCAGTCAGCTTTTTTGAATTTTCCGATTTTCTCTTCAAATTCATAATTAGTGACCTCGAAAATACCCGAGTATAAAATTTGGACGATATTTTATTAATTTTAGAGCAATTATTACATTTTTTTTTAAACGGATGCAAATTATGCACTTTTAGATGCGTTTAATGGCTACAATCGGCCCATAAAGGGTCTTAAATGACCCAATATGTTATTTAAGGCTTGTATAATACTAAAACAAACCATTTTTCTCAAATTTTTATGAATCTTAAATGAATATCTTTGAAAAACCCTTGAAAAATGCACAAAAACAGCAAAAAATGCACTTTTTTGCATAATTATGCATTTTTAGGTACTTCCCCGTCATTCTGTGCGTACGGACTATGATTTTTCAAGTTTTTGTACCTAAAAGATGCATTCTATGCAATAAAATCTTTTGGAGATAAAACTTCTTGAAAATCACCTTTTTTTTATTAATTCCAACGGCCTAAGACAGACTTCGAGAAAACTGTACTTCTAAAGGAAAATACTTTTGTCATTTATAAATTTTAGTTTATTATTTCCTTTACATGTTTTGTACCATAGTTTTTAAAATGCATTAGTTTTATATTTTATATGTATCATAAAGATTAATAAAGTATTATAATATATTTTGATTTTTTTAATTTATTCTACATATTTATTAGAGCCGATTGTCTCAAATACGTTCAGCTTCACAATTGTGATAATAATCACACCAGTTCGAAAGAAATAATGACAAACATGATCCCTCTACACGAAATGGCACTCTACTCAAAATATACAAACACAAAATATTTTTGTTCGAAAAAAGCCCAAACTATATCGGTATTAAATTATTCAATGAGTTACCAAACGATATCCGCATCAAACATAGTCACACTGCTTTTAAATTAGCAGTTAGAAATATGTTATTAAGTAAGTGCTATTATACTGTAGAAGAATATCTAGACGATAATATGTAAAATAAAAAATAGCTTCTTGTTTTATTTTAAATATGTGTTATATTTTTTTTCTCTCTGTATGTTTGTAAAAAAAATGGTAAGTGGAAATTTATACATGCAAAGTATTGTAAATTATATCTTATTTCTTTTTGACTTGTCTTATCTATGTATGGAGTGCGCAAGACCAATAAAGATTATTATTATTATATGGTTCAAGCTTAAACCACATTTATTTTGTTAATTGCCTAAATTTGTTCATAATGTACAATTTACCTAGGAGTTTGAAAAAATATGGTATTTTATTTAACCATACTATCTACCAATTTTTTATATAAAATTTTAGAAAACTGCAGTACATATCCATAATATTTTTAGTCATTTTAACTCATTTGGTAAATTGCCTGTTCAATACTTCATAAAATTTAAATCTCGTCCCGACGGTGAGGAAACCCCCATGGATAATGTTGTTATCCGTGGGAAACGCCACTGATTATCTTCCCCCACCTAGATAAACCACTTTCGAACAACTTCCTCCAATGCAGATTTTATAGTACCTTCTCTCCTTTAGATATTAGCTCTTTGTGTTTTATAAATGTTTAGTAAATTTTATTTTTCTGAAATCGACCAAGAATGTCTACTTTCTCGGCGCAACTTCTAACCCCAAAATATCCTATTCTAGTATTTTAGTAAGTCGCTAAACAACCATGTTCGTTGCTAAGCAACCATCAAAAAACCGTTTGGGAAAGTTACTCTCCCGGAGTCGTTTTTTTATTTAAATTATTTCATTTATAATAAATAATATTGATTGCGATTTCAGTAGGCTTTTCCTACTAGGTACACAATATACTATGTTGTTTGTTTGAAATTTTCTCATTCAACATTAAAAATACAGTCGAACTCGGCTATAGCGAACCTCCAAGGGACCCGTAAAACTGTTCGCTATATGCGAACGTTCGTTATAAAAGATCGACAAAAAAACAGCTTCAACTTAGAGAGCCCGTGATTACGGCAAATTTGTGCATTTGCACAGTCATTTTCCAGGTTGCGAATTATATTTAACTTATCCGACAAAGAAATAGATTTTCTATTTGCTTTGTCAACATTAGCCATTGTTCAAATGCAAATTCAACACGCAATTTAGCACCCACTCAAACAAAAGATTAATTGTAGGTAACTTGCAGAGACTTGTTTGCAAATTCGTCGCGCGCCGTTCGTTCGACATTGAGTCAACAAACCACTCGCTAGTTCGTTATAACCGAGTTTAGAGGTCCGCCGGGCCAAAAATTCGGTACGTTATAACCGAGTGTCCGTTATATCCGAGTTCGTTATAGCCGAGCAAAAATACATGCGCTTAATAGGGACTTCGGATGGGACTTTTCGATTCGTTCGTTATAACCGAGTGTTCGTTATATCCAAGTTCGACTGTATTAAAATGCCAAAAAAGACAGTATAGTATGGGATTACTACAAGAAAAAAATAAATGGGATATACAGGTTGAATCTTAGAGTGGGGGCCATATTTATAGGAGGCGACACCGTTCAACTATGGGAACACAAACTACAAAATTTTTTTTAACGCTCTATGAAAAATGAATATTGTTTAAACCCTTTTTATTTGAATTTGGGTACCCCGCCAGTGGAATGCGCTAGCGAGAGTTTTATATCATCTACACTTGGCAACACTGTCGACCGGTCACACGTAATGCAGTAAGTGCTTGCCCAGCGGCGCCGGAATTACAGGAAACTTGATTCGCGAATTTTTTTTAAAAAATCATAACTCGGCCATTTTACAACATACAAAAAAAAAATTCGGATTCATGTTCATCACGACTAATACTATTAACCCCAAAAATAAGGCCCCCACTCTAAGATTCACCCTGTATATATATTTGGTTATTTGGTATCATTTTAATAATCGGCTAGTTAAGCACAAAGTTACAAACTTGGTATTAATCAAATCCATTTTTTACTTTATTGGCCGGTAGTTTACCAGTTATTAATGTCAATAATATAATTGACCGGTAAATCTACAACACTAAAAAATTGTAAAAACAACAAAATTGGAAATCGATCCAAAAATAAATAAGAAAGATACCGGGTGTGAATGTGACAAGTGAAACACACCGTATATTGAGAATTATTTTATTGTTATTGAGAAATCATTTTATTGGAATATTCATAATTTGTTTGTAGTGTGTCAGTTATTATTAATTCTTATAAAAAAGTTCAAGTACATTGTTTTACATCAAATTTTTTTGAAATTTTAGTGGTGGGTAATTTACAAGTCCAATCTCTATATTAATAGGAATTTTGCTAGTAAAATACAATAGATCATTCAAATAAAGAGATAAAATGTTTTTTATTATTTTAGTTTTTTATTTTTTACTCTATTACAGCAAACGTCACCATGGCAGCCTCCATCAGGAGCATCCCCTCCAGAACAAACCCCCCTTGTGGACCCTTGGGCTCCTGCACTCACAGTCCAAAAAGCTGACCCCTGGAACGCACCTACAACTAACATTAATTCTTCACATACTACTCCGGCGAAACAAGATCCTTGGTCACCAACTAGTCAGAGTTCCTCAACAGATTTGGATGAATTTGATGTGATAACAAACAGAAATAAATCAACTTCACCTAGAACTAATGGCACTAATAATAATACTGGTAGCGATCCATTCGAACTAAATTTGTTAGGAGAATCTTTACCATCAGTAGGGCCAGATTTATCAACAGGTGCAACAAAGAAGACCCCATTGAGTTTTTTAGGAGAGAATTCAGCACTTGTTAATTTGGATAATTTAGTTACTACAAGTAAGTTAAAAAATTATTAACACTATTATAATAATTTATGTACAAGGTAAGAGGCTCGCTCGATTTCCTGGCTTTATTATTTTGCTAAAATGAAAAGCTAAAATATATTGTCATGTATTTTTTTTATCAGGAATCCAATTTTAAGGTCGAATAAGCGATAGAACCTCTAATACAGGGTGAGTCACCAAGAGCGCCTCGGTCGATATCTCCTTTAATATTTATTATACAGAAAAAAGTTTCAAATAAAAGTTGTAGGAGACCAAGAGTACCATATTTTAAAATTATTTCTAATCATACATGGTGTTTGATATTAGAGTGGCATATCAAAAGTATGTTTTTTTAAATGGGACCCCCTATATATTTTTGCAAATTTTTATTCTTTCTTTAATTGCCTTTTCGAATATATCTGGTTTTTGAAATTCCGTTGCGGCGTTGTCGAATTATTCAACTTTTTTCAAAAAAAATGTCACTTGCAGACCTCACTAATGAATTCTGCATGAGCGGTATTTTCACAGATTAAGCAAACTTTTTTTGTTAAGTGTTAAGCAATACCATGTCCTAGCCTCCAGATATTTTAAAGTTGAAATTATTTGGACAGGGTGTTTATTACGATGATACAAAAATGGCTAACTTTAATCTATCATAACTTAATTTTTTTAAATGGAACACCCCGTATATTTTTACATATTTTATTAACCTATGGTTATACCTACCAGTGAAACTGCATTCTAATAAAAACATCAGGTAAGTAAGTAAGTAAGTAAGTAAGTAAGTAAGTACTTTATTGGTCATAAATACACAAAAGTGTTTTGACAAGTCAGAAATACACAAAACAATATATAGCGGCAATAATAAGTAATAAAATAATTTAAAACTTAAGTCATAATTAAAATAATATTAAAACTATTGTATACTGTACGAGTATATATAAAGACAAACAGTAATAAAAATTAATCATTAATTAATGACAAACGACAAAAAATATATATATTTTGAGACAATAACAAAACAATATCACAAATTTATAGAGGAAAAGTCAGATGACAAGAATTCTTGAAAATCATAAAATGCGTTTTCCAACAAAAAATCGTTTAATTACAAATTTAAAACGTTTACAGTCAAGTGCTTGAACTGATTGGGCTCGATCGAATAATGAAAAAGCAGATGTTTTTGCTAATTATCTATCCAGCGTTTTTGAACCAAATGAAGCAACTCCGGGAATTAACAACGACGACATCGAAGCACTCCTAGACATACCGTGCCAGATGTCACTGCCTATTAAAGCCATAACCCCTGCTGAAGTAAAAGCAGAAATAAGTAAATTGAACAATCGTAAAGCACCTGGGTATGACTTAATAACCCCACTAATATTAAAAAAGCTCCCTAGGAAAGCCGTAACCTTCCTCACAACAATCTATAACCGCATGTTAAGCCTGGGTTATTTTCCCATTACCTGGAAATATGCTCATATCATAATGATACACAAAAATGGCAAACCTCTACACGAAGCTTCATCTTACAGGCCCATAAGTCTGCTGCCCACTCCTAGTAAAATATTTGAAAGAATTCTATTAAACAGAATCCAAGATGAGTATGACTTATCAAACCTACTTCCCACCTACCAGTTCGGCTTTCGCGAGAAAATGTCAACAATACATCAAGCTCACAGAATAGTAAATACCATCTCCAAAGCTCTAGAAGAAAAGAAATATTGCAATGGGGTTTTCCTAGACATCTCTCAAGCGTTTGATAAAGTATGGCACACAGGATTGCTTTATAAAATTAAAAACCTACTGAACAGTAACTACTACCATCTCATAAAATCATACCTAAAAGACAGATACTACTCAGTTAAGTACAATGATGCACTCTCAGGATACCACCCCATTAAATCTGGAGTCCCACAAGGTAGCGTGTTAGGACCATTTCTATACCTACTTTATACCTATGACCTACCCGAAACAGACTCTACTAAGATCGTTGCTTTTGCAGATGACGTTGCCATTCTATCCACGAATGACGACCCTGCTATAACCACGATGAATATGCAAAACCACTTAAACCTACTCAATAACTGGTATAAAAAATGGAGAATAGCAATAAATCAGTCCAAAACGGTTCAAGTGACTTTCACCTCTCGACCCAACTTATGCCCTCCTGTGACAATAGATGGAGTTCCAGTGCCGGTAAGAACAGAAGTCAAATACTTAGGATTACACCTTGATCAAAGACTAACATGGAAACAACATATCCAATTCAAAAGAAGACAACTCGATATCAAATTTAGACAAATGTATTGGCTGTTGGGCCGAAATTCTATACTATCCACGGATAACAAATTACTACTATATAAAGCCATACTAAAGCCCATCTGGTCCTACGGAATCCAACTCTGGGGATGTTCTAAACCTACAAATTTATTAATTATACAGAGGTTTCAATCCAAAACGCTTCGTCAAATCGTTAACGCCCCATGGTACATCAGTAACTACACCCTACATCAAGATTTGAGAATTCCATACGTCACAGAGGTAATCAGAACAACCGCAACCAACTATCAAATGCGACTCCCTGGACATCCGAGTAACTTAGTAGAAAACCTATACGAAGACGGACCGAACAACCGAAGACTAAGAAAATCCTGGCCTGAAGATCTTCTACATCAACACTAAATTTAATATATTATAGGTATTAGTGATATATAAGGAGAAATGTCTATGGACATTTCCCTTTCAAGCCGAAAACATTCAACACATTTACTTAATACTTGTTTCGAAAGTAGATTGTAAATTTTCAATAAAGACAAAAAAAAAAAAAAAAGTGCTTGAACTGTATTCGGTAACACATTAAATAATTTGATTGCATAATAGCTCGTTCCGTTTCTGGTCTTTGTTAACCTCGAAAAATTCAAATGAACATTAGTCTTATTACGAGTGGAATACGAGTGAATATCTTCATGTGTGGAATATTTACTTAAATTTTCCTTTATATGCAAAAGGCACTGTAGGATGTATGCACAGGGCAGAGTCAGTAAATTCAGATTTTTAAAGGCCTCCCTACAATCGTCTCTGTATGCCAATCCGGTAATGATCCTTACTGCTTTCCTTTGTAAAGAAAAAACAGTTCCAGCATGTGCCGAATGGCCCCATATCAAAATAGCGTATGATAAGGCAGACTGAATCAACGTGTGAAATGCAGTTAATACTGTGGGCTGTGACACACAATTTACGAGATTACGTAATAAAAATATATTCCGTGATATTTTCGTGCAGACCAATTCAGTATGCCTTTTTCATGTCAATTTGCTGTCTAAAGTCACGCCCAAAAATTTAACACAATGAGCAGAAACGAAATTTTGAGATCGACTTTTTAAACTGAACGTCATCGATTCTGTTTTGTCACGATTAAGGATCAACTGGTTACTTAAACACCAATCTTGGACAATAGATAGAGAATTATAGGCTTCAAATATCAGGACTGTGGAATCATTATGGGTTGAGCCAAAGTTGTATCATCCGCAAAAAGAGTAAAGTTTACTAAGTTATTGCTATTTGGTAGGTCGTTAATATAAATAAGAAAAAGTATTGGACCTAGGACGGAACCTTGCGGCACACCAAAATTAATATTAATCGAATTTGAAACTGCATTATTGTAATTAACAAACTGAGACCTCTCGGTGAGGTACGACTGAATCAAATTTCTGCTGTTTTCCGAAAAATTGTAAAATATTAATTTTTTTACTAAAATGTCATGAGACACACAGTCAAAAGCTTTGCTTAAGTCTAAAAACTGTACATGTATAAATTTTTTGGCCTCAAAACCTTTATTTATTATATTAGTTAAAGCATTTATAGCTAAGGTTGTAGACATTTTAGACCTAAATCCATATTGACAGTTGTTAAAAGTTTGTAATTTTCAAAATAGTTGGATATTTGAGTTTTTAGAGCTACTTCAAAAATTTTAGCAAATATAGGTACTATGGAAATAGGTCTGTAGTTTGCAGGGTCGTCAGCGGAATCTTTTTTAAACAATGGCAAAACTTTTGACAATTTAAAAATCTTTGGAAAAACATTACCACTAATACACTGATTGATGAGTTTAGTAAGTGGAATAAGAATAATATACTTTATACAGTTCAACACTTTTACGTTAACATCATAATCATCGTTACTTTTAGTCTGTTTCAAATTATCTATGATATTAAGTATTTGATTGTAAGATAATTGAGAAAAATTAAATTTCTCGTCTGAATGGGTGCTAGTAGAATTATTTAAATAATATTCAAAGTTATTTTTATATGGTGGTAGAGTATTAATTAAGTTTTGTGCTATATTGCCAAAGTAATTGTTAAAATCGTCAGGTGATATAATGTTTGAAACCTTTTCTGACTCCTGACTTTTATTTGTATTAATCAAATTCCACATTGCTTTTGGTTGGTTCTTATTCGTATAGATGTAATTATCATTTGCGTTTTCCTAGCCTTTACTAACTCTTGTCTATAATTACGTTTTGTTATATGAATTAAATCTTTTAAATTACTGGACGGATTATTCTTATAAATATCTTGGAGTAAATGTAACGTCTCTCTCATCTGTCGAAGATTATCGGTGAACCACCTCAAATTCTGCTTCTTGTCATTAGTCAAAATTCTAGACTTTACAGGAAATAACCTTTCTAAACCAAAAGTAATTGTGTTTAAAAAGATTTCAGACTTTGCATCAATGTTTAAGTAGTAACTGTGAGAGATAAGTACATCCCTCTGGTGGTCAGTTGCTACTACCAGTCAAGACATCGAAGATGTCTCGTGACCGATAGCGGCTTGCCAAGCAAGCACCAAGAGCGGCGACCTCTAGCCCTGATGGACTAAAACATGCTTAATAAATAGGATTATAGGAAACAACTACTGGACGGGCAAAGGCCCCGACTCCCATTGAATTATACCTATAAATCCAAAATTGGTAGCCAAATTTGTTATTTGTCTTTTCTCCACCAGACACAGACCGGTTTCGAACTCTTTATGTTCTCATCAGTGTGCCACAGGTAGCTGAAAAGACAAATAACAAAGGCAAACCAAACTGGTCTATGGCAGACCCAGCACATAGTAACTGTGAGAGATAAGTACATCCCTCTGGTGGTCAGTTGCTACTACCAGTCAAGACATCGAAGATGTCTCGTGACCGATAGCGGCTTGCCAAGCAAGCACCAAGAGCGGCGACCTCTAGCCCTGATGGACTAAAACATGCTTAATAAATAGGATTATAGGAAACAACTACTGGACGGGCAAAGGCCCCGACTCCCATTGAATTATACCTATAAATCCAAAATTGGTAGCCAAATTTGTTATTTGTCTTTTCTCCACCAGACACAGACCGGTTTCGAACTCTTTATGTTCTCATCAGTGTGCCACAGGTAGCTGAAAAGACAAATAACAAAGGCAAACCAAACTGGTCTATGGCAGACCCAGCACATAGTAACTGTGAGAGATAAGTACATCCCTCTGGTGGTCAGTTGCTACTACCAGTCAAGACATCGAAGATGTCTCGTGACCGATAGCGGCTTGCCAAGCAAGCACCAAGAGCGGCGACCTCTAGCCCTGATGGACTAAAACATGCTTAATAAATAGGATTATAGGAAACAACTACTGGACGGGCAAAGGCCCCGACTCCCATTGAATTATACCTATAAATCCAAAATCCAAATGTCACGAGACATCTTCGATGTCTTGACTGGTAGTAGCAACTGACCACCAGAGGGATGTACTTATCTCTCACAGTTACTATGTGCTGGGTCTGCCATAGACCAGTTTGGTTTGCCTTTGTTATTTGTCTTTTCAGCTACCTGTGGCACACTGATGAGAACATAAAGAGTTCGAAACCGGTCTGTGTCTGGTGGAGAAAAGACAAATAACAAATTTGGCTACCAATTTTGGATTTATAGGTATAATTCAATGGGAGTCGGGGCCTTTGCCCGTCCAGTAGTTGTTTCCTATAATCCTATTTATTAAGCATGTTTTAGTCCATCAGGGCTAGAGGTCGCCGCTCTTGGTGCTTGCTTGGCAAGCCGCTATCGGTCACGAGACATCTTCGATGTCTTGACTGGTAGTAGCAACTGACCACCAGAGGGATGTACTTATCTCTCACAGTTACTATGTGCTGGGTCTGCCATAGACCAGTTTGGTTTGCCTTTGTTATTTGTCTTTTCAGCTACCTGTGGCACACTGATGAGAACATAAAGAGTTCGAAACCGGTCTGTGTCTGGTGGAGAAAAGACAAATAACAAATTTGGCTACCAATTTTGGATTTATAGGTATAATTCAATGGGAGTCGGGGCCTTTGCCCGTCCAGTAGTTGTTTCCTATAATCCTATTTATTAATCAATGTTTAAGGACAAATCATCAATAAAACCCCAATCAACTTGCTGTAAATATGTATTTAAATTAAATAAGCCAGCATCAGTAATGGGTCTGTACAGAATTTTTTTAGACACTTGGGGAGGGCTGCAATTTTTTACTGTCAATTTTATACCAAAATGGTCAGACAATTTCGGATCGATTGTATTTGATATGTACATATCTTTAGAGAAATTTACGAAAATATTATCTAGGCAACTGTGTTGCCGAGTTGGAGAATCATTACACACAGTAAAACCAAACGAGGTAAATAAATTAAAAAATGCAAGTGTATATTTGTCTGGGTTATGAAATTGGACATTAAAATCACCAGTAATAATTGCTTTTTTATTTCCTTTTGAAATCACATCCAAAGCACATGAAAGAGTCTGCAAGAAAACATCAAAATCCCCTAATGTTGGAGATCTGTATGTTGTCATTACAATAAAATTATCACATGCAACAGCAGCCAATTCACAATGCAATTCAACAGAGAGTTTGTTAAGCTGTGGGAGAGGAGAACAATTATATTTGTTCCCACAAAAAATAGCAACCCCACCGTCTCTGTCCTAGAAAAATTTGAAATTAATTGATAATTATCTAAATTTACAAAGTGTGTCTCTTCTTCAACAAGCCAATGCTCATTAATACATAAAATATCAAAATTGTTTTCGTTTAGAAATACATTAAATTCAGCTACTTTATTCCTAAGGCATTGTATATTTAAGTGGAAAACATTAAAAAAATTGTTCTTAATTGTTTTAGATTTTTTGGAAATCTCGTTAACTGACTTATTTTTTACAGGTAAGTTATTACTCATGTTAGAAGTGAGATTTGTGATAGTCGGGGATATAAAAAAGTACCTGATGAAACTGGATCTTCAAAACCTAAAATCTCCTCAGTTGACGCAATATCCTTCGGAAGGTTCTGGTTAAGTCAATTATGGGAATTTTCACACTATCACTGTCACTAATATTGTTATTTTTAACAATTTTAACACAAATAAATTTTAAGTTTTTAGTAGGGGATTTTTCGAAATCCCATTTTTCGAAATCCCATTTATAACATAAGAAGCCATTGTGGATTTGTTAATTTTACTTTTTCCATTATTTATCTCTATATATGTAACTTCGCCTTCAGTATAGTTATTAAACTTAGTTAAAAAGTCATTTAATTTCACGTTGTATTTGAATATATGGCTATTCTTTAAAGCATCACTTTTATGACAAAAGGGTACTGACGTGAACAGTATATTGGTATGTGTGCAGGTTTTAAGCTTATTGCAGATAAGCCGAAATGAAGGTGTACGATATTTAGCGATATCATTTTTACCTCCCATAATAATGACGTAGTCTTCAAATGTAATATCCTTCGTCAAAGTTGCCATACTTTCCATAATTTGACTTAGGAGTGCACCTGGTTTCTTTACAGAAAATACATCATATAAACTGAGATCTAACAAGTTTCTGAATTGCCAGATTATATCTTCATCCGTGAGTAAAAGAATGCGTTTTTTCTTTAAAATACATGTTTTATCTGGGATATATTTATTTTTAGGATTAACAATGTTTAAATTCACTTTTTTTTTGCCACCCAGTATAACTGAAGGTGTATTGCTACCGGCGGTTTCTTGTCTATTGTTGACTACATTTTTTGGTGTTGTTTGTGTGTTTTGTGCTATATTTTTATTATTATTATCAGAGAAATTTAATTCAGTACTAGTACATGCAGTTTTACTAATTATTAATTTAGTTTGACAACCTATTGAATTAGATGTTATTTGAACCTTATCATTAATTTTTTTATTTAAGTAATTTATTTGTTTTCTCATCTGTTCAATAGTTTTTTCATGTGATTTAATTAAATCAATCAAATCCTCTTCTCTTTGCAATGCCTCCTTTAGAAATACTTCATTATCACGTTTAATTTTTTCTATATACCTATTTTTATTACTGCTTTCCTCTGAGAGATCGTTTATGGTTTTTTCCAAAACACTTTTTTCTTCGTCACTGTCACACATCTCTTCTTCACAGCAAATAAGCTTATTCTCCTTTACAAAACGTATTTTCTTCTTAAATTTAGGTAAACATGACTTGTGATATACACTATAACACTTAGTACACACAAAATGAATAAAACTTTTTGTTTTACAGCATTTAAAAGTAATAACATTGGAGCTCTCCATACTAACGTGCGAGAGCGTAGTCGAATATGAATAAATTCAGATACAGATACAGATACAACTAAAAAAAATTGTATTTACTGTTTTGTTATAAATGAATTGTTTCATGTTCGTAGTTCCTTCTTGCAAAAACAAAAAAAAACACGTGCCAATGCCTCCTATGATATTCGAATTTCTAGAAATTACCTGATGTTTTTATTAGAATGCAGTTTCACTGGAAACCGTTGGTTTTAGGTATAACCATAGGTTAATAAAAATTGTAGAGCGACAAAAACTCTATCCAAATATGTAAAAATATACGAGGGTTCCATTTAAACAAATGAAGTTATGATAGATTAAAGTTAGCCATTTTTGTATCATCGTAATAAACACCCTGTACAAATAATTTCAACTTTAAAATATCTGGAGGCTAGGACATGGTATTGCTTAACACTTAACAAAAAAAGTTTGCTTAATCTGTGAAAATACCGCTCATGCAGAATTCATTAGTGAGGTCTGCAAGTGACATTTTTTTTGAAAAAAGTTGAATAATTCGACAACGCCGCAACGGAATTTCAAAAACCAGATATATTCGAAAAGGCAATTAAAGAAAGAATAAAAATTTGCAAAAATATATAGGGTGTCCCATTTAAAAAAACATACTTTTGATATGCCACTCTAATATCAAACACCATGTATGATTAGAAATAATTTTAAAATATGGTACTCTTGGTCTCCTACAACTTTTATTTGAAACTTTTTTCTGTATAATAAATATTAAAGGAGATATTGACCGAGGCGCCCTTGTTAAAAGAGATATTGTTAAAACTAATTTTCTAATTTTTTTCCACCCTGTACGTTATTGCGAAAATCGATAAATCGATATAGTATATTATTGGAGTTATAATGGCATATGCCATTCATAAATCCATCTTCCGGTTTGGCCGGAAATAGCCAATACCCTACAAAATTTTGACGACAACTTGTACATTATGTAATAATTGAAAAGTGGCCAATCTCCTGATTTCAAAAATATATAAAACATGTTCATCTTAAGTAGTTTTCTTTTTCTTTAGTTTCAAGCTATGCATGAATTATTAGCTTATTTTATTACTTTGTCGCGTTTTGTTTCTCAAAAACTGCTAAAGATAATGGACATGTGTTATATATTTTTGAAATCAGGAGATTGGCTACTTTTCAGTTATTCCATAATATACAGGTTATCGCCAAAATTTTGTAAGATATTGGCTATTTCCGGTTAAACCGGACGTTAGATGTATGAAAGGCATATTATGCCATTATAACCACAATAATATAGCATATCGATTTCCGTAATAATATACAGGGTGAAAAAAATTTGAAAAACCAGTTTTTTGACAATACCTCATATATTAGAGGTTCTATCGCTTATTCATCCTTAAAATTTCTTATAAAAAAATACATGAGAATAGATTTTGGTTTTTCATCTTAGCCCAATAATAAAGCCAAGATATCAGTTAGCCTCTTATATGGGACACCCTGTACAGGGTAAGTCTCTTAAAATTGACACCCCTCTTCTTATCCTCTGCCGATTTAACTCATTCAAAAAAGTAGTGGACACGATTTTTGATGAATTTTTATATTCTGATAACGGATATTAAAAATCTCCTAAAATATTCAGGGTGGAAAATAAAACAAGACTTTTTAAAATAGAACACCCCATATATTTTCAGGCCAAAAAAATGTCCTTATATACAACGTGCGCCACACGAACGTGCAATTATGAATTTAGTTTCATTTCCAAACGGATAACGATAGTAGGCTGCTGTCACTTTTGGAATGTTGTCAATTAGTTACAATTTTATGAAACTGCCACGGGGACGGCGGAACACCGGGCATTTGCCGTAAACACGTTTTACAAAAACAATGGCTATATATTAACTAGACGATTTTTCCGCAATCACTTTAATGTATATCGTAACGATGCACATCCTTCAGACCACGCCATCAAAATATGGGTTAAAAACTTTGAAGAAACCGGATCTGCACTGAAAGAGAAAATCAGAATAGGAAAGTCGGTTCGGAAAATATCGAGTTATGTTCAAGAACGGAAACATCTTTTGGCCCCCGAAAAGCCCACACTTGACAGCATGCGATTATTTTTTGTGGGGATACTTGAAAAGTAGAGTGTATGCTCATCGCCCTCAAGATATCGCTCAGTTAAAACAAACAATTAGGGAAGAAATAGACCGTATCTCAGTAGAAACGCTCCAAAATGTGATGAACAATTTGCATCTTAGGTTAGAAGAATGTTTCGAGCAAAATGGGGGGCATCTTGAAAATATTATCTTTAAAACCTAAAAATGTAACTCGTTAGCTGTAATTTGAAGTAAAAGTTATTTTTCTACTCTAAACATTTCGATAATTTTTCGTGGTTTTATAATCGCCCGTTCGTGTGGCGCACCTTGTATAATAGTAATATAAATACTCCACCTTTTCATGAGATATTACTAAAAACTAATCACATCACAAGTGTCAAGTACAAAACAAAAAACATATAAAGACACCTCTGGAAACAATATCTGCATTGTTTATTTATGGACAGAGTCATTAGTGTAATAGAAATAAGTGAAAAATCACCTTGAGGTGGAACTAATTGAAACAAAAGTACATAGAGAATAGTAAGTAGTGAGGGATAAGTACATCCCTCTGGTGGTCAGTTGCTACTACCAGTCAAGACATCGACGGTGTCTCTGTGACCGATAGCGGCTTGCCAAGCAAGCACCAAGAGCGGCGACCTCTAGCCCTGATGGACTAAAACATGCTTAATAAATAGGATTATAGCAAACAACTACTGGACGGGCAAAGGCCCCTACTCCCGTTGAATTATACCTATAAATCCAAATTGGTAACCAAATTTGTTATTTGTCTTTTCTATACCAGACACAGACCGGTTTCGAACTCTTTATGTTCTCATCAGTGTGCCACAGGTAGCTGAAAAGACAAATAACAAAGGCAAACCAAACTGACCTATGGCAGACCCAGCACATAGTAAGTAGTGAGGGATAAGTACATCATTTGGTTACCAATTTGGATTTATAGGTATAATTCAATGGGAGTAGGGGCCTTTGCCCGTCCAGTAGTTGTTTCCTATAATCCTATTTATTATACATAGAGAATGTCGACGTGTATACGAGGGGGTGTGCCACTCTAAAAAATTTGTACACCTATCTAAATATATTTAAATATTTAAGATATTTACGTGTATTTATATATATTTACATGTATTTATATATATTTACATGTATTTATATGTATTTACATGTATTTATAAATATTTATATGTATTTATATTTATTTACAAATATTTACAATTAAATACAAAATATGTAGTACTTATACAGGTTATCTAATTTTTTTTACAAAATCTAAACTCAATCTAAACATGACTAATTGCTACAATTTTGGAAAATCTGTTTTTTGACCACTCTTCCTATATTTGAGGTTCTTTTGCTGAAATCTGAAGATACCTTCTTACAATAATGGTCCATCCTGTATGTATCTTTTTACAGTTCTAGTACTATGTTCGTTATTGCAATCCAAAATTTCATACAGTAGTTACTCCCTCCCCCAATGATTTATAAATATGTGCTGAATTTTTTATATTCTAATAATTGAAGCCATTGCCCTACACTCGTTACTTTTGTTTGTGTCACGATGTTTAACGCTTTTAAAAAATTGTTCACGTTTTTTCCCAGACTTTTTCTGCGGCGTGACACAGTACAAGTGCACTAATGCCAGTCAGCTAATACGAGCTATTGCGACTGCGCGTGCGCTACTTGTACGATACCTACGACTATTGACACGTACAAGTAGTGCGCGCGCAGTCGCACTAGCTCGTACTAGCTGACTGGCATTAGTGCACTTGTACCGTGTCACGCCGCCTTTATATTAAAGAAAAACCCTTGAAAAAATCTGTGACATTAATTGGATTCTTTATTTCTGCGTGTTTTAGCAAAATGGGCTGCATTAATTCTTTTTCAATTGTTTCAACAACTGGAAAGAAATGAGTTATAAAACTAAATTACAATCACCAGTATTCCTACCGAAAAATGTATACCGGGAAAGGGGTCGTTCAATGGGCTAAAATTGCAAGCCTTGTTGCAAGCAAATGTTAATGGTAAATTTATCATGTCCGTTAGCTTAGCCCCGCCATTTTGGAAATATAAAAAAATTGTGCTGAATTGTGCTGCAAAGTGCCGCTTCGCAAAATTTTTTATCACCAAATTTTTTTATAGGTGAAATTTTCACCTATAAAAAAATTGGTGGTGATTTTGTGAAGCGGCACTTTGCAGCACAACTTTCTTTTTTTATTATTTCCAAAATGGAGGGGCTAAAGTTAACGGACATCCTTCTTGAACATTTAATTCTGATAAAGTAATGTTATTGTAGTCAGAAAATATTGACAAACTCCATTCTATACAAATTTGGGGAAAACATTTTTCATCTCTGTATCTGACGCCATCCTAAAACTACAAAAAAAATTGAGGGGATAATTTCAATTTCGGAGATAAATAAGTTTTATACTCGGTTTTATATTTATAACACTTTTCTAAATTCAAACTGCGAGTACGATTTTGTACTCCGATCGAGACAAATATCAAAACTACAATTCCGTCGTTCCAAGTTTTATTATGAAATAATGAAGAATGTCAATAATTATTATCGATGCAGTTTCCGATTCATATTTAAACGTATTTAAAATTATCTGCATGTATTTAAGCTCATCTAAATATATTTAAAATTATTTAATTATATCTAAAGTTATCTAACTTTATCTATTTTCATCTAAATGTATCTAAATGTATCTAAATGTATCTAAAATTATTTAAATTGATATATAAGTATTTATATGTACTCAAAGGTATTTAAAAATATTTATAGATATATCTAAACGAATTTGTACACCTATCTAAGGAGTGGCACACCCCTCGCGTGTATACATCAATCATATCAAAATTAAAAGTGATATAAAACTGAAAACATCGCAAGATGATATTCCTTCGACCAGCTCGAGAACGCTACGAGGAAGTGTTGGATCGTTCAATTGTTTGTTTTGTAGCTAGTTTATTACGGATTATGAAAAGCTTAAAAAAATGGCAGTCATTCCTGTGCATACTTTCCAGATTCGCGAGATAATTTTGAAACTATGCAGTACTAGAAGTGATCTATGGGCAGCAAATGTACACGCGAGGATGCTTTTAGTCATACATTTACCTGCTGCAGAAGCTCGATATCACCAAGTGTGCAGTGTCAATTTTAGGAAAGGCAAATCTATTCCTGTGAAGTATACGCCTAAAGATAGTGGATGATTGCCCACATCAGTAGGCCGCCCGGTTGACACTGATAGTTCAAATGCTTTTGTAAAGACATGTGAGTGGTTACAAGAAAACTGTAAAGAGCCAATATCTGTTAGTGACTTAGTGGAAAAAATGCTTAGTTTTTTACCAGAGGGAAGTGAGCCTTGTAATTGTAAGACTAGTTTGTAGACAACATCATAATATCAGGTACAAATGGCAAATGTAACATGATAACATTTGGAAAAACTGCATCAAACATAATATTGGACTGTCACAAACAAAAAAGGCTTGATGACCCTGATGAAGAAAAAAATATTCGAGTCTGCAGCAAAACTGATCAGAACTGAAATAAATTTGTTGTACAAAAATAGGGAGTTTTATCCTAAGCATCAGATATTGCATCCGTTGAAGAAAGCAAGACATATTTATCCCCTGTTTTACTAACTTTTTTGGATATCCTAATGGGTGTCAAACGCAAGATCTGCTTATTTCGATAGGTCAGGCTGTAATGTAAGCTTGCAGGCCTCGTTCTTTGATATGCCCAATTTCTCTTGCTGTAGGCTTACAGATTCAGAGACTTTGGGACTCGTTTCCTAATTGATGAACTTTGCAGCCTTGGATTTAATATGTCTTATGATGAAGTACAGTTTTCTTGCAACCACTCACATGTCTTTACAAAAGCATCTGAACTATCAGTGTCAACCGGACGGCCTACTGATGTGGGCAATCCTCCACTATCTTTAGGCGTATACTTCACAGGAATGGATTTGCCGTTTCTAAAATTGACACTGCACACTTGTTGATATCGAGCTCCTGCAGCAGATAAATCTATGACTGAATGTATTCTCGCATGTACATTTGTTGCGCATAGATCACTTCTAGTACTGCATAGTTTTAAAATTGTCTCGTGAAACTGGAAAGTACGCACAGGAATGACTGCCATTTTTTTACGCTTTTCATAATCCGTAATAAACTGGCTACAGAACAAACAATTCTTTTTGAAATTGAATGATTCAACACTTTCTCGTAGCGTTCTCGAGCTGGTCGAAGGAATATCATCTTACCATGTTTTCAGTTTTATATCACTTTTAATTTTGATATGATTGATGTATACACGTCGACATTCTCTATGTACTTTAACACCACCAGTAGGCATAGGATTGAAAAGTTCATGAATTTTATCATCTCTTAGTTTGCACGCGTTGATAAATCTCGTCAAGCCTTTTGCTGTTAATGCGACATAGGGAAGTATCGTCACAAAGCACATTGGAACACAAAAAGTAGGTTTCGTCTTCCATTATTCTTATGAAGATTTTTTCACTCAAAACAAAGATTACCTAGATTATCTACCTGAAACTGATAATAAAGAAAATCAAAATTAGCCTCACAGTATCAGGTAAAGATGTAATGTAATGTAGCATAATATATGCATTTAAGGTGTAAATATAGGGTCATGAAGGTATCATTTTCCCCGTACTTCATCTTTGTAAACATTTCACTTTTAAAAGTCAATATCATATTCTTTTTCAGCATGAAATTTCCTGTAATTTCATACCACACATGATTTTTTATGTTTTCTTTCATTTTTTATGTTTTTTTCAAGATGGTGGCCAAAAAACCGCATTTTGCGCGACAGTACGGATGTATATTTTTAGTATGTTGATTAGGAGCTTATTACCTACCATTTACAATAAGATTTATTTTTGTTCCAATTAGTTCCACCTCTAACACTATTTCTATTACACTACATCCAGTTTTTTGTGAAATAGTTGTTGACTCTGTTAAATATTATCATAAAAAAAATACTTAGTGTCCGTAAAAAAGCAGGTTATTTTGAAAATGGGATATTAATTGGAAGAGTGAAAAGTGTTAATTGAAATTCATAATCAGTGCAACAAGAATAAGTCTCTTGCTCGGAGGGAGTATGTTAGGTTATTTCCATAAAGACGACGTCCTTCCCAAAATACCTTAAAAACATATATGTAAAGTTTAGGAATACCGAGTCTCTGAAAGAAAAGAAAAGGGAAAAACTCTTCTCGCTCTTCCAATGAATATCCCATTCAAAATAACTTTTTTTTACGCTAATTAACAGAGTCAACGACTGTCTCACAAAGAACTGGATGACATCTCTCCATAAATAAACAATGCAAATATGCATTGTTTTCAGAGGTGCCTTGATATGTTTTTTGTTTTATACCTGTAATGTGATTAGTTTTTAGTAATATCTCGCGAACAGGTGGAGTGATTATATAACAATTATATATTCTTTGAATTCAGAAAATCAAAGAAATTTTTTTGGTCTGAAAATATACGAGAAGTTCCATTTAAAAAAATCTTGTTTTATTTTCCACCCTGCATATTTTAGGAGATTTTTAATATCCGTTTTCAGAATACAAAAATTCATCAAAAATCGGGTCCACTACTTTTTTGAATGAGTTAAATTGGCAGATGATAAGGGAGATAAGAGGGGTGTCAATTTTAATCGACTTACCCTGTACATGTAGTAAATTGACATTCGATATTAACAATATGTTTATTAAATTTTTAGATTTACTTATGCCATTGAGTAAAAAATAATAAAGAGGTGCAACTGTCAAGGTTTCGAGATTTTAGTATTGTATTTCTTTGCCAATAACTTCATGATTGTCACCAATTTTTAGTGCTACGGGATGGTATTTGTAATGTGGCTGTATAGCCCTTAAAATTGAAGACAATCATGAAGCTATTGGTAAAAAAATACGACACTAAAATCTCGAAACCTTGACAGTTGCGTCTCTTTATTATTTTTTACTCTATGCTTATGCCATTCAAACAAATTACTTTGTTTTAACAACTAAAAAAAAATGTTTTTTACTTCATTGGGTTTCAACGATATTGTCTGGATTTTTTATATGTTGTAGCCCTTGTCCTTCTGAATAAAAGTCTCTATGGGCAGAATCCTCCATATTGACTATATCGTACTAAAGACCACCATAATAGCAAAATATAATAATAAAGCATAAACGCTAATATACAGGGTGTCCCGATTTTAAACCGACAAACTGCGGGTACAGAAACTTCACATGAAATTATGACATACCCCTTCTAACATTTCTTCTCTATCGAGCCTCCTAACGGAGATACAGGGTGTTGAAAATTCAATTTATTTTTTGTTTTTCTTTAATAACTTCCACAATATTAAAGATACTGAAACCAAACTTGGTACACATAGTTAGGTTGTGAGGGTCCATCATTGCTATGGTTCAGAGTTGAACTGAGGCGCGCCAGTGGCGTGCGGTGTGGTCACGTCAACATAATTTTAAGGAAAAAAGCATGTGCACTAATTTTTTTCGCAATTCTGATCAGATTTTCATAATTTGCGGTTTATTTTCTAAAAAAATTTGCTCTTGTAAAATTTTGACTGAGGCGTTAGTTTTCGAGATATTTGCGTCTGAACAAAACGATGCACCAAAAACACAATTAATTAATTAAGATAGCCCTTTCAAAATTATTTTCAATCTGATTTTCGAAGGGATATACTGAACTGAACTGTCATTTTAATGTTTATAATGTTTTTCTTCTTTTGCAATGAGGCATTTTTAAGGCCTTTTGCAAGTCAATATTATTTCTGTCAAAAGAAAAATTTGTTTGTTACGAAATTGCATAAAAAAATTATCAACATCCAAATATCAAAAAAATCACACCCCGTATTTCCGTTAGGAATGGCTATAGAGAAATTTTAGAAGGGATATATCGTGATTTCATCAGAACTATTCCCGACATGATAATTGTGTTTTTGGTGCATCGTTTTGTTCAGACGCAAATATCTCGAAAACTAACGCCTCAGTCAAAATTTTACATGAGCAAGTTTTTTTAGAAAATTAACCGTAAATTATGAAAATCTGATCAGAATTGCGAAAAAAATTAGTGCACATACTTTTTTCCTTAAAATTATGTCGACGTGACTACACCGCACGACACTGGCGCTCCTCAGTTTAACTCTGAACCATAGCAAAGATGGATTCTCACAACATAACTATGTGTACCAAGTTTGGTTTCCCTATCTTTAATATTGTGGAAGTTATTAAAGAAAAACAAAAAATAAATTAAATTTTCAACACCCTGTATCTCCGTTAGGAGGCTCGATAGAGAAGAAATGTTAGAAGGGGTATGTCATAATTTCATGTGAACTTTCTGTACCCGAAGTTTGTCGGTTTAAAATCGAGACACCCTGTATAGATATTTTTCATCAGATAAGCACGCACATGCATAAATAAGATTAAGTACCTGTATTAATTTTATTACATTCATCTATTGCAAATTATTATTTTATTTTAGTATTGCAAGGTTAAAGCACTAGATTTTTGGTAGAGCTATAAAGGTATGGTGGTCCCTAGTCGCCGAAATACTCAATATGAAGGATTCTGCCCATGGAGACTTTTGTTCAGAATGACAGGGGGTACAAACATATAAAAAATTCAGACAATTTCGCTGAAACCCAATTTCCATAAGATTATGGCGGGGTTCTTTAAGATTTCGGTCATGTCAATTTTCTCTAACGTAATTTATCCAAAATAAGGACAACCAGTAACTTACAATTTGTGTAACGTTGTAAAATAGATATTTAAATTTAGTATGATATGCTTTAATGGACGGGGGTGTATTAGTTGTTCACCGCCTTTCGAGTTACAAAAATATTTATATTTATAGTGCACTCCAGACGAAGCGTGGGAGACTACACTGGCTAGCTAGTTGTGGTGGGTGTGGGTTATACAACAGAAGATAAACTAGGGTGTGAGTAAAAGATTTAATGATCAAAAGGGCTTATCAACAAATAAGTTTTATGCACTCGTCTTCGAGGGCCACAATTATACATATACGGAAATAAAAACAATACACCTTATATTATTTTTAAAAAAAGTAATGGATGTTGGGTATCTGCTTGTTCGCTGGAAAAAATGCTACATAGTTGAATCCCTGAATATTACACGATGTTTTAAGTGCTCGAGGTTTGGACATCTTTCAAAAAGCTGTCCACTTACCAAACACATTTGTCCAAAATGTACAGGTGATCACCAGCTTAGTAGCTGCCAAGTTACCTCTGAATCTGAGTTTAAATGCCACAACTGTGAAGAAAGCAATACCAAATATAAAACAAATTATGATACAACTCATTCTGTAAAAATAATTACTGTCCAGTTTACCAAAGTAAAATTGAACACTTGAGACAAAGAATAGATTATAGCGCATAGCAACTCAAAAATACAACAAGCCAAAATTTCACTGTAGTTCATCAAAATATGCAATCTATTAGAAATAAACTAGAAGAAACTGAGCTTTTATTATCAACCGAAAATATTGATATTTTATGTATAAGTGAAAGTTTTTTAAAAAATCATGAAATCGACCACATAAATTTTCCTGGTTACCATATTGCAAGTTATTTCTGTAGAGAATCGTCGTTACATGGAGGCGTTTTGATCCTGGCTAAAAATTAACTGAGCACCAAAAACGTGGACGAAATTACTGTTTTAAGTGTTGAAAAAAATTTTGAATGTGCTGCCACAAATTTCACTCTGAACAAAATAAACTATTGTGTTTTATGCTTATACAGAATACCAAACGGGTCTCCGGAGTCACATATTGAGCTATTTTTTTCAAATCTTGAAAAATGCTTAAATATTATTTGTAGCAAAAAGAATTTCAACAGAATAATAATATGCGGAGATATAAATATTGACAAACTTTCTAAAAATGATCAAACTGTGACTCTCGAGGACCTCATTAGATCCTTTTGTATTGAAACTGTATTTGAAGAACCCACCAGACTGCAAACTGGCACTGGACTAGATTACATTATGACAAATTTTAACAAAAATATCTTGACTAGCAATATTCTTTGTACTGGTCTCTCCAATCATACTGCCCAAAAAATCACTTTTCAAATAAAACACTCTGAAAATAAGCCTTTTAAATTTAGATCTTACTCCAAAAGAAATATTGAGAAATTTAAAAATCATCTTCTGTTAGAAAATTGGCAATGTACTTATACTGAATACGACCCGGAAAAACAATATATTGCTTTCTATAATACACTTGAAAAATATTACAATTTGAGCTTTAAGTTTGTCACAAAAGATATAAATAATAATGTTAGCAACAAGAATTGGTGTACAAAGGGTATAAAGGTTTCATCTAATCGGTTAAAGGAGCTGTATGAAATGAAAATAAATGGTTTAATTACTACTGTGTATTACAATAAATATAAAACTATCTATCGATGTGTAATTAGAAATGCCAAGAAATTGTATTTCGATAATATTATATTAAACTCTTCAAACCAATCAAAAACTGTTTGGAACATTATCAATAATTCAATAAAAAAAAAAACATGAACAATAAACACCCAGAGATGAAAATAAAAGACACAATAACTACAAACAAAAAAGATATTGCTGATGCTTTTAACTCTCACTTTGTATCACTCCCCAAAAAGCTAACTTCTTCTAAATTTGAAAATGAAACGGACATACCAATGCCACCAAGGCAAAATACCTCAATCTCTCTGGAACCAGTAACGGTCACAGAAATAATTGACACAATAAATAACTTAAAAAATTCTAATTGCACTGGACATGACGGTTTCTCAATCAAAATTGTTAAGCAATGTGCCCACCATATAGCACCACCATTGTGTCATATTATTAATTCCTGTTTCAGTACCGGATGTTTCCCTGATCTATTGAAAATATCAAAAGTTATATGTTTATTTAAAAAGGGAAATCCTGTAGAAATCTGTAACTATCGACCGATTTCATTACTTTTCGTTTTTTCAAAAATATTTGAGAAACTTTTAGCGCGCAGAATAATACAATTTCTTGAAGAAAACAATATTTTCTCTCAAAACCAACATGGTTTCAGAGTAAACCGTTCAACAACAACTGCATTGATAGACTTTCTACATTATGTATACAAAAACTTAGACTCAGGAAACAAAGTTATTGCTATTTTCATTGATCTATCTAAAGCTTTCGATTTCGTGGACCATGACATTCTATTGAAAAAGATGGAATGCTATGGTCTACGTGGAAAGTGTAATAAGCTTCTGAATTCATATCTTGTAAATAGAAAACAGTTTCTGGATTTTTTTGGCGAAAGATCTGGCAATTTGGACATAGATTTGGGTGGTCTTCAGGGCAGTGTTTTAGGTCCACTACTATTTCTTTTATATCTAAATAATATTGACGAATACATCTCCACATTCTTTTGTGCATTTGCTGATGACATCACTGTTGCAGCAAGTGGCAAGTGTGTGGAGGACGTTGTCACAAACTTAAACACAAATCTGCAACAAATAAATACGTTCTTTAATGAAAATAGATTAACTATGAATAAAGAAAAAACGTACTGTCTACAATTTCATCTAGTAAAATCTCATTACACCTATAGTCCTCTAATAAAACTAGAAAAAATGTCCATACCACAAGTCTCTGAATTTAAACTTCTAGGTATACACATAGATCTGTCACTTAACTGGAAAACCCACGTTGATGTCCTGTGCAAAAAATGCGCTAGTAATTGCTTTGCCATAAATAGGTTATCTAAAATATGTAGTGTAAATATTGTAAAAACGTTCTATTTCTCAAACTTTGTATCTCAGTTAAGATACGGAGTGATTTTCTGGGCAGGTACATTGGCTGCAAATCGTGTTTTCGTGCTGCAGAAAAGGGCAATACGTTTTATCTATGGATTAAAATACAGGGAATCATGTAAAGATACCTTTATACAGCAGAGAATATTAACCCTGCCATGTATTTACATATTAGAACTATTATGTTTTGTAAAGAAAAACCTGTCAACTTTTACATTTCAAAACCACAATCATAAGTATTCCACACGTTTTGGCCTAGATCTGCAATACGATGCACACAAACTAGAAGTAAATAAGTTAGATCCATACTACATGGGTGCAGTACTTTATAACAAGTTGGATGCTAGTATAAAATCTATAAACAACATAAAAAAGTTTATTACTATGATTAAGGAACTACTCTTAAGACATGCTTATTATTCTGTTCAGGAATTTCTACAAACTTGAATAGTTAAATATGATGTTTCCACTTTAAGTGTTTTTTCTCCTCTCTGTTTACTTAATTTTTGGTCACTATTACTTATATATGTGTGTATGTATATATAGTTTAAATCACGAAAGAAGACCGTTACGTCATCGTTATAATTCGTATGAATCAAATCAGTACTGAGTTAGTCAAATTCATGCTTGTTGAAATGACATCCGGATGTAAACAAACTTAAACGTCAAAACAAAACATAACCTGTAATTTGTGTGTTAAATGTCAGAATAATTTAACGATCTCGCCTGTCTAAATTTGAACTAATTGTATATTCTTATCGAGGTTTTTAATATACAGGGTGTTCCAGTTTTTTGTAGCAGGACTTTAACAGTCGATAGACAATTGAAAATTATTAAAAAAAGTTCCTATAAACATAGGTTGAAAAATGCTTAGTTTTCGAGATACAGGGTGTTAAAGTTTGAAAATAAATACGGATTTATATTAATATTTCCAGAATGCTAAGAAGTATCGAATCCAAACTTGCCAATTCTTTACATATAATTTAGAGGCCTATTTTAGAATAACAAACTACTACTTTACTTAACCATGGGCGTAGATATATGGATTTACTAAGGCTCTTTTTTACAAAAAAGTAGTACGCCACTGATATTTTCCCATGTTTTCCATTTAATTCAATAAAGCAAGAAAAAACAAAAATTTAATGTCTCTTGGCACTTTTTGATATGACAATCCGTTTTCCAGAAAATTTACATTTAATCATTTGATGCACGCATCTGGACGAATTTTAGACAAACTTAAAGTCGCTCAGAATTTCACCAAATTTGATGGTGCGAAAAGTCTCTTAAAAATAAAGAATGAAACATTTAAAATATTTATTGTAAAAGTTTATTATCATGTAAATCAAAATTTTTATAACACAAATGTGTTAAAACGCAACGGTCGAACTAAAATAAATTATTAGAAACACAAACACAAAAGCTAGCAACATATAAAAGTGTCTTACTTCATTACAAGCATCATTAACGATGTTTCATTCTTTCTTTTTAAAAGACTTTTCGTACCATCAAATTTGGTGAAATTCTGAGCGACTTGAAGTTTGTCTAAAATTCGTCCAGATGCGTGCATCAAATGATTAAATGTAAATTTTCTGGAAAACGGCTTGTCATATCAAAAAGTGCCAAGAGACATTAAATTTTTGTTTTTTCTTGCTTTATTGAATTAAACTGAAAACATGGGAAAATATCAGTGGCGTACTACTTTTTTGTAAAAAAGAGCCTTAGTAAATCCATATATCTACGCCCATGGTTAAGTAAAGTAGTAGTTTGTTATTCTAAAATAGGCCTCTAAATTATATGTAAAGAATTGGCAAGTTTGGATTCGATACTTCTTAGCATTCTGGAAATATTAATATAAATCCGTATTTATTTTCAAACTTTAACACCCTGTATCTCGAAAACTAAGCATTTTTCAACCTATGTTTATAGGAACTTTTTTTAATAATTTTCAATTGTCTATCGACTGTTAAAGTCCTGCTACAAAAAACTGGAACACCCTGTATATAATTTGGCAAAATGCTGATGTTTTGAAGATTAACTATCGTTAATTCCATAATGAACTATTTTTAATGTGCAAAAATCAATGGAATAAGGAAAACAGTAACAATCAAACTCAAAGATAAACAAATTCAAATTTGACAACTATGGCTGACATGCAGAAACAGGAAACTATGAAACATGCGACAACGGCGCTAGTCAAAAGCGTTCGATCAGTTGATCGAATTCCTGCTTATTACTGAGACATACGAAATCGGGCCCTCTCTTTCTATTTCGTCAAGGCGGTTAGGTTTTCGTATAACGCATCAACAACGTCAGTCGGAGATATTACCAGTCACATATAATGGACTCCCTTTCTCTGTCTCCCTCGTTTTACTGTGTTGTAAACAAAGAACGCTTGAACAGCGTACGTTGAAGATTAGAAATTAATTTGTGACGTAACGGTCATCTCTCGTGATTTGAAGTATATGTATATATATATGTGTGTATATACCATATATATTTATTATTCTCCCTTCTTTCTTTCTTTTTCTTTTTTTTAAAGTTAACGTATCCTATATCATGTATATGATCTATTGGATGAATAAAGTTTGTTATTTGTTATCTAAAGTAAAAGCCTTAAAAACTACCCTGTTAAACCCATGAAATCCCCCCCCCCCTCCCCTTATAATACTACCCTGACAAAACCCATAGATATACTACTCAAATTATGAAAATCACCCCACGGTGCCGAAGCGCCAAAACATATGTTGGTATAGTTATAACGTTACACAAGTGTCATAAACAAACAGGGTTAACGAGCATCAAATTATCTTGATTAAATAACGTGTAAACAATTGTAAAAGATCAGCGAAATATAATATAATTACGGTATAAGTATGTTCAAAAACAGTCTAATAAGCACACGCGCATAAGCAAACGTAGAAAAAGTACTAAACAAAATACAACAGCCAGTTCCATAATCGACGTAAAGCATCCTTTAATTTTAAAAGTCTCCTTTAAGTTCTAAAACGTGTCCCATATAGTAATATACAATAAGTGTAAAAAATCGATAAATATGATTCAACAGCAAGGGCTAATAGCTATAACACAAATATAATAGTTCGATGATAACACAACAGTAATAATCACAAATGGTGTAACGTAGATTAACGTGGAGTAGCGTGGTACAAACTTGGCAATATTAAAACACACTAAACTAAAATTATCCTACCTTCAGGGCGAATGTTACCTGCCCTATATTTTACAGATGTCGCAGAGGAGAGAAATACAAAAAATAGGGGTTGCTCCAACCTTTCGACGAGGATGATCTGGTCGGAACTCTTGGGGGGAGATCGGGGTCTGACGACGAAGGCACAGCCTCACCAAGGACAGGTCCTCCGATTACAAGTAGACTAGCAACCAGCCGTAGTAACACCAGCCTCTTCCTACCAACGTCCCCTTCAGCTACCCGGTGACAGGCGTCAGTGGGCTTCGATTCCCACGAACCAACTTGACCCTCTCAGGCTCTACACCACAATGACTAGGCTTCGCAGCTACAAATTTGACCAACAGCATAACATTCTCAGCGCACTGGTTTTATGACAAAGAAACTTTTTGGAGTATAAAAAAAACCCTAGAACAATACAGCTAGAATTAGCAACGAGCACTCACAATTTATGACAACAGTTATAAAAAATAACATAACCTCACCTCATGGAGGGTTCTTTTTTCCAATTAACCCAATTCCTCGTGACGACTGGCGGCTAGACCTCTATTTTTATACAACACAGAGACCAGGCGATTGTCGGTAAAATCACTTTAAAAAGAGCGGGTCTACTTACAAAAAAACTGCAGAACAAGGCGTCTAATATATCCCTTAACGGAGTAGATTTCCCAGAAAATACCCACTGGTACATAAACTCCATAAAATATCCAAATAGGAAATCCGTTTCAAACGGTGAAAACTCAAAAATCCATCAAGATGATTACCAAAATATGTTTCACACCGAGAACACCTGTCCGAGCGTCTTTCTACTCTTCGACACCAATCAAGTATGGCCTCTGACCTTCGATACCGTTTCCAGAATTGTACGCCAAGAAGATGGTCATTTACCGATAGCTTCCGCCTAACTCACGGATTTTAATATTCGCTTAGAACCCACACTTACGCTGTGCTCGGGATAATTATAAGACTTGATTTGTTTACTAAAATTCTGCTTCTGCTGTTTACATCTAAACCCAGTTATGTGGAACGAAAATTGACATGTAACAAAATGTAATAAGTAGTGCGGTACATGTATTCTCGGACTAACAAATCCTAGCAGATAGGGCATCAACATCGGACTAGTATCATGAAGAGGGGGGATGAAGACATTGCAACCCGTATAGGACTATCAAAAAACAGCGTCCTTCTTATTCTGCGTGATTATGTAGACATGACAAAAATTTGTGCAAAGTGAGAAAGGTACTAAAACAGCAGTGAATCGAATGCTGCCATGCCTTTTTGGACTGGTATCGCGAAGATCTATCAAAAGTGATTGATTCTATTGCGACAGAGAATGAAATGACGGTTCTTTACCATGATTCTCTGTTGAAGGAAATTTCAGAAGATTATACCAACAGTTTTTTGGAATGTGAGGGGTATTGTTGTTGATTTTAAAGAGCGTAATACAACAGTAAATGCTGAATATTACTATAACTTCATACACCAATTGCGGCAAGCTATCAATGAAGCGCAGAGGAAAAGTGAGTCTGGGGAGGCTTCTGTTGCAGAATAATGCACCTATGCACACTGCAACCATTTCTAATGTGGTTTTACTAAGCTCAATCACTCGCCTATAATTATGACTATTTTTTTTTTTTCAAAGTTAAAGACTGATCTCTGAAGGTTTTAGTCTGACGAAGAAGTGCAACAATCCGTTTTACAACATTTTGCATCTAAAGACAATTTTTTTTGTGATATAGAAACCTTAATTAAGAGAAGAGCAGTGGCAGTTTCTTAGAGGAGGCAACGGAGGCTAAGCCTCCTCTAGCAGCCAAAGTAGAATAATGAATATTGGTTGGCTATGGTTAAATTTTAAATTTAACTTTAAATACCAGGTATTATATTATTATATTATAAATACCCACTGAAATTGAAATAAGAAGTTAATTTTACGACCCTACAAATATCCACTCGAAGCGCACGCACCGTATATTTATTCCTTGAAAGAGCTGGCAACCTACGATCGCAACGTGTGTTTCTCTTTGTGGCTAATTCAAAACAGCCTCCATCCCCACTCTGTACTCAAAGCAGAACGTTAGAAGATACGAAATAAATACAACGGCAAAATAGTCGGGGCCCAACCATATTTCAGTAAATTTACCACGTGATTGAGCTATAGCCTCTTGACCAATGACCGACCAACTTCGGTGGTAATGCATTGTGATTCTGCAATGTGCGCGTCGTCTCGTCAGTCTGCTAGAGGAATTAAGACATTAAGAGGATAGTATAGTATACCGCGTATTGAATCGTTTAATTTGTGTAGTGTTATTAGCGCGTGTTAAAGCTTAAAATCATGGAAAATATTAATTACGGTGAGTTATTAACATCTTGTGATGATAAAGTAGATTTTTTGTTAAAAATACCATTTAAAACATTAAATTACGACAACAAATTATCTGTAAAAAATTTGGAAAGACCGCGACCAAAGTTATGTTCACTTGTAGCGTCGGGTAAAAAACAGAATCGTGCATTCAACGAAAGCTGGTATGACAAACATGATTGGTTAACAGGTAGTCAGGTCAGGAATAAATTATTTTGTTGGTCATGTGTACTTTTTTCTGCAGAAAATTCAGTTTGGTCTAAATTAGGTTATGTTGACTTAAAGAATTTACCTCGTTCAATAGAAAGACATGCAAAATCTAAGGAACATATTTTGTCATCGGTAAAATTTCAGTTAATCGGCCAAGTAAATATCGCAACAGCTTTAGATAGTGCCCACAAAATAGAAATCGAGACATATAATAACCGTGTTAAAGAGAATCGGGAAATATTAAAATGACTTATTGACGCCTCGCTGGTTCTTGCTGGGCAATATTTTGTATTATTTATTATTTGATATACTTATATTTTTTAATACATTATATTGGCTAAGTAGAGTGTTTTATATTTATCGTAATAATAAATAATTTCTCCTATTCAAAATTTAAAAAGCATTACACGTTCATTAATGTCAATGTAGAGTTTAATAAAAATTTTGGGGTACTTGTTAAACACAATGACCTTGAAATTCCTGAAAAATTTTCGCCTGCGGCGCTTCGCGGGGGGCTGCCGCCCCCTGCAGCTCTTGCCCCGTGTGCACAGCTTTTTAGCTCTGAGCCTCCTCTACGTTACAGATCAGGAGCCGCCACTGGAGAAGAGAAATATAGGTTATAAATTTTAAAGCAAGCATGCAATATTTCTGTGTAAAAAGGCAGTATATAGAATATTAAGTGGCAAATAAATAAAATTTTTGTGTGGATAATAAAGAACAAAATTATTTTGGTCTATTAAGACAAAAATAACTACTCTGGTTAACGATTTTAAGCAATTTCTCATTACGTGAAGGTTTTTAAATTTTTTGAGGTTATGATGGTTAAGCCATGTGGTAAATGTCGAGTTGAAATTACTGAAAAAGAAAGGTTCATGAGCTGTGATTGTTGTAAAATACCAGTTCATTTAACTGAGGAGTGTGCAGGTCTTTGTGCCTCTGAAATCAAGGCAGTTGTGATACAAAAACGTGTGTTATTATTTTTCTGTGATGACTGCCGTACATCCTTTAAACAAGTGCCATTATTAGTAAGAAAAGTTCAGGAATTGCAAAAGGAAGTTAAAGATTTGCGAGATGAAGTAAAACAGCTAAAAGAAAGTAAGGCAAACATTGGAGTATATGGACAGTTAAGTCCGGAGGACATAGTTAATGAAATTAATGAGAGACAGAAAAGGGCCTCGAATGTCATTATATATAATCTGAAGGAATCTGTGTGCGAATCCTATGAACAAAAACTAGCAGATGATAAAAACACGGTGGTACAGATAATTAATAACCTGGCCGATGTTGATACAAACTCGATTAAAGTATTTCGCTTGGGACGTCCTAATCCGGAAAATGTGAGACCAATAAAAGTGTTACTAAATAACTCCAGCGATGTTCTTAAAATTCTGAAAAACAAAATTAATGCTCCAGAAGGGATTCGGGTTATGTCGGACCAAACTAAACTTCAACAGGACTTCTTTAAGTCCGTGAAGAACAAGCTTAATGAAATGGAAGCCCAAGGAATAACTGATAAAACAATAAAATTCCTATCTGGAATACCTACAATAGTAACTAAGAAAGAACAAAAAAACTAACTTGCCCAAATAGTACAGAAAACTTAAACATCTTCTACCAAAATTCAAGAGGATTAAGAACAAAAACAATTAACTTATATCATGAAATTTTGGCCAATGATTATGATATAATCATCTTAACCGAAACATGGTTACATAATGGAATTTTAGATAGTGAGATTGTACCTGAAAACTACTTTGTTCATCGAAATGATCGTGAAAATGGTATAAATAGAGGTGGCGGGGTATTAGTTGCGACAAAATCTAATTTAAATGCAAAAAGAATCAACATAGTAGCTGCAGAAGAATTGTGGATATCAATAAGGACGGAATCATTACATGTCATTGTAGCAGCAAAGTATATTCCTCCGCAATCACCTCTAGTAACGTACGAGACATTTATTCACAATATTGACTCATTAATGAACAGAAACCCATCAGCAGTGTTCCTAATCGTTGGCGATTTTAATCTGCCGAATATAAAATGGGTACCTTCGGAAAAAGTTGGGGTTTTTAATCCTGTGATGACTAATAATCATATTCCTAGTGCCGCTTTCTGTGATAACATAAATTTCTTGAATCTGTATCAATGTAACCCTATTTTAAATTTAAGTAATAACATTTTGGATCTGGTTTTTAGTAATTTAGAAAATATTCAAGTTATACGTAGTCAACCTCTAACTAATGAAGATGCCTATCATCCATCCTTGCAGATATCTGTTCCTACAAAGAATCAACAATCTTTAAAATATAAAGAGCACTGGTGTTATAACTACAGGAAGGCTAATTATGAGGACCTAAATGATTTTCTAGGCAATGTCAACTGGCCTGCAATCCTATCTAGTGACAACATTGACTTTTCTGTGGAAATACTTTATAATGTTTTGTATTTTGCTATAGACATCTATGTTCCTAAGTTTAAGAAACATGTTGATCAGTTCCCATCATAGTATTCAATGAATACAAAAAAGGTGATAAGAAAAAAAAATAGAGCTTATAAAAAATATAAGGAAGTCCTGAATTCTGCATCATATGAGGATTTTAAGAATTTAAGATCAATGTCTAAAATAAGTATAAATAATGATTATGAAGCGTTTTTGAGCACTACCCAGGTTAATGTTACTAATAATATAAAGGCTTTTTGGAGTTATGTTAAGTCCAAGTCTAGGAACGGTGCGATTCCAGGAACCATGACATATAACGAAAAGATTTTAACAAACGGATTTGATATAGTAAATTCTTTCGCAGACTTTTTTAAGTCTGTTTATACAGACAGCCGTACAATGGACTGTAATACGGATTTGATTCCATTGAATATAAATGTTCAGTTATCTTCTATAGTGGTTAGCTCAGATATGGTTTTCGACTGTTTAGTAAATCTAGATGTTAATAAGAGTGCTGGACCGGATAATATTCCAAACTACTTTCTTAAATTTTGTAGTCCAACAATGGCACTTCCTCTAAGCATTATTTATAATACTTCTTTATCCACGGGAGTATTTCCAGATAAGTGGAAGTTGGCCTATGTGACACCAATATTTAAATCTGGTGACAGATCCGATATTATTAGTTACAGACCTATATCTGGGCTTTCCAACATGTCTAAGGTTTTTGAATGTTTAGTGACTGGCATTATGTTTCAGTCCTTTAAAAATATTTTAAGTATAGAGCAGCACGGTTTCTATCAAGGCCGTTCTACGTGTACGAATTTAGCATCTTATAGTACTTACATATCGGATTCAATGAGTGAGGGATTCCAGGTAGATTCTGTGTACACCGACTTTAGCAAAGCCTTCGACAAGGTAAATCACCACTTGCTTATAAGTAAACTAGAAATGTATGGTATAACTGGGAAGTTATTATCTTGGTTAAAATCATATCTAACCGGTAGGATGCAAGTTATTAAAATAGAAGGTTATTTCTCTTTTCAGGTTGAGGTAACGTCGGGTGTGCCACAGGGATCTCACCTGGGTCCTATTCTCTTCTCGATTTTTGTCAACGACATTATCTCAGTATTTAAATCATGCAGGTACCTAATCTTTGCGGACGACCTTAAACTTTTTTGTCGCATCAAGTCACAAGAAGATGCTCTAGCTCTACAGAATGATTTGAATTCTTTACATCAATGGTGTATAAATAATGATATGAGTCTTAACGTTGCTAAATGTAAAGTCATAACATTTTCAAGATTAAAAAATATGTTAACATTTGGTTACGAAATTAACAATATTCCCCTAATAAGAGTTGATACAATTAAGGATTTAGGTGTCTTGTATGACAATAAGCTTTCTTTTGTCCAGCATATTGACCAAATTATTAGCCGTGCAAATAAAATGTCAGGATTTATAAAACGACAATGTCGAGATTTTAATAACGTGGAGGCAATTAAAATCCTGTATGTGTCATTGGTTAGAAGCATTTTAGAATACTGTGATAACATCTGGAATCCTCTTTATAACAGTCATTTATGTAGGTTAGAAAATGTTCAAAAGCGTATGGTAAAATTTTTAATGTTTAAATCGAATTGTCCGTTAGATAGTTTAAATTATATGGAACAGCTAACAAAATTTAATTTAGAACCACTAAAACATAGACGGTTCAAATCTCAGTGTAAATTTGGATTTAAAATTATACATAATGTTCTAGACTGTCCTGAAATTTTATCTTATTTTAATTTTAAAATTAAAACTAGTCATAATACAAGAAACTGCGAAATATTCGTATTAAATAAATTTCGAACTAATTACAATAAAAATTCAGTGATAAATAGAGTCCAAACTAGTCTTAATGTTATTGATGGTTTTATTGATATACAGTCGTGTAGCTTCAACAAGTTTGTGTGTACATTAAATAATTTGGATCCGTTTATTATATATATATAAATATTACATGTTAATGTTTTTTTTTTTGCCATGTTATTGTTACAATTATTGTGATGTTAAATTATTTTATTTCTTTTCTTTTTTTACTGTTTGCTAAGTAACTTTTCTGTACTATTTGGGTTTGTCCTGTAATGTACCTACTCTAAATAAATAAATAAATAAATAGTAAATCTATTTTTTGTTTCAGAATTTTTCTTGTAAGTTAAGGGAGAATACATGGACCACGCTACATACCTTTAAGCATAATTTGATAGCCATTTTCGAACATTAACTTTGTTTGAAACATATACAAACCTACAACAATTAATCTCAATTTTCTGAAACCAGTATTTAATAAACTGACCTAGGCATAGGCAGAACATTAATAGAAAATAATTAGCTATTTGTATCACTAGGGAGGAAAGTGCCACTTCTCCTCCCGTGGGTGAAGTTCACTGCCCGACGCAAAGCGGAGGGCAGTGATCACCCAAGGGAGGAAAAAGCACTTTGATCCCGTGTAATACATATGATTTTTTCTCCTACCTGTATAATTAACTTATATATGTAAATAAAGTCGGGCTCACCAATGTTTGCGGCTGACTTATTACTTACAGAAGATATTACGGACATGCACGCTCTAATACTAAATATCTCATATGCACATTTGGTACAGTTTGATCAACTGCACTAAACGTGCAAAGAAGATATTTAGTATTACAGCGTGCATGTCCGTAATATCTTCTGTAATAAGTCAGCCGCAAACATTGGTGAGCCCGACTTTAGATCAATTATTTGATTTTATTGAAACTATTTATTGAGTAAAGAAATAAAAACAAATCCTTAAATATATCTTAAATACATTATTTTTAGATGTTAGAATTATTGGTTATATTTATATGCTATTCACATTTTATTTACATGAGGGGAGGCTTTGGAAAATCTGAATTCTGTTGGTATGAATGACTGTTTTAATTACTGAGGTTATGTTGAAAAGTCAAAAACATAACTACAAATTCAAATTGGTTCTACATAGTTGTCAGAGTGAGACCCACAGCAATGTTATCAATAAAAAATTTGGCAATTCAGCCAAAAATAAGTGACAGTGACGATCAATTAAATCTGATACTTCAATATTTTGTCAATAGTAGACAACCCTGAGACAACCTAAGAAAAACATATCATAGCCTCCCCTCATGTAAATAAAATGTGAATAGCATATATATTCAATGTTTTATACACTTTCCTCCTTCATATGGGGGTAGAAAATACTTTCCTCCCTAGGGAGGAAAAGTGGCATTTTCCTCCCTCATATGAGGGAGGAAAGTGTGTACTTTCCATTATGGTAGGAGAAAATAATTATTTGTAGTGGGCAAAATGATAGCTTTGCGTAACTTTTTTTATTTAAAGTTCGAAATATATTTACTCACGTATTTGCATGTAATATGATGAATTTGCATAGGTCAAAATAAATGTATCCAATTATTTATTTTACTATTGAGAAATTTGTAGGTATATTCTTTTCCATGCTAACTATGTATTACATACAGTAGGACATACATGTTTATGTAGAATCTATCTATATCCTTCTCCATGCTTGCTATGTATTACCCACATGTTTATGTAGAATCTAAAATCGAGAAGTGATATGCAAGATATTAACTGACTTGTTATTCAATTAAATTAAAAATGAAAAAACTAAAGCCTTGTCCAGACCAAAGATAACATTGTTAGAAACACGTGTTACTAACAATGTTATCCACAAAGTTAAGCAAAACCCAAAAAAAATGTTAATAACGTGTGTTGATAACTTTTGTTGAGTAACATTGTTAATAACAAATGTCTTGAAGCTTTGTCCACACCAAAAGACATTGTTGAAAACATTGTTGATAACAAAACTGTTTTTAACAAATGTTTTTAGACAATGTTACCAGATTTGTCCACAAAAATAATGTTGTAAAAACATTGTTATCAAGAAAATATGAACTGTTTGCACAACAAAGTTTTTAAAACATCACGTCTACACATAAATTAAAAGTTGAACACATTTATTAACATTTCATTCAGTTAGCTGCATGGCAAACAATGACGATGTAATTATTGCGGCAGCAGCGTGCGTAATTATTTGTGCTAAGAAAAAGACAATGAAGAGAAGATGCAAATCGTCTGCACTGTAGTTATAGGTACTAACACCGTAGTGACGCTCGTACACTTCTTCTTAATTATTGAATATTCCAGTATATGATTTTAAAATGGGAATTTTTCGGTAAATTTAATTAAACTACATACCTATGGTAATAAACTTTGGGTAAATAAGGGTTCGTATTTACGCAAGGTTTACTATGCCCTTATATATAACTAATATCGGAAATACCTAAAATTGCGTCCACATTGAAGTTAACAACATTTGTCACTAACATTCCTTTGATCTTTACCGACCACTGGTGGGAAACTAATTGATGTTAATAACACTGTTGAAAACATATGTTATAAACATTTTCAAAACTTTTCAAGACATTTGTTATTAACAATGTTACTCAACAAAAGTTATCAACACACGTTATTAACATTTTTTTGGGTTTTGCTTAACTTTGTGGATAACATTGTTAGTAACACGTGTTTCTAACAATGTTATCTTTGGTCTGGACAAGGCTTGAAAAGTTTTGAAAATGTTTATAACATATGTTTTCAACAGTGTTATTAACATAAATTAGTTTCCCACCAGTGGTCGGTAAAGATCAAATGTTAGTGACAAATGTTGTTAACTTCAATGTGGACGCAATTTTAGGTATTTCCGATATTAGTTATATATAGGGCATAGTAAACCTTGCGTAAATACGAACCCTCATTTACCCAAAGTTTATTACCATAGGTATGTAGTTTAATTAAATTTACCGAAAAATTCCCATTTTAAAATCATATACTGGAATATCCAATAATTAAGAAGTGATCTGACCATTTTAGGATATTTTTATTATTCTCATTTTCTATATATATGTGACATTGCTAAATCTAAAATTATTACAGTACGAGCGTCACTACAGTGTTAGTACCTAGCACAAATAATTACGCACGCTGCTGCCGCAATAATTACATCGTCATTGTTTGCCATGCAGCTAACTGAATGAAATGTTAATAAATGTGTTCAACTTTTAATTTATGTGTAGACGTGATGTTTTAAAAACTTTGTTGTGCAAACAGTTCATATTTTCTTGATAACAATGTTTTTACAACATTATTTTTGTGTGGACAAATCTGGTAACATTGTCTAAAAACATTTGTTAAAAACAGTTTTGTTATCAACAATGTTTTCAACAATGTTTTTTGGTGTGGGCAAAGCTTAACCATGGTTAATAGTCAAACAAAAACATAAAGAGCCTTAATGCCCTTCATATGTAATTAATATTGAAGATCTTTAAATATATAAATAAATAAAAATGTTTTTTCGACAGACTACTCTCTTTACCTAACACAAAATCCTAGGATTTTCTGGGGGTTACTTTGATGATTTGAGAGACAGTTAAAAAACAAACATAATAATAGTACAATAAGATAAACAAATTTATTGAAATTGCCTTTATATGTTTATTATTTGATTCATTGTAACAGAAATTAATATTCTCAGGTAAACCAACAAATCCAACACTAGCAGCGAACCCGTTTTCAGATCCCTCAACGACAACAACACCACCACCAAGACCAGTTTTCAACCCTCCAACACCCAAACCATCAATCAACGAAATCAAACAACAATCATTTGCACCTTTTACAACTCCGGCCAGTTCAGGGTTTATGCCTGTGCCAGGTGCAAACCCTCCTTCCTACAGTTTAAATACTCAGTTTCCTGCAGGCAATCAATCTTTTGGAACGAATGTTGTGAGTTTTCCAACAGCTCCTCCATCTCAGGATCCTTGGATGCCAGTTGGTAGTAATGGAGCTGCCAATGTAAGCTCTCCTTGGATGAAGAGTAATGAACCAGCAAATCCTTTTTTATCTTAACCCCTTTATTTGTAATTAAATTGGGAAGGGTTGTAAATGGTAAGTTTTAATAGTAAAATATTATTCCTAGCATCGAAAAGTACTTTTTGAATTGAAAAATTATGTTATGTGTTAGTAGGAGAGCCCCCGACCAGGACACGAGGATTTTATTATTTTTTTTCAACAGTTTATGTCAATATAAAAAAAAATTCTATTGCGATTGACATCTATCTCGTTGCTAAAGGGGTGAAAAAAATTATCAAAGATGTAAAAATAAAATGGGTCGTAGTACGTATTCGATTAACCGAGCTCGGCCACGGATGGATATTAAGCAACAAAATTTTCAGGGATCCGATAGGAAGGTTGGTTCTACCTCTCCTGAAGGTTCGGTCAAAAAAATCCTCTAGGAGCAAGGGCCCCCGGAAAAGTAGTTTTTCGGCAAAATCGACCTTTTCAAAAAATTCATATCTTGGCTAATATGGACCTATTGCTCGCCGTCCATGTCTGGATCCTCTAGATTCCACGGGAAAGGCTGTGGCGTGTTTCTAAAAGATACATGTTTGAAAAATTCCTAAAACCCGACAAAATCGCCTCTTTTAAAAAATTCATACTTACCATTTTGAGGAGGCAAAATCGAGAAAAACGATTACGTCTCGGGATTTTCTAAATTACATCTAGTTTTCAAAAAAAAATATGCCGCCGGTCAATCTCGAAGGAGGCGCGAGTTGTTAAACTCGACCCGGACGCGTGTTTGGAGAAATTTGAAAAATTGCGAAAAAATCTTTAAATGCTATTTCCAAACGAAAAATCGCCGCCGGGCCGCCGTTCTGGTAAGAAATCCAAGGTAGTGGGTCCAACTTAGAACTACATCGTAAATCGCACAGTCTCGCTGCGATTTTCGAGGCAGTAGGAGCGAACGAAAAAGTAGAATTTTGACGGTTTGACAAAAATTTTGATGTTGGATTAAAATTTGCAAATTGTTCTCGCATGTCTTTCTAATCTCACAAATTATACACAATCCTCCGACACGGAGGTATTGAAACGTTAATAACTTTCTTAATACTAGAAGGATCGTTACGAAATATAGCCTAAAAGATTTTCCCGACACGAAGATGTTTATAAAATACGACGCCACGTTCCGACACTCGTCCGAAAAAAAGCCTTTGAAACGGCAAAGTACATAAAAAACTCACACGAAATTAGAGCAAGTCTGCCTGACCAACGTAATTTTTTTTTTACCGACTGAAAACTTATTTTCACCCTTTCTGCAACATCCTGGGACTTTTCTTCATAAATAAGACTTGTTTCTTTTGAGTCGAACTAAACATTTTTCATGAAATTACCCATGTCACGATAACTCGAAATTTTGGTTGAGGGCTCTCCTACTATGTAAAATGACAATCTACCAGTGCAGACCAAAAAAAGAAAATTGTAAAATTTAGTTTCAAAACTGTGAAAAGTACGACTTTCATAAATATGCTATCAGTAAAATTTGGAAATATAAAATATAAAATCCTTTCAAATTTTATTATTGCTGTTTAAAAAAATAAATTTGATTGTCATATTCATATTCTTATTTATCGAGACCATATCGAAAAAAACATTTTGGGGTCATCAAACTATAACTATAGCGAAAGATAAACAAAAAAAAATTGTATTCGAACAATATTTTTCAAATGAGCAATATCTAAAAAGATGTATACATTAATTTATAATTTTGCCAAACTGTTGTATAACAGATAAGTAAATGACGCACCATCCTATTGGTATAATACAAATGAATTTTATGCATTCTAAAAAAGGATGGCGGCACACTGAAACTGGCTTCCCATATCTACTGATTTTTTTTGGAGCGTGATCTCTATAATACCGGGTGACCACGAAATGACGCTCACCCCCTATATCTTCTTGGTTTTACAAGATATAAATTATAAATTTGGGCACGTCACATGACTGCTAAATATGCATTAATTCGACCGTTTTAACAAGTTTTTTTTATTTATATTTTGTTGAATGCTATTCTTATGTATTTTTATTTATTATAATATGAACAAATAGTGAAGTGTTTAGTACCAAGTTATCAGTAATAAAATGCTTTATCGAAATAACGTAGTGAGTCACCATGGTGCCATTAAAAAAAAATTAGTTATTGTGGAAAAACAATGTTTAAGATCTTAAAGCCTCATTTTCACGGTGATAGTTTTCATGATAGTTGCTGTCATGACAGTAACTATCAAAGCAACTGTCGCAGTATAGACAACTTGAAAGTCGTTATCGTACTGTCGCGACAGCGCTCTCACACTATCTCGCCTGGCTAGATAGTTGACAGTATTGTGGCGACAGTAAAGGAACTGTCAGGTCTACTCTCACCATGAAAACTGCAAATATCCAATGTAATAGTGATAGTTCGCTCTTCTCATTTTAAACGGCACATGTGTTGAGTTCTTGCTGTGTAGCTTTTAATGGTTTGACATACTAAAAGTTTTTGGAAGAGTATGAGCGATTTCCATGCTTATGGAAAAAAAATTCTCCTGATTTTAAAAATAGAGTCAAACGAGACAACGTCGAAGAAATTTTGCTACCATTATCAGGACTGTCATCAATTAAAGAGCTTCGTTAGAAAATTAGGGCAGCCACCACAGCGGCTACCGCTGCAATTAGTTCAGTGTCGGCCATATTACAACTATCACTACTGATTATGACTGATTATGACGCAATACTTCATAACCGTGTAGACACCACACTATCATGACCTGACTATCGAGGCGAATGTCATGAGAGTACTATCATCGTGAAAATGAGCCTTAAAACACAAATGTCATATGACATAATATCATAATGAGCGAGTGAACCACAACAAAAATGACGAACAGTATTCATGTGGTATTGTAGAATGATCCTAAAATATAATATAAATCAACATTTGTTAGGTACTATATTAAGGATATACAATGAGGTAGCTCCAAAAAAATAATTGAAAATAAGATATTACTATCAAGAATGGTGGAATGATACTGTAAAGGGTGCAACACAAACGAGGGATAAATGTTATAAAGATTATGTAAATCTTAGAAATGAGCACAACTGGAATTGCTATAAACAGGCTAGAAATAATGTGGTGAAAGTAATAAAAAGTGAAAAAAGAAAGTATTATGAGAAGAAAATCGACTTAAATAAGGGTAATCCCAGGGCCGGATTACCCATGAAGCAGAGGAAGCAGCTGCTTCCAGCGGCAAATTTCAGGGGCGGCAAAAATTCTATTAATTAATTAATAAATTCATGTTATTTTATGTTATTTATTTTGGTAAATGTTGAGATAACGGAATCTCCGATTTTCGGATTTTTTTTTGCTTTTAACATACGTAGTTTTGTCCCCTGCACAATAAATTCTAAAAAAAAATCGCCGCTCGTCAACAGTTTTCGAGATATTTGGCCCCAAAGTCTCTGAAAGTCGTATTTCTCCACTGCCATAATCACTTATTTCTTATTTTCACCAAATTTTTCATTTTATGCTTATGATCACCTCTAATACAGACTTATTTAAACACTTTTAAATAATTTCAACACATTTATTCCAATCAATAACTATTTTTTGAACCTTCTTATAAAAGCTATGAAAACATAACCTAAAATTTCAAACAACACTAAGATCATTCGAGGTTATGATAGTGCCGTAAGATCTAGGGTACGGTATAAAATGAATATGTTCCTTCTTTGATATAAAAATATACTGCAGTATATTTTTATATCAAAGAAGGAACATATTCGTTTTATTCGCGGAACTTGTAATGTTTGAAATCTAGAATACGCATAATACTAATATGTTCCTTCTTTGAGATAAAACGATAAAAATATATTGCACCCGCCCGCCCGGCAGTATCTTTTATGTTAAAGAAGGAACATTAGTTTATGCATAACATAGATTCCGCGCCACTATCGTAATGTTTTTAGGTTATGTTTTCAAGGCTTTTATAAGAAGGTTCAAAAAATAGTTATTGATTGGAATAAATGTGTTGAAATTATTTAAAAGTGTTTAAATAAGTCAGTATTAGAGGTGTTCATAAGCATAAAATGAAAAATTTGGTGAAAATAAGTGATTATGGCAGTGGAGAAATACGACTTTCAGAGACTTTGGGGCCAAATATCTCGAAAACTGTTGATGAGCGGCGATTTTTTTTTTAGAATTTATTGTTCAGGAGACAAAACTACGTATGTTAAAAGCAAAAAAAATCCGAAAATCGGAGATTCCGTTATCTCAACATTTACCTTTATTTTTTTCAACTTTCAGTATATCAGGAAACTGCCCACGAAATTTTTTTGTGGGGGATTACAATTCTAACATTTAATTTAAACCGTTTGACCCTCAAAAATCCAAAAATTCTTTGGATTTTTGAGGGTACCAGGGGCGGCAATGAAACATCTGCTTCCAGCGGCATATGTGGCTAATCCGGCCCTGGGTAATCCATATGAAATGTGGAATACATTAAAGAAAATTATTCCACGAAATAATATTTCTAATATAATCTCTCAAATAGAATTTGATAGCAATGAAATTGTTAGTGATCAAACAAAACTCCCTAGTTTATTAAATGAGTACTATGTCAAAAGTATAGATAGTATAACAAAACAAATCGACAGATCAGGTATAGATTTCTCTTTTGAGAACAGAATAGCTGATAAAAAATTTGATAACTTTTCTCTAGTAAGTGCTGATGAACTTAAAACAATTATATTTGCTCTACCTAACAAAAATAGTCCTGATGATGTGAGTATAACTTTAATTAAAAATTGTTATGAAACTGTATCAAATCCACTATTGAATATGATCAACTCCTCACTTTTAACGGGCAAAGTACCAACGGATATTAAGGTTGCTACTATTGTACCCATTCCAAAAATTTCAAATTCAATTAAGGCTTGTGACCATCGACCAATTAACATGATTAGTTCCATGGGAAAAATTCTTGAAAAAATAGTTTGTGAACAACTGACATCTTTCCTAGAAAAAAATTAAGCATTAACAAGCTTTCAGTCTGGGTTTCGTAGCAAACATAGTTGCGAATCTGCAATACAATGTGTATTACATGAATGGAAACTTAGTTTAGAAAAGAAGCAGATTACACTTGCAGTATTTTTGGACTTACAACGTGCGTTTGAAACTATAGATAGGACAAGGTTATTAATAAAATTAAAAAAGATAGGTATTGATGGAATTGCATTACAATGGCTGACTGATTATTTGGATAATAGATCACAAAGATTAAAATTAAATAGTGTAATATCTTCTGAAATAAGTAATAATACTGGAGTACCACAAGGTAGCACATTGGGTCCATTGTTATTCCTAGTATATATAAATGACATCGGTGCGGTTGTAGACAATTGTAAAATACATTTGTTTGCTGATGATACCCTTATCTATGTTAGCGGCTTAGATATTAGTAATTGTTTCACAATCATAAACAATACATTAAAAAATGTCTATAGGTATTGCTGTACTAATTTATTAAAAGTCAATACTAAAAAAACTAAGTGGATGCTTATTGGACCAGGTACAGATACAGTTTTAGTAAATAGACAACAAACTATTTATGTTGGCACGGATGAAATTGAAAGAGTTACAAAATATAAATATCTTGGTGTAATTATTGATAGACATTTATCATTTAAAGATCACACTAGTCATATTTGTAAGATGATAGGTTTTAAAATAAGCTACTTAAGTAGATGTAGTGGTTATTTGACTCAATGGGCCAGACTTACAATATACAGGGTGTATTAAGTATGAGTACCGTTCTTTTAACAGGTGATACATTGATGTAGAAGGAACAAAAAATTCTTAATAATTTTTTTTCTCTCTCGAACCGTTGCCCAGTTATGCCCTATTTAATTAAATAGCGCATCTGGCAACATAGCGCAACGAGCACCTGTAACTTGTGCTAACCTACCTCAATATCCTCTACTCAGGCGACTGTAATGTGCCAAAAAAGGTGTTCTTGGCGAAATATTACATTATGTTATTGAGAAATAATCTCTGAAATAATAGTAATAATTGGGTCTCGATGAACTATGTCCAGAATTTCTTCCTCAATAACCAAATTATCCGCATGTCGGTCGTTGTGGTCCCCGGTTTTGTACACGCGAAACTACACTTCCCGTATCTAACAAACGTTGAGATGTGCGAACAAAACTTATATGAACTGACGAAAAGAAAATAGTAAAACGCACTAAACATTAATTACCGACTTAAAACACTCGGACGGCGATAACAAAGGCAACTGAGTCCTTTGACTCCTTTGTGATTTGTAACAGTAGCCCACTGCCAGCCATATGATGCGACGTTGTCATATGCCTCTTTTTAAAAATGTATTAAAATACAATAAATTATTTCACCAAAACCCTCCACCGGACAAAAAATTCGCATTACAATTTTCTATTTGTATATTCGACCGGCACCTTCTCATAAACTTTTAGAACTTATTTTCTATTATTTTCCATGTAAATTTACCTTCAAAAAGCAAAGTTAAACTATTTTTTTTGGGAAAACCATTCAATTTTCGACACATGTTGTATAAGGTTTTTTTGTTTCTTTTAGGCCAATGTTTCACCCCTTAAAATAACGGTACTCATACTTAATACACCCTGTATAATACATGCATTCTGCCCCATTTAAATTATTGTGCATCAATTTTATACCTTTTGAACAAAAATGAAATGGATAGACTTCAGAAATTACAAAATAGGAGTATGAGGCTAATATTAAGTTGCTCTAGACTGACACCTATTAAGAATATGCTGAGTACGTTAAGGTGGCTTTCTGTAAAAAGATATGTAACATTCTTTACTCTTATATTTATATTTAAAATTAAAAATGACCTAGCCCCCAGATACCTCAAGGATATGTTGGTTTATAATACCAACATACACAATTATAATACCAGAACAAATCTAGACTTTCATTTACAAACATGTAGAAAAAAAAGTACTCAAAATAGCCTATTTTTTAAAGGGTTAAGTGAGTATAATGATTTACCGGTAGACATCAAGAACAGCCCTACTTTGAATATTTTTAAATATAGACTTAGAAAGTACTTGATTGATGAGTAGTCATTTATGTTGTTTGTCAGAAGTTTCAAACTATAATTTAATTATATATTTATATGTTTTACTTAAAGACTCGAGTAGTCTGTTTATGATTGTATATTTCTATTTTATTTATATATGCCATTCACATTTTATTTACATGAGGGGAGGCCTTGGAAAATCTGAATTCTGTTGGTATGAATGACTGTTTTAATTACTGAGGTTATGTTGAAAAGTCAAAAATATAACCACAAATTCAAATTCGTTCTACATAGTTGCCACAGTGAGACCCTAAAGAAAGCACAGCCACGGCAAATAAAACAACCAGCAATATCACTCTATCTTTCCCGCGCAAAATTAAATTTGACCTTGCTTATGTCAATTGGGTAGGAAAAGTCAGGGCTGGATTTGAAATATTTATAGGTTTATGACTATCCTTTAACAGAGTCGTAATATAAAATTTTAAATATCAATGGATTATGAAATATATTTATTTATTTAGTATATTATGCCATGATGTTAACTTTTTTACATTTTGACTAAATTAGCTAATGTCTTTTGTACAGTATATATGACAATGATGGGCAAGTACAAATATTGCATTTCGGAAATTTGAAAATCGTGAGACTGCCAAAAAAATTATTATTTGCTAGTTTTTAATAATTATTATTATTTTGATTTAACGTGACTTCACTACTAACTGTAATTTTAATTATATAGGAGTTTGAACTAATACTGATAATAAGTATACTGTTATTTTAATAATATTAAGGAATGTTTTGTAAAGGGAAATAAAAAAATCAACTCTTATAAATACTAAATTTTATTTCATAATAAAATGACGCCATATAATCAATTTGTTTTTATTAATATTTTTAAAGTTTCTGTTAATATCCTTAACAGTATAATATAATCTTAGTCTGTCACTAATGTCAATTATTACTACACCACACTAAACACTAACTACTGCTGTAACCTTCTTTCGTTAATGGCGGAAGTTCGGAGGAGGTTACTTTGACGCCTGAGGGGCGGCGGTGCTTTTCAGGACGGTGTCTCGGGCGCCACTTTCTGTTTAGAGTGCAGAAAGACCACTTTACTCTATTAGCAGGATAATAGAGGCTTCAGGTAACTGCAGTGAAGACACGGTTAAGCCAGGGGTCTAATTAACCTATAAAGAAAACGGATTAAAAACAGAACAAGCTTTATTCAAGATTCAATACAATAAAATTAATTTAATATAATTACGGTAAATAAAGCACAAATATAAGCACAAGTATTTACAGCTAAACTTAAAGCAGGCAGGCTAGGCAAAACTAAAAGCGGCAGACTACGGTTATTAAGCGGAAAAACGGCAAGCAAATAAAGCGAGTAAGCAAATCTACGGTAAAGCGGTTAAGGGGAAATCATGCGGCAGGTAAAAAGCTCAATCTACCAACTGGTTACTAGCAAAAGCTCGGTTAGCAATCTATATTTGACCAGGCAGGATAATATGATTTACAGGCAAAACATATATGTTCGAATGGCGTTCGGCAGATTATTTTTAAGACAAATTTAATTGGTAAAAATAAAATAACTACAACACGGAATAAACGAATAAAACTTGACTGGCTACTCAAAGTGGGAAACGCGTATTCACAAAACTACTAAAATATTTTAATTAAAGCGGCGACGCCCTGATGACAGTGCTATTAAACGATTCCACGTAAATTAGCAGGCCACCAAAACGCCAAGGTTTACGCGGTATTCAAAATCAAAATTTCGGAGTAAAAGTTCGGCGACGCCCTGATGACAGTGCCAATAGACGATTCCACGTAAATCGGCAGGCCACCAAAACGCCAAAGTGTACGCGATACTTAAGAAATGAATTTTTCGGGACCAAAATGCGACAACGCCTTGATGACAGTGCCAATAGACGATTCCACGTAAATCGGCAGGCCACCAAAACGCCGTTTTTGTTCGCGACTGTTAAATACCGGATTGCGTGACAAGATGCGACAACGTCCTGATGACAGTGCCAATAGACGATTCCACGTAAATCGGCAGGCCACCAAAACGTCGTTGAGTTGCACGCGTAACTTAATAATCCGTTTTACTACTTAAGCCAGACAAGTGTCGACGCCGTCCGGATAATTACTGCCAGTAAGCGGTTCCACGTAAACCGGCAGGTTATCAAGACGTATCACGCGAGAGCACAAGTTGCTCTTGGGCCGGACAAACTACCTCGTGACGTTGTACTGACTTAGGATTAAATCAGCAAAACGTACAACGCGACTTAGAATTAACACGATTCGAACATACAAATAAATCACAGGTCAAATATATATTAACTTAGAAAAATTTCCTTACTCTTTTGCTGACGTCAGAGCTCTCTCTTGGCGGTGCTTCGGTGCGGACTTCGGTTCGGTCTGGTGGTCTGGTCTGGATCAGGCGAAGCGCCAACTGAACGTTAAACGACGGGTGTGTTAGTTTTGTAGCCGGCTTCTGACGTGTACCCCTACCCAACTTGCGCACTGTACGCGAAACTAACTCAAGCATCGTACACTTGTTGGCGCGGTGCAGCTGGTACTGCAGTCGATGCAGTTCTGCATAACGCGTGATCGGAGCTATCTCTGGTTTATTGCATTCGTTGCGGCATAATTTAAAAATGCATAAACGGAAAAGACGCGGTTCAAAATGCTTAATTTGAAGTAAATTAATATTTGTTACATTTTACCTGCCTGTTTTATACATTTAAAATTATATTTTAATTAAAAACTAATAATACGTCGGTGCTAATATTTACTTCGTTACACCCCCCTCTTACTTCGGTAAAAAAAATGGAAAATTCCTAATTTTACAATTTTTTTTTTCTCTGTCTATCCGGGGAGTCAAAATAATAACAATAAAAAAGAATAATCTAACGGTTCCCTACGGCTACTTAAGACGCATACCCTATTCTGGTTACGTGAAACTTTATTTGCAGGGCATGTTCACCTTTTACAAATAAAAAAAAAATAAAAAAACTATCTGTGACTCCCGGATTTACCGGACTAATTAAACAGAAAATAAACTCATATTTACCCAAAACAAATTAATGAAAAATAAAACTAAACGGGTGCCTGGTTGGTGAAACATGGTGTTCCCTCGGGGAAACTTGGTGACGTTGCCGGCCAGGTGTCTCCTAGGGACGGCGGATGTGGCGGCGGTCTGGCTGTCCTATGGAGGACGGGGATAGCTAGAAATACAAAGAAATTAGTAACAAGTAAATTTTAGCGGACGGTGGCCTAGCGTAAAGCTGGCCCCTTGACGGTCGGTCGGTTTTGACGGCGGTACGGTCGGATTGGTGAAGCATCACTGGTCTTCTACGGACACTTCCTTCTTCTTGACGGTTCGGTTTCGGTTTTCGGGTCTTATTCGGGTTTCAGGTCCTTGATGTGTATGTGATGGAGCTTTTTGCCCGTAGCCGATCGCAGGTTGTAAACCACAGGGGAGACGACTTTCGTGACGGTGTACGGTCCGGAGTACTTGGGAGCTAACTTGGCGGCGAAGCCCCTGGCGGCGGAAGATAACGGATTCTCGCGCTTCATGACGCGATCACCAACATGGCATTGCCACTCGCGGCGGCGGAGATTATAATAGTGACTTTGCGTCGTGAAAGCGCGGGCTAGGTTGATTTTTACCAAATCAAATGTCTCCTTTAATTTCTGAAGTCGGTCTCGGTGCTGGTCGGTATTATCTGGTTCAGGTACGGGATTTTCTTCTCCATCTGGATCTTGTCGGTAGATAGCCTTCGGTAGTTCCAATTCTCGGCCGAAATTCAGGAACGCCGGGGAGAATCCGGTGCTGTCATGCTTGGAACTATTCAGTGCGAACTGGAAGTCTGGAAGATACAGGTCCCATTTCCGGTGATCCTGTTCGCAATACTGGGGTATCATCGTTTTGATTGGCGGTTGGCTCTCTCTACTGGGTTGGCTTGCGGTGTGTACGGCGGTGTAAAACGGTGCTGGAAGTCTTGTAGTAGTGAACGGAATAGACGGCTATCATACTGGGTACCATTGTCGCTTATCACAGTGCGAGGACAGCCAAAGCGGGTTATGACTTCCTCGTACAGAGCTTGACTGACATTGCGGGCGGTGGCACTACGGAGCGGTCTGCACTGGATCCGTTTGGTAAAGCGGTCTTGAAAAACTATCAAATAGTTATTCCCTTTACTGGATCGGGGCAGTGGCCCTACCAGGTCGGTACTTACTGTCTCCCAGGCCCAGGGATAATGATTAGCGGAGGGTTGCATTTTCCCCGGTGTCTGCTGCTGAGACGGTTTGTAACGCTGGCAGTGTAGGCAGTTACGGACATATTTTGCGACGTTTCTAAACATGCCTGGCCAGTAATATCTCCGGGATATTCGTGCAATTGTCTTTGCAATTCCCATGTGCCCTGCGGTAGGTGCATCATGGCTTTCGGATAAGACGGCCGGACGAAGTGGAGTGGGAACACACAGTTTCCACGGATCGGACAGCTCGACTTCGGTCAAGTCGCTGTTGTCCCAGAAGTGTCGAAATAACTTATCATTGCGAATGCAATAATCCGGAAACACTTCTGGGTTCCGCTCCACTTCTGCCTTCTTCCGCTGATACCAAGAACAATTGGGCGGTTCGGTGACGGCACACAGTTCTTCGGTGTCTGGTTCGGAAGAAGCTCCTGGTACTGGTTGACGGGATAGCGCATCGGCTATTCGGTTTAAGGCTCCTCGGCGGTACTTAATCTCAAAGTCGTATTGTTGCAAAAATACACTCCACCTAGCCAGGCGGCCAGTTGGGCTTTGATGGAGTGCAGCCAACGGAGAGATTGATGGTCGGTGATGACGGTAAAATGGTATCCCTCGAGATACGGTCTCATTTTATCGATTCCCCAATAAATGGCCAAACATTCCCTCTCGGTCACGGAGTAATTCTTCTCAGCTGGAGTGAGGGTTCGGCTTGCGTACGCTATCACGTGCTCGTGTCCTTGGATCTCCTGGGTTAGGGCTATTCCCAAGCCTTGATCTGAGGCGTCGGTTTGCAACGTGAAAGGTTTCTCGAAATCGGGGCAGGTCAGGATAGGTGCTTCGGTTAAGCACGTTTTCAAACGGTTAAATGCATCTTCTTGCTCACTAGTCCATTTAAAGCGATGGTTTTTCTTTAACAGTCTGGTCAGCGGTGCAACAATTTGCGAAAATGCCGGTACAAAACGGCGGTACCAGGAAGCCATCCCTAAAAATCTGCGGATGTCTCGTGCGGTGCGTGGTGTTGGAAAATTCCGGATTGATTCCACTTTTTCAGGATCCGTGTTGATTCCATCGGCGGTAACCACGTGTCCCAAATACTTGAGTGACTTCCTGCAGAACTGGCATTTTTCGGGGTTTAGTTGCAGATTTGCGGCTCTTAGGCGACGGAACACTTCTCGGAGGTTTTTCAGATGTTCTTCGAAAGTTTCTCCTAGGACAATGATGTCGTCTAAATAAGCGAACGCATACGGATCCATTTCAGGGCCAATAATTCGGTCCAAGAGGCGCTGAAATGTTGCAGGTGCGGAGTGGAGTCCGAATGGCATGACTCTGAATTGAAACAGTCCTCTGCCTGGTACAGTAAAAGCGGTGATGGGTTTACTGTCATTGTCCAACGGTATCTACCAATATCCCTGTTTCAAATCGATGCTGGATATATAGCGAGCCTTGCGTAGTTTGTCCAGTATGGCGTTGATAAAAGGTAGCGGATAGGCATCCTTTTCGGTGACGTCGTTGACTTTTCGGAAGTCGATGCAAAATCGAGGTTTGCCATCCTTTTTGCGGACTATAACTACAGGTGAGCTCCAGGGACTACCAGATGGTTCGATAATACCATTGTGCAGCATTTCATTCACTTCCTTGTTGATAATTTCCTGCATTCGGGGGTTTTGCGGTCGGTAGCGTTGCTTGATCGGATCAGGTGCGGTGAGACGGATACGGTGGTGTACTAAGTCGGTAGTGCCATGAATATCCTGGAAGCTAGGTAATTCCTGTGCCAGAAATTCCTTGAGTCTCTCCTCTTCTCCTGAAGACAATGTTAAAGACAGCCCATTTAACTGATTTTCAGTTCTGGGTTTTCTGTTTCTCTGCTTCTTCACGGTCTTCCGGCGTCTGGGGTTCCTGGCTTCATGCTTGACGGACGACGGACGTTGTGATCGGCGGACGGGCGGTGAAGCGGATTGTCTTGGTGGAGCGGGGCGGACGGTACGGACGGTTGACGGCGGAGAACAGACGGTGGTCGGTGTCATGGCAGGTTTCGTCATAGCAGTGTCGGCATCTTCAGGTGAGCTAGCAGGTGTTACCTCGGTTTGAAATAATTGTCGGATTCTCTCCTCCTCGGCTGGGGATAAGAGACCTTCGGGTGGATCGTAGTTGTACTTAAGATCCCAGTCATAAGTGTCACGGTGTTGGTGGCCGGATGTATCGTAAAATTTCTTTTACTTAAGATGTCCATCCCCAGGACTATATCAGATGACAAATTTCGGAGGTGGAACAGACATTCAGAAAACGGATTTTTCCCTATTCCAAAGCTCAGCTGGTAGGCTCGGGTCACGGAAGCTTGCCTACCATCTGCTAGCTGGACTCTCGGTGCAGTGACAGGGACACAGGGAATTTTTAACTGAGTACACAACTCATTCACCTGGTCACCTATGTAGGAACGGACTGCTCCGGTGTCTATCAGTGCGTTGAATGTACGTCCATACATTTGTACGTTCACGTGGGGGCGGTTATCTGGTACGACGGCGGTTATTCGGTCGGAGGCGGCAGGATTGCGGAACCGTACGGGCCTCGCTCTTGTGCGGTTCCTTCCTAGTTTCCCTGTTGTGGGCAGCGGCAGTCTCTCGTCATGACCCCTTGCTGGCCACATCTGGAGCAGAACAACTTCGGCGGGGCTTTGCACTGGCTGCGGAAATGTCCAGTTTGACCACAACGCCAACAGGTGTTGTTGCGGTCAAAGGTGTCGGTTGCAGCGGATGTTGACGGTCTGTCGGTACGGCGGTTGTTCTGGAGGGTACGAGAGCCATCCTGCGGTACATCTGACCTGTCGGATAATGGAGCAGTATTTGTCGGGACAGAAAGCTGCGGTGACGGTGTGGGCTTTTCGGATGTTTGGTTCCCTGGACTTGTAGCAACACGGCTGTATGTCTTGCGTACCGTGGTCGGTACGGTGGGCGAGCGGACAGTTTGTTGAGCTTCTATTTCCAAACAGAGAACTTCATATTCGTCGATTCTGCATACAAGATCTCGTGGGCTTTTCACATCACCCTGTCGTATATACTGGCGGTATTCTGGCCGCAGATTTCCATACAATCGGTACATGGCTTGTTCGGCTGTATATCCCCCATGTCTACGTAGCAGCGTCTGCAGAGCTACTACATAGTCACGTCCTGCTTCATTTTGTTGCTGCCGGCGACTGTGTATTTGTTCTTCTAGAAAGAACTGGTAGTTGGCGGGTAGGTAAAACTGCTTAAAGTCAGTAAGAAATTCTTCCCAATTTGTCCACAGGTCACGGTTATTTCGGTACCAAGCTAAAGCAGTCCCTTGGAAGATTTCATAGAGGGCCGGTAACAGGTCTGGTCTCGGAATATCGCTGTGTTCCTGGAATTCACACAGTTTCTCCAGAAATTCTACAGCATCTGTCTTGGCGTTGAAATGCAGATTCCATTTTCGGACCTTCTCGCATACAGTACTAATGGTCATCTGGCGGACGGGTTCTTCGGGCGGCGGTATGCGGGGAATACTGGTTGGCGGTGCTGATATTCCCAATGGCGGCGGTAAGGGAAAGATCGGTCGGTCGTTCATTGGCCTGGGTGAAGCGCATCCTTCCTTTATGAATTTTACCAGGCGTCGCTTCTTCTCATCTACGGTACCAGTTGTAGCAAGACCAAATTTTCCTAACTCCTCGTCAAGCTCATCCTTCTTAAGCTTATAGATCCAGCTTAATCGGATATCTCCCAAATCAGGGCCTAGTGCTTCGTCCTTAGAGCCACTGGCTTCATTCTCCTGGTCTTGTAAGTTGGTCATCTTGAATCGTAGCGGTAATGGTCCTCTCTAGTTGCGGTCTGAACACCAACTGTCCTGGTAGCGGTCCTAACACCAACTGTTCGCTGCTATCTCCCAAGTGAGTCTTCCAAGCGGCTCGGTAGGTGCTGCGTTGGATTCTGCGCCCTCGAGTTACTCGAAAAGGAGGGGGTCACACGTCGGGTCGGTGATTCGTCTAGTTTCTGCGCAGGCGTGGGACGGATTCCCAAAATGTCGTGTCAGGCGGTACTGGTCGAGGTTCTCAATCCGTAGGGTCTGGTTCTGGCAGTTAATATAGGTTTTGTGGACCTATATTCGGAACGGCTGGTCGGATGGCAAAATTTCCAACTGATTTCGATTCTTCACCCTCGATTTACTTGAAAAAGAGTGGTCACACGGTAGGTCGGAATTTCCACTGGTTTTTGGGCCAGCTTCGGGCACGGGTACGGGTCCTCAATATATGGTGTAAGACAGTCCTCGTAGTGGTTCTGTACCCGTAGAGTCGGATTTTTATGCTTAATATAGGATTAGTAGACCTATATTCGGAACGGCAGGTCGGACGGCAAAATTTCCAACGGATATCGAATCTCCACCCTCGATTTACTATTAAACTAGGGGTCACACGCCTAGAGAGTTTTGTCACCGGAGCGGCCAAGTATTCCGGGTGAAGTCCGGTGAGACGACGAAACTCGGTCTGGACGGTGTGTCTGGGTGCAGGTGACTTCTTCGTATCGGTTTCGCTCGGTTCTGGCTTCAGACGGCGGAACGGTGAACCTTTTCGCGAAACGGCTGGTCGGCGAGTGTTCGGAGTACTTGCAATCGATTCCTTGGGTCTGACTTACTGCAAAATGATACCCCACTTGACTATATGTTGTACGGGCAACTTCGGATAGCCTCGGGTATCTTCGGGTACAGGTCGGTGTTTCGGACGGAACGGACAACTTGCCTGCTTCGCAGCTCGCTTGGAACTCCTCTGTTCGAAAATTCCTCCTTGCGCTGTTAAAAACGGTAATAACGGCTTCGGGGATGATCGGGGCGGGTCGGCGATGGTCGGAAACGGTTCCTCGTGGTCGGTTATGTCGAAAATGACACCTCACTTGCCTCTTGGTGTCACTTGGTCCAAATTCGGTTGCCTTCGGTGCCTGCAGAATGCTAAAAATTCCAAACTTTTCGGATTCGGTCAATCTTCAGAGTCCCTGTTCGGGCGCCATTTTGTAACCTTCTTTCGTTAATGGCGGAAGTTCGGAGGAGGTTACTTTGACGCCTGAGGGGCGGCGGTGCTTTTTAGGACGGTGTCTCGGGCGCCGCTTTCTGTTTAGAGTGCAGAAAGACCACTTTACTCTATTAGCAGGATAATAGAGGCTTCAGGTAACTGCAGTGAAGACACGGTTAAGCCAGGGGTCTAATTAACCTATAAAGAAAACTCAGAATTTCGGATTAAAAACAGAACAAGCTTTATTCAAGATTCAATACAATACAATTAATTTAATATAATTACGGTAAATAAAGCACAAATATAAGCACAAGTATTTACAGCTAAACTTAAAGCAGGCAGGCTAGGCAAAACTAAAAGCGGCAGACTACGGTTATTAAGCGGAAAAACGGCAAGCAAATAAAGCGAGTAAGCAAATCTACGGTAAAGCGGTTAAGCGGAAATCATGCGGCAGGTAAAAAGCTCTATCTACAAACTGGTTACTAGCAAAAGCTCGGTTAGCAATCTATATTTGACCAGGCAGGATAATATTATTTACAGGCAAAACATATATGTTCGAATGGCGTTCGGCAGATTATTTTTAAGGCAAATTTAATTGGTAAAAATAAAATAACTACAACACGGAATAAACGGATAAAACTTGACTGGCTACTCAAGGTGGGAAACGCGTATTCACAAAACTACTAAAATATTTTAATTAAAGCGGTGACGCCCTGATGACAGTGCTATTAAACGATTCCACGTAAATTAGCAGGCCACCAAAACGCCAAGGTTTACGCGGTATTCAAAATCAAAATTTCGGAGTAAAAGTTCGGCGACGCCCTGATGACAGTGCCAATAGACGATTCCACGTAAATCGGCAGGCCACCAAAACGCCAAAGTGTACGCGATACTTAAGAAATTAATTTTTCGGGACCAAAATGCGACAACGCCTTGATGACAGTGCCAATAGACGATTCCACGTAAATCGGCAGGCCACCAAAACGCCGTTTTTGTTCGCGACTGTTAAATACCGGATTGCGTGACAAGATGCGACAACGTCCTGATGACAGTGCCAATAGACGATTCCACGTAAATCGGCAGGCCACCAAAACGCCGTTTTTGTTCGCGACTGTTAAATACCGGATTGCGTGACAAGATGCGACAACGTCCTGATGACAGTGCCAATAGACGATTCCACGTAAATCGGCAGGCCACCAAAACGTCGTTGAGTTGCACGCGTAACTTAATAATCCGTTTTACTACTTAAGCCAGACAAGTGTCGACGCCGTCCGGATAATTACTGCCAGTAAGCGGTTCCACGTAAACCGGCAGGTTATCAAGACGTATCACGCGAGAGCACAAGTTGCTCTTGGGCCGGACAAACTACCTCGTGACGTTGTACTGACTTAGGATTAAATCAGCAAAACGTACAACGCGACTTAGAATTAACACGATTCGAACATACACGGAATATAAAATGATTGAAAATAAATCACAGGTCAAATATATAATAACTTAGAAAAATTTTCTTACTCTTTTGCTGACGTCAGAGCTCTCTCTTGGCGGTGCTTCGGTGCGGACTTCGGTTCGGTCTGGTGGTCTGGTCTGGATCAGGCGAAGCGCCAACTGAACGTTAAACGACGGGTGTGTTAGTTTTGTAGCCGGCTTCTGACGTGTACCCCTACCCAACTTGCGCACTGTACGCGAAACTAACTCAAGCATCGTACACTTGTTGGCGCGGTGCAGCTGGTACTGCAGTCGATGCATTTTCTGCATAACGCGTGATCGGAGCTATCTCTGGTTTATTGCATTCGTTGCGGCATAATTTAAAAATGCATAAACGGAAAAGACGCGGTTCAAAATGCTTAATTTGAAGTAAATTAATATTTGTTACATTTTACCTGCCTGTTTTATACATTTAAAATGATATTTTAATTAAAAACTAATAATACGTCGGTGCTAAAATTTACTTCGTTACACTGCACAATTTAACAAATACACGCCTATGATTTCGACAGCAAGTAAAATAAACCAATCGGTAAAATACGACGCTACTGGCGGCAGTTTGACGGATTTCCTACCAAGTAGTATCTTGCGCGGAGACTTGCGCAGATGTGAAAAAAAGAGGATGTGATATTGCTGGTTGTTTTATTTGCCGTGGCACAGCAATGTCATCAATAAAAAATTTGGCAATGCAGCCAAAAATAAATGACAGTGACAATCAATTAAATCTGACACTTCAATATTTTGTCAATAGTAGACAACCCTGAGACAACCTAAGAAAAACATATCATAGCCTCCCCTCATGTAAATAAAATGTGAATGGCATATATGTGCTGTATTAGTCTTTCGCTAAATAAAGGATTTATATATAAATATAACTTCAACGTCATTTTACCGACTATTATTTGTTTAATTGTAGAATTCAACGTCTATTATTTCTTTATCTATGTCAATGTCGAGAATATAAATGAAACTTCTGAATTGTAAAAAATTCAATCATTATTCTTCAAAGAATACTGAAAATTAGATAAGTATGTTTTATAATAATATACCGTGATGTTAAATAAATGGACTACATAAAGTTAAATGAGCATATTTAACGTTTTTAAAATAAGATATGATTGTTATAGGTGCTCTAATAGGTATGCAATTGTTTAGTATGTTACTTTACCTAAGATCACTAACGTAAATAGCTGAAAACGCACTCTCCGCCACCTACGTAAATTGAACCTTACACACCGTAAACAAATCGCACGCTCAGCCGCTGAGGTGCAATGCAATGTGACCACGTGACCTACTTTACACAACACTTGTAGTTCATATTTCTGACACCAGGCTAAAATTATTAGAAATGGCAGGTGCAAAACTTAATTTTCTAGCTCTCTCAAAACTGACATAAGCAACAAATAATACAAAATTGTGTTTTAATTTCAATAAATACGATCGTAGGTAAAATTCGAGTTGTAAAGCAATTACGCACTCATGGAATTGCCACACTCGCCGCTACGCGGCATCGTGCGCAATTTTTCCATTCGTGCGTAATATGCTATTTACAACTCTCATTACGTATTATACTATTACGCACTAGTAGTTCTTACGCACTCTACAGCGTGTGGAAAGTATACTTTATGATCGGTAGTAGAAATAACATTTTTTTGGGGTCACGACTGTCTAAATGAAGAATTAGATTTGTTCATAAAAATATGTCATTAATATTTTTATCTTAATTTGATATAACTTAGTCAATGAATATATTGTAGAGTGCATGGAATATGCGAGACTTTTTGACTTCAGGACCTCGTTAGGAGTAGTTAGTAGGTAAACATACTAAAAGTTCCCGCCCCTGGGAGGTGAGCTTACGGTGGGAGAGGGGGGAGAAGGTCCCATTTTTTGTTTTTCGATTATATCTCGGAAACTGTGGACTCTAGAAAAAATATGTCCCATATAAAAATGAAAGCTAATTAAATTTCCTATAAAATTGTATATACATATTTGTCGAATATCCAACGGTTTTCGAGATATACGTTATTGAAAATCGATAATTTTCTAAAAAATCATTTTTACCTAACGCTTTTTGTCAAACATTTGCCTCTAGTGCCTCCAACGATCATTTCCCAGAAAAACTGTAAAAATGAAGTTGTAGAGCATTAAATTTCCTTCACTTTGATATGCACTTTTGCTACCTTATCTTCAACCAATTTTTTTTTTTTTTTTTTTTTATTTCGGGGTTTTTGCCTTTGGTATGTTACCATTAGCACAGTGCCATGTATTTTTAATATTTTTATTTGAGACAACGGCACGCGGTCTTCCCGAGTGGTGTGACCCCATCTCGGTACTAATCGCGCCCAACGCTGCTTTACCTCGGTGATCGGCCGAGAGCCATTTCACTAACGTGGTTAGCCGTTGCCCATCTTCAACCAATCAAAAGTTATAAAATTTCTAACATGTACGCTCAATTTCGATCTTCCTCTAGAAATGAGTTGTGTTGACGCTATCATGATGATTAACAACATTTTAGCAATAGAAATAAGGTAGTTGCAATTGACACAACACTTTTTTTTTATAATTATAGCTTTTATTATATTACGAATCATATAATGAAAGTATTTACATGGACTGATAGTAATAGTATAGGCGCCAGCTAAGGTCACGTGTGCATGAAATGTACCCTCAGTTTGACTTCAGGGTATTTTTATATACCCATCGGAGAACCAAACGTGGGTGGTCACATGATCGAAGTCACGTGACTTTAACCGCCATCTTAAATTTACTGTTAATTTTAGCCTATTTTTATAACGGCCATGTCTCGGTTAGTTTTCAACCGATTTTAATTTTCTTTTTATCGATGGAAAGATCTTAATTAGATTTTTTTATGGTTAGTCCATTTTTTACGAAACTTTGATATTTCTGTATGAAAACAGAAAATATTTAAATGATTCTAAAAAATCAGGATTATAAGGACTGTACTAAAACCGAATAATGACCTAATAATACGAATGTAGCTTTAGGTTTTTGGGGCAGGTATATACTGGTATACAGTGGATTACACTTATAAAGAACCCGTTTACAACGAACTTCCGGCTAATAGAACTTTTTTCCTTATACAAAAGAGAATCATCCATAAACACTCATGATTTTTTTTACTGGTTTTCGGATGTAGCGAACAAATTTTATTTAATTTTTGAGATTCGTTAGATTCGGACATCACTGTATAATAATATGCACTTTTTACATTACTTTTTTTGTTTCAGGGTCAATAAATTAGTACAGAATGGAAGAAATAGATTTTTTGAACAGCAGGGGCAAAAAGAGACGTCGAAGTGATAATAGAAATATAGTTTGTGTTGTGTGCAATAAACAAAAACGCGGTATAAAGACTATTTCGACCGAAAATGGAAGAAACAATATAAAAAGTTCTTCTCAGTACAAGACCTACGTACTAAGGGGAAAGCGAGTACAGGGTGTAACTTCCGTCAGCAAGAAAACTGAAAAAAACAATGCTCCAAGCCACTCCAGAAAAAAGAGGCAAAGAAATATATCAGAAAAGAACAAGGAACAAGGAACCAAAAAGTGTATTATCTGCAATCAAACCACCTCAAAGGGAGACCATAGACTTTTTAGAATTTGTGAAAAAGTATGAGCAGAGCAACTTATTAATGCCACAAAATATTACTTGGACTCTGTTTTTGAACGTATACTTAAGTACTTTAGATACCGCAAGTAGTATATTTGCTGCAAATATCTATAGTCATAAGAAATGTATGAATCGGTACATAATAAACTATCATAGAGATGTTGTTGCCGAAGACTCAAATGACAATAATGCCGAAGAAGAGGTTATTGTATTGTTTACAGAATTTCTGTCAACATTAAACTTTGCGACAAATGGGTATTTACTTTCTTTTATTAGACAAAACTTTAATGAAGGATATCTGGATATCTACCATACCACAAACATCTGTGCAATCGAAAAGTAAAGCAGCTACTTATACAAGAATTTGATGATAATCTCTGCTTTAGTTATTAGGTTAAGAGGCTGAATCTTGAGAATTGCACTCTTTATTTTCTAAACCAAAATTAATGTTTTTTATGTCATTACGTAGAATTTCAGCACTTTCTGTTATTTCATTAACTAAATCAGACACGTTAATTTTATTGGAAAATACCATTTGCGCTTTGGACGGATCTCTTGAACAACTAAAGCAGAGATTATCATCAAATTCTTGTATAAGTAGCTGCTTTACTTTTCGATTGCACAGATGTTTGTGGTATGGTAGATATCCTTCATTAAAGTTTTGTCTAATAAAAGAAAGTGAATACCCCTTTGTCGCAAAGTTTAATGTTGACAGAAATTCTGTAAACAATACATTAACCTCTTCTTCGGCATTATTGTCATTTGAGTCTTCGGCAACAACATCTGTATGATAGTTTATTATGTACCGATTCATACATTTCTTATGACTATAGATATCTGCAGCAAATATACTACTTGCGGTATCTAAAGTACTTATACGTTCAAAGACAGAGTCCAAGTAATATTTTGAGGCATTAATAAGTTGCTCTGCTCGTACTTTTTCACAAATTCTAATAAAAAGTCTATGGTCTCCCTTTGAGGTGGTTTGATTGCAGATAATACACTTTTTGGTTCCTTGTTCCTTGTTCTTTTCTGATATATTTCTTTGCCTCTTTTCTCTGGAGTGGCTTGGAGCATGGTTTTTTTCAGTTTTCTTGCTGACGGAAGTTACACCCTGTACTCGCTTTCCCCTTAGTACGTAGGTCTTGTAGCAACTTTTGTGGTATACGATTTCGTCGTCGGATTTATTATCCAAAATTCTGTCTTTGAGCCACTGAGAAGAACTTTTTATATTGTTTCTTCCATTTTCGGTGGAAATAGTCTTTATACCGCGATTTTGTTTATTGCACACAACACAAACTACATTTTTATTATCACTTCGACGTCTCTTTTTGCCCCTGCTGTTCAAAAAATCTATTTCTTCCATTCTGTACTAATTTATTGACCCTGAAACAAAAAAAGTAACGTAAAAAGTGCATATTATTAAACAGTGATGTCCGAATCTAACGAACCTCAAAAATTAAATAAAATTTGTTCGCTACATCCGAAAACCAGTAAAAAAAATCATGAGTGTTTATGGATGATTCTCTTTTGTATAAGGAAAAAAAGTTCTATTAGCCGGAAGTTCGTTGTAAACGGGTTCTTTATAAGTGGAATCCACTGTATACCAGTATATACCTGCCTCAAAAACCTAAAGCTACATTCGTGTATTATTAGGTCATTATTCGGTTTTAGTACAGTCCTTATAATCCTGATTTTTTAGAATCATTTAAATTTTTTCTGTTTTCATACAAAAATATCAAAGTTTCGTAAAAAATGGACTGAACATAAAAAAATCTAATTAAGAAGACCTTTCCATCGATAAAAAGAAAATTAAAATCGGTTGAAAACTAACCGAGATATGGTCGTTATAAAAATAGGCTAAAATTAACAGTAAATTTAAGATGGCGGCTAAAGTCACGTGACTTCGATCATGTGACCACCCACGTTTGGTTCTCCGATGGGTATATAAAAATACCCTGAAGTCAAACTGAGGGTACATTTCATTGCACACGTGACCCTAGGCTGGCGCCTAGACTATAATTAAAAAATGAAAAAATAATCATTCAAGGTGACATCTTGGTTTTTTTGAGGCGAAAGGGTCGATGCTCATTCATCTTCGTCAGCAGTGGAGACGTTGTCCAAAGAGATTGGTAGTGTATCGATGTCGTCGTCATGGCGTCGCCTTTTTCCTGAATTAATATGCCGACTCTGTTGTTGCAACTGCCCTTGCAATTCGGGTATGCGACAGAGCAGTTTAACGATGCTTTTATACAACCACACCTGCCACTCACAACCTTTCGTGCATCGGCAAAAAATCATCTTCAAGATTTCGTCAGTAGCAGCATCCAATTTTGACAGTTTCGGAACTAGTTGGTCATTCCTCCTCTCCCAACCCCAATCGGCGCCCCACCATTAGGTTCCTCCTCTAACCACAGGTGTACTTGGTGGTACGTCCGGAATGCATGCTGCTTAACAGCTCCTTCAGTTGGATGGAGAGTTGAACGATTAGGCTTCATGTTTGCAGCTGCTTTGACAAATGATTTGTAGTGGAACTCGTTGAGAGATTTTTCTGTGGCTAGAGCGTCATACCATGAGAGATTACTCATGATCCCAGCTGTCCTAATGGAGTCGGGGGAAGAAGAACCGCTGGCAAATACCTCAGCTGCACGTTGTATGATTTTGGACTTCTGGTACATTTTGACAAAACCCACTTTACTCTTGCGATACGCTGCGGATGTTGAGGCACAGCCTGTGAATGCATGTAAGAATAACAAACGGGCATTGTCCTTCATTTCAGCTCCTGCTGCAGCTGTTGTGAGGAATATACAATAGTCTTGACCTTTCCTCTTCCAGGTTTTACCAGCAGAATGTCACGATCAGTTGGAGTTTTGGAGAACAAGTCGACGTCCTCTCCAATAACAACTACCGAGGAATTTTGCGATCTGTTGATAGCTGTCTTCACAATATCAACGTCAGCATCACCTGAAGCTTGAAGCATATTTACCCATTTTTCTGCAGCTGCATCATCAGCAGGTTTATCAGCTAACTCTTATTATGATAGTTGAAAAGGAAATCATCATCATAATCATCATGGTAGCGTCAATATACTAATTTCTAGAGGAACATCGAAATTGAGAGTACATGTTACAAATTCTATAACTTTTGATTGGTTGAAGATAAAGTGGCAAAAGTGTATATCAAAGTGAAGGAAATTTAATGCTCTACAATTTCGTTTTTACAGTTTTTCCGATAAACGATCGTTGGAGGCACAAGAAGCAAATGTTTGACAAAACGCGTTGGGTAAAAATGATTTTTTAGAAAATTATTGATTTTCAATAACGTTTATCTCGAAAACCGTTGGATATTCGACAAATATGTATATATATATAATTTTATAGGAAATTTAATTAGCTTTCATTTTTATATAGACCATATTTTTTCTAGAGTCCACCGTTTCCGAGATATAACGAAAAACCCAAAAATGGGATCTTCTCCCCCCTCTCCCACCGTAAGCTCACCTCCCAGGGGCGGGGACTTTTAGTATATTTACCTACTAACTACTCCTAACAAAGTCCTGAAGTCAAAAACTCTCGCATATTCCATGCACTCTACACCCCTCTTTTGAGCACTCATTGACTGGATTAACTGTATCCTAAACAACCTACTGAATCAATAAATGTAAAAATATACAGGGTGTCCCATTTAAAAAACCAAAATTTGTGTCATTTCCGGTGAAACCGGAAGCAACAGAAAATGATAAATCGGCCGAAATAATATTTGACGTATCCAAATTTGAAATTTATATCATGTAAAACCAAGAAGATATAGGGGCGAACGTCATTTCATGGTCACCCGGTATAATAATAATAATAATAATAATAATAATAATACTTTATTGGTGTCAAAATACATAGAAAAATGTTTACACATGTCATGAATCGGATAATAAAGCATAAGACTATCGAAAATACAAATTATGTGAATAAGCAATAAGAAAGGACTTATTTGATAGGATACGGTATAAACAAACATAATAACATAAAAACAAGACTAAAAAGATTAATTAAAATTTTAAATCACAAGTATAAAAATAAATGTAAGTAAATGTAAATAAGAATAAATATAAGTAGTTAAATATTGTGACACCCCATACCCCCCTCTGATATTTAAGTACCCTTTAATTTACCTTCTGAAAGAAAAACGATTAGTGAATGAATACTCTCGATATATTTAAACCAATTTATTTGCATTTAGAGACAACTGTCACAAATGAGTTATATATAGTCTGAGCAGATATGCCAATGACAAAACTTCGCCATAGGCGGAGAGGAACCCCTCTCGTAAGTTTTCATTGGATGAACCAGTGACACAATCGACTGATAAGTAAAACAAGCCTTGCTTTTTTAATTACCGAGCCTTTGTCGCTGACAGTCTCACTATGATTCTTTAGGTCGCATAACTCGTTGTATTCTTTTTTTGTGAAAGACAATTGTCTCTCGTTTATTGACGTTGTGAATACCCCCCATCAGTAGGAAACCAAGGTAGACACTTATTGCCAATCGTAGATTTATATAGTGTATGTAGACGTGAAGGAACATAGTGAAAGCGTACAGATACTGTGGCTATAAATACATTAGGCGGAGTACCACCGAGATTACCCCTGAAGGACGCTTATGGTTAACCCCATAGGGTCGGTCAGCAATAATCCAGATGGCATATTTCAAAAGCGTGTTGGAGGCTTGTAAAACCCAACAGATCGACCATCGGCACTCGTACATACAATGAAGTTACAAGAATTGACTGGGGTTTAAAACTATGCAACATTTAGCATAAAGGCTCAGATAACAGATGGTTAAGTAGGTAATAAATTCCCTTAAATGTGATTTAAATGAACAGACATAAATAGTAAAATAATAAAATAGTAAAATAGTACCACAGCGACGGTAATTTCATAGAGTCGTAATTTGTTCTTTTTATTTCGTGAAGTTAATATTGAATGCGTAAAATGGTATGTCTCACCTAGTCTCGGAACTACGGTGAAGTTAGAGATAACCTCTCCCCCGGATTCACCAACCCGTTCTTCGCTGGAACTCATATTGGATGACGACGTCGCGACGTCGGGTGACGCCTCGCGTACTCTACTTCTCAGATGCATACAGGTTATACGTGTATGGAAACGTCGTCGCGTACGTTAAATTCGGTTTGACTTAAATACGATGCGTCTTATCGAGGGAAAAGTGGGTGCGGTGTCGGTTCACGAAACCAGCTAGTCACAACGGCGTTTTAAGTCCGTCCCTCGATAAGAATTTTATGAAGAAGCGTGACAGGTGTCGGTTTACGACTCAACTAGTCACTTTGGAGTCTTCAGAAGTCTCCCTTGAATGCCGTTTGGTTTTGCGTATTTATACTAATTTTCCCTGTGACGTATTACCCATTTCGCGTGTAGCCAACAAAGAAGGTATATGGGTCCCTGCATTAGATTGTGACCTGAGTCTCCGGCTGTATAGTGGTTAGTTTCCCGTGGAGATAGGTTTTGTTTACATAATAGACGACTAGCTTTTGTATTCCTACGCCACGAGCTTTGGGACGTCATTCTACAATGCCAGGTGTGGCCGGGCATTAGATTACTAACCGAGACTAAGGGTTGCATAGTGGCTAATTTCCCGTAAAGATAGGTAGGTTCTGTTTATTTTAACAAGATAAGGTCCTGCATTCCCTTGCGTTTGTACGCTCGATAATCGTCGAACTTTAGACTTTTTAAAATTAGGATGAACCGAGTTATTTAAAATATAACGTATTGTAATTCACCGAAATCTCATAACATTCACTGAAAATAATATAAATTTAGGAAAATTGCGCGTAATGAGACAGCCCAGGGCTGGGGCGTCTCAATATACATAAACATACACATACATAAACGTACAGTGCCTCACAATTCACTAAGTCAGATCAGAAAAATCATTTAAAAAAAATTCTTCAAAACTGTAAAAAGCCTTGCCTTTTAAGTAACCTTTCATTTTACATTTAAACTGCAACAGGTTTAAGTTTTTTACCGAATCAGGTAAAGTATTATAGAATTTGGCTGAATAAATAAATTTTATCACTGTTTCCAGTATTGTATTCATGTATTTGGTTATGCAATACAAATTCATGTTCGTTTTGTTTAAGGAAAAGTAAACACTCGAGGATATAGATGCACGGTAAAGTTAACACCTGTAGTTTAATGAAATGTTCCTTGCATCATCTCTATATTTTAAATGGGAGAGTCCGCGGATGCATCTACGTTGTAAGCTAAAAATCTTGGTCGCATGGGCCGAATGCCCCCAATTTAAAATGCCATAGGACATGTTGGTATGAAAAGAACCAAAGTAGGCCATGCGTAGGAAGTTTAGTGATACTATACTGACCAAGTTGCGTAGAAAATAAATATTTTTTGAAAGTTTAGTGGATAAATTAGTGATGTGTTGTTCCCAAGATAAGATTGGATCAAGATACGCACCAAGAAATTTTACGGCATTGCCATTAGGTTCGATTGCATCTCGATCCCGTAATGTAAACGTTAACGATTGTGTTTTATATTCATTTAGTTTTAAATTATTGGTCAGAAACCAATCATTGATTTTCTCCTGAGTTTCATTGACATTCTTTTTTAGTTTCCTAGGCGTAAGATTTGTGTTAAGCGCCGTTGTATCGTCTGCAAACAATATAAAGTTGGTATCAACATTATCTACGTTGGCAAGGTCATTAATGAAAATTGTGAACAGTATAGGGCCTAACACCGATCCTTGCGGAACACCGTGAGTTATTCTCCTTTTTTGAGAGGTGCATAGGTTATGGGTAACATATTGGAATCTATTGAACAAGTAGGATTTTATAAGTGCCACACTGTCAGGATGAAAATTATAACCATGTAATTTGTCTAAAAGAATGTCATGAGATACGCAATCGAATGCCTTTGAAAGATCATAAAAGCTAGCTGTTGTGTATTTCTTATTTTCAAAGGTGTCAAGAACAATTTGAACAACATTGTTTATTGCTAGTGTTGTGGATCGCTTATTCCTAAATCCGTACTGACCAGAGTGAAATAGGTTGTTGTGCTCAAAGTAATCATTGATTTGATTTTTCAAGGCGGTTTCAAAGATTTTGGCTAATATTGGTACCAGTGATATCGGTCTGTAATTACTTGGGTCCTCAATAGAGCCGTTTTTATGAATAGGGATTACTTTTGCTAATTTTAGTACGTCAGGAAACACTTTATTTTTGATGCACAAATTTATTAAGTTTGTAAGAGGAGATATTATTAAGTTTTTTACAGCTTTAATTAGTTTTACATTGATGTCATAAGCATCCTTACTTTTGCTGTTTTTTAAATTATTGATTATAGTACGTATGTCATTGTAGGTAATTTCCCTAAATTTAAAGTTAGTTTCGGGGTTAATCATTTTTAGATAATTATTGTGATTAAGTTTGGTTTTAGGTAGCTTACTAATGATATTATGTGCAATATCAGTAAAATATTCATTAAAATCATTTGCATTCAGTGATACGCTAATATGATTTTGTTGACTCGAATTGTTTTTTTTTTTTATTATTTCCCAAAAGGCTGCTTGGGGATTAAGTGAGTTTTTTATGTAGTCATCATGTGCCCGTTTCTTGGCTTTGCTAATCTCAGAGCGATACTGTGATTTAAAAATTTTAATATCTTCCGTTAACGCAGAATTAGAATCAATTTTATTTATTTTTATGAGATGATTTAAATGTTCACGCATATTTCTAAGATGATCATTGTACCAGTTAAGCTTGTGGCATTTACTGGAGGTATCTACTAGCTTTGATTTTATAGGAAAAGACATGTCAATAGCATTACTTATATGTTCTAGGAATCTTTCACATTTACTTTCAACCGTTAAATTCATATCATTTATAAATTTCCAGTTTATGCAATCAATTAATTGATAAAAGTGTAAGATACCAAAATCCGTTATTGGCCTATAGTTGATTCTGGTTTTTTGGACTGGTTTATAAGTTGAGCTAATCTCCATAGATATTCCAAAATGGTCAGAAAGATTGGGGTCACAGGTTTGAACAAGGGTTGAATTTTGGTCACAGTTAGTAAAAATATTATCACGGCAAGAGGATCCTCTTGTATTGTTGAAAACTGTTTGTGTCAACCCATAAGAATAAAATATATCGCAGAGTTTGCGTGCCTCTGAATCTTGAGTGTTAAACTTAGTGTTAAAGTCACCGGTTATTAAGATTTTCTTTCCTGTGCGAGAAAGTTTATCAAGAAGCAAATGAATTTTTTTGGTAAAAATATTAAAATCACCAAGAGGAGATCTATATACAGTAACAATTTGATAATTATCGAAAAGTAAGCCAGCTATCTCACAATGTACTTCACTGGATATACTATCGATGTCAAAAAGTAGTGGTAAACATTTGAGATGGTTTTGTACAACAATACTTACTCCACCGTGGATTTTTTCCGACCTACAAAAACAGGAGATGGGTCTATAGCCATCCACAATAATGGAGTTTATTTCTTGCTCACTAAGCCAATGTTCATTTAAGCAGAGGAAGTTGTAGGAGACGGTATCTTTTAGATAAGCTTCAAGTTCTAACGTTTTATTGTTTAAATGTAAGATATTTATCATTTGTTTGGAATGTATAGATTTATCTTTAGTAGCACTCGTTACGTTATGAGCATTATTTACGTCTATGTATGTTGGTTCTTGATCGAAAAAAATCAAATTTGTGAATGACTAAATCTTCTGTCCATAGGTCCGGATTCAGCAGCTCATCTTCAAGATTTTTGTTGGCATCTATGCGAAAGCTCTTGTAGTCGCCGGATCTCACAGTCAATTCTTTAATAATAAATATTTCATTCTTAAAGTTGTCTTGTAAGTATTCTTGCAGGTCATTTACCGAGACATCACTAGATACCTTGCCAACAAAAATGGCAGTCTTTTGAGGAATAACTGCAGCAGAGATCTTTGAGTTTCCTAGCTTCTTGGTTCCTATGATGGTTTTTTTTGCATGGTTGCTGCTAAGGATGGCCGGGGAGTTTGATGACTGAGGGCGTTTTACACTTGTATTTGCATTTCGGTTTGAGTTCGTTTTTCCTTGTCCTTGTAGGCTTTGGCTTTGTGAAGGTCTCACAACATGCGGGGAATTAGGAGTATTTGAAAGCATTATGGCTTTAGGTGCTCCCAAAGATCTGGACAAAGTGGTTCGTATTTCCTCTAGGGAGTTCCTCAAGACTTTAAACTCGTTCTCCAAAGTATCCACTTTTGTTTTCAGTTCTTTAAAAGGAGTTGTATCAATATTTTTATATAAGACATCTACGGTGGAAGTTTCATTTCTTGGGTTTGTATGCATCATAGGCAAGTGTTTTTCAGTTAGGAATTTTACCAGCTCGACATTAGATCCTTTGATAATATTAAAGAAAGTTTCCAGCTTTTCAGAGATCTCTGCTGTATGGATTTGAAGTTGTTCCTGTAAAATATTGGAAATTTCTTTTCTTTGATCTAATATTGATGTAGTAGTAGATGCGGAGTTTATCATTGCAGCACTAGTAGGCTTGCAATCAATACACCAATACGATATTATTCTCTTCTTGAGAGTAACGGCTCTCAGTTCAGTTGAGGTTAATTTCGAACATTGCTGACACCGCCCCATGTTACAATTATCACACATGGCAAGAGGTTCTTTATCAGTGTCAAATGTTTCATTACATTTCATGCAATTTATGTTATTAGGCATTATGTATTCGTATTAGTAGATTAATAAAAGGAGACTCTTTCAGTATAAAGTAATGATAAACATACAAAATATTGTAAGTCCTGACCTGGACTGTTGATAAAAATAAAAGAATTTGTAGCCAGCTTTTGTGAGCAGGTTTTTTTGCTTATAAATCCAAAAACATCCAAAGAAAGAAAAGATAATTCATTATGTATTATGTGAATAAAATGCAAGTTATAAAATAGATCTTAAGAAATTGATTTTTAAAAAGAAATATTTTATTTCAACAGAGTAAATAAAATACAAGTGTACAGGGTGTCCAACCGAGAATTCCCCTATCATGACTCGCTTAATTATAGACATATTTGAAAATTTCATAAACTTTTTATCCTCGGACGCTAGCCGAGGTCTTTTTGACTTTTATGATAAAAACAATATGGCGGCGACAGTTTTTTTTAAGTAACTCCCTGTATATAATGGACTATTTGGATTATGCTAAGTGTTCTGTTTTCAAAAATGTAGAGTTTCATAGGTCTATTGCTCTTAGTTTTCATGTTATTGAACGTAGAAGATTTGAGATATAATAAGATTTTTATGTTAAAAATTACAAGTAGGCTGTCACCTCAAAAGAAAATTTTTTTTATTACTATTTATTTATTAGTAGCTCTATAGCTATTAACATATCTAGGAATGTTATGACTATCATAACTGCCGCAGATGTCGGTTTAAAATCCGAGCTCATAGAGCGAGGATTTTAAGACAACTAAGGCTGTTATGATTCATAACATCCGTGATTTGTTCAATAGTTTATCGGTTTCAGAAAATAAAGACATTATTAATAGATATTACCTTTTGATATTCTCTTATTAATAACGTTTTCATTTCATTAGTTGGTCAAGGGTTGATGGGTTGATTTGTCGCCATGGTTACAGTTATATTTTGTTTGTTTTTATTTGTTATCTTTTTTCATATTACATAAATGTTTACATTTTTAATGTCACAACGGCTACATAAAAATGGACCTTGGAGTGCCTGAAAATACATTTTAGTTGGATTTCAGTATTTAATTATTATTGTTTGGAGTTTTCTGTCTGTTTGTATTAATAAATAGCCTTATAGTTTCATTATTTATTATTTCATCTGTTGACAGTTATTGACAGATCTGTATTGTGATATTACCGTACAAGCAATAAATATTACTGTACAACTTTAGTTATCACTTATTTACCAGCCTACTTTTGCATATGTAAACAAAGGATTAATATCCTGAAACTGATAAACAATTTTATTTTTTTATTTATTTTTTATTCACAAATTTTGCTCAAAATGATCTCTATTTCGAATACATCACGACACCTTTTTACTCCAGTAAAATTAGCATTCAATTCGGAACAAATTTGTAACAAGCTAATTTTAGGGGGAATATGTAGGGGAAGATGTCCTATTTAACAGGAAAAAAATCCCAAAAAATCCAGGTGGCGGAACCCCTAAAAATTAGGCCGCCATCTTGATATTAGGCACTTTTTAGCTTTTAACTTGAATAATTAATCTCACATTGATTTGATCAAAAAAATGAATCACACAAAAATTTTAAAACATTAAACAAGCTGCAAAATAGTCTAAAGTTTTTTTTAAGAGATAATGGCGACTAAAGTTTGGGTACTATGCATTAAATTAGATAATTTAAACTCTAGCACTAGAAAGCAATGTTTCTTTATTAAATATAGCATACTAATTTTTATTATTTTAATTTATACTTCAATCCATATTAGGTGAAACAGTGGTCAAAAATATTTTATTTTTACATACAATTTCAGGGTACCACGACACAACGTCAGCGTTCTATAAGAAGGGAAAAAAAAAACAGCACTAACTAGATATATTAAAAAATGATAAGGAAATTTCAAATTTCGAAGATTTTAAAAATCCCTTTACTAATATATCACATCTTGTAAGGTTGGGTGAGAAATTTATTTTATATTGGTATGGAGGTCGTAAAAGTAAAGATTTGAACTCATTTAGATACATTAAATATATAGGTAGGTACCCAACTTGTTGCCCGCCAAAATCTATTTAATAATTTTGAATTGGAAGTTTTACCCTCGACTTCTGGCGCAGCCAAACTTCATATAAAACGAGTGTATTTTCAAGTTCAAGAATGGTTAGGAAATAACGTCAATCCTGAAAATTGGGGTTGGATTAAAAATAAAATTTGTCTAGAACCAGAAAAAATGTCACAAAAGTGTGCCCCTGAATTGATATTAAATATTTTGTTTTGCAACTGCAAAACAAACTATTCAAAATTATGCAGCTGCAATAAATACAATTTAAGATGCACAACAAGCTGCATTCATTGCATTGGGCAATATTGCACGAATGCAACACCTGTGTCTGTTAAAAGACGAAATAGAGATTGGCATCTAATGTATTAATTTCTTTAATATTTTGCTTCTGTTTTTACTTTTATTAACCTTTGTGGTTTTAATAAAAATGTGTTTTTATTTTATGTGGCCTTTTTATATATATATATATATATATATATAGAGATGTAAACGGTCATTGTGCAGCCCGTTGAATATATTAACGGTCATTTGTGAATATATTAACGGTCATTTGTGAAGCCCGGATCCGGGCTAAACAAGGTATCGATGTGTATATCAATGCTAATTGGTTAGATAAGTTCTTAGGACCCCCCCCATGAATTTTCATCTGGGCCACACAGAGTCGTATTTACCTATACAACATACACTGTGAAGTTCATGGTACCTCCCTATAGGGGGCGCTTCACATGGATATATAAATACAGTAAAAGATACGAAAGCCCATTATATTGACATAACTCTATGCAGCCTGACTTTTGGCAACATTGTTCTCTTTCTTAAATACTAGGTTCCGTGCTAAAATATGTGATGCTCTGTAGCCCAGGCCACCATAAGACTATATTGTAGATACTGATACACTTTTTATGTAATATCAAATTATGGTACTATAAATTTTGTTTATCATTTAGTGTATAGTATTTATAATCAGATGAGGAATCCTTTAAACTTAGAATCAGAATAACAAATTAAAAATATGTACAGGAATATGGAAAAATAAAACAATTACCTATTCCCTATTCCACGATCATCTATCCTGTTAAAACTGGGTTTCTTATGTCTATACAGGGTGGTCCGAAATTAGTGGTCATCATTTCGCCCGCGTATTCCTCGATCAAAAATAAGACAAAAAGTTTCTACAAACATGGCCCCGGAAATGCTTCCTAAGGGAGCTACAACCCTTTAAAGGTGCATCCTTGACGATGGTTTTTATTTAATATTTCCGAAACCGGTAAAAATAAAAACATGAAATTTTGGCCAATCACTAATCGTTTTATGGTCAATAAGGTGATGTGATAATGATCCAAAAATTTCCCTCAGGGGTTGGTCAAACAGGGAGGGGGTAGAATAAAATGCCCCTAAACCTTTTCGCATGTACGTCTTTCCAGATTTTGATAGCAAATTATGGAATGCCAGAGTTTTTTATGCAATAAAGGTATTCTAGTTGAATTTTGATAGGACGCGCCGTTTTCGAGTTATTTGAGTTTCTGGAAAACATTAATCACAAAAACATTAAAATGGAACGAGTAACATGCACAGTTCTCTAGGTAGGTACTTAGCAATTGATAATAAAATTATGCTATTATTATTTTTATTATTATTATTATTATTAGTTTCGAAAATATTAAACAAAAACCATCGTCAAGGATGCACTTTTAAGGGGTTGTAGCTCCCTTAGGAAGCATTTTCGGGACCATGTTTGTAGGAACTTTTTGTCTTATTTTTGATCGAATAATACGCGGGTAAAATGATGACCACTAATTTCGGACCACCCTGTATAGACATAAGAAACCCAGTTTTAACGGGATAGATGATCGTGGAATAGGTAATTGTTTTATTTTTCCATATCCTCAAAACAGTGCAAAATATAAAAAAATTATTTACAAATTTTACTATGAAAAATATACGCTTTTCAAAAAAGGATGTGATGTGAAAAATATATTCGATGTGTCCCGATGTCCAGCGCCCTTGGATTATGGTTACTACCATTTTGATAACAAATTGTAGCTTGTATTAATATCTAAGGAACAAATTAGTTTTTGCTTAATTGCATTTTCCTTCGAATAATATACAGTGTGTCCACAGATGGAGTTACAAAGAGGAAAAACTTTTTTATTATGGACTTTATAAAAAAAATCATTCTTTATAAAAAGTTCTGCTTGTCAAAAAAATTGTAATACCATAAAAAAATCGAGATCTGATATACGAGGTATTCAAAAATTAAGAAAACTTGAAAATGGTTCAAGAGAAAAGTACCTTTATTTTTGATTTTAGAGAAAAATATTATAAGTAAAAGTTGTTTTTTATTGAAAATTAATCCTAAATACAAAATTTGACATCCATCTAAATTATTAAAATTAAGGAAACTTTATTTTTTATTGGACATTAATGTATTATTAGAACAAAATTCCTACATTTTTATTAAAAATTAATTGGTGGAAGCTATGTGGAGTAATTTTTAATAAAAATCTAGGAATTTTGTTCTAATAATACATTAATGTCCAATAAAAAATAAAGTTTTCTTAATTTTAATAATTTAGATGGATGTCAAATTTTGTATTTAGGAATAATTTTCAATAAAAAACAACTTTTACTTACAGTAGATATGAGTTTATGAAATTTACAGCTGTAATGCTAAGCCCATATTTTTTAAGTTTATTAACCAGAATATCATGCTGCACACAGTCGAATGCTTTCGACAAATCGCAAAAGATACTTCCAGCAAAACTTTTATTTTCAAATGCCACTGTTATACTTTCCACCATTTTGTTAATTGCATCAGTCGTAGATTTACCGGAGCGAAAACCAAATTGACAATTTGACAAAAGGTTATTACCTTCAAAAAAAGTAGCAAGTTGTTGAAACAGGGCTTTCTCTATTATTTTTCCCAACGTAGGTATAATTGATATAGGTCGATAGTTGTTCATATCATTTACATCGCCTTTCTTAAAAAGTGGAATAACTTTGGAGATTTTTAGACACTGTGGAAAAGTTCCACTATTTATGCATGAATTAATTAATTTTGTCAGAGGAATAATAATAATATCTTGTACGTATATTATAACATTCATATTTATGTCATACACATCTTTACTAGGATTATTTTTAAGATTTTTTATAATATCGCGCATTTCGATGAAGGAAATCTCTGAAAAATTAAAAATGTTATTTGCTGTACTTGTTGTAACTAGACTGATAGGATCAATAGTGGTTGATATGTTTCTTGTTGTTTCAAAAGCGATATTTGCAAAAAAATTATTAAAGTCGTTCCAATTTAGATTTAAATTATTATTACTAATACTAAATGAGCGTAGTAGCCTGTTATTAATTTCTTTCCTTAGGTTTGGGTGGGATTGAGGTCAATAATCAAAACAACAAACTGTTTTTTAATAATGTCGACGTTTCGAAATAATTTATTTCATCCTCAGGACAATTTAAAATAGTTTATTGTTGTCAATATAATAAAAATAATGGATAAAAACATTAAACTGATAAAACTCTAATAAAACACATACAAACATTACTACTGAATATCAACTAGGAACTCCTAGTTGATATTCAGTAGTAATGTTTGTATGTGTTTTATTAGAGTTTTATCAGTTTAATGTTTTTATCCATTATTTTTATTATATTGACAACAATAAACTATTTTAAATTGTCCTGAGGATGAAATAAATTATTTCGAAACGTCGACATTATTAAAAAACAGTTTGTTGTTTTGATTATTGGCCTCAATCCCACCCAAACCTAAGGAAAGAAATTACTAATACTCTTTTTATTATTCCCGCGTTTAGCATTTACTATATCCCAAGATGCTTTTGACATGTTTGTGCTACGAAAAATGTAAGACTCATTGGCATTTTTTTTGTAATATTCAATTTTTCTCCTATAAATCCGTCTATATTCTTTCACCCTATCGCCTATGCCCACCAAATTCGGATATTGTTTTTTTAAATAGTGTAGAAAATCGAGATTTTCACGCATCTCTCGTAACTCGTCATTATACCATTGTATATTTGATTTTTCAGGAATTTCACTTTTTACTTTGACTGGAAAAGCAACATCAATTTGTTCAACAAGAATATTCAGGAAAATGTGAAATTTCTCATCAATATTTAGTTTTTTGTCATTTACGAAATCCCAATCTATGATATTTAGATTATTATACAAGGTGTTGAGACCTACCTGGGTTATAGGCCTGTACCTTATTTTGTTCAAGATTGGTGTTTCTTTAATAATATCTAGCTCTAAAACAATGGCCTTATGGTCTAACAAATTTGTGTCAACTGTATAGGACGTGTTATGAAAGGAATCAAAATTTAAGAGGAAGTTATCTAAGCAGTTCTTATTTCTTGTAGGTTCTTTTACTGAACAAATAAAACCAAAAGAGTTTATAAAATCTGAAAATTTACAATTTCTTTAAGTGTCTGAATTAAAATGTATGTTAAAATCTCCAGTTATTATCAATTTTTTGTTTAAGACTCTGATCAGTTCAAAGACTTCATGCAATATGTCTAAAAATAAATTAAAATCCCCATCGGGTGACCTGTACAATGTAATTATACAAACATCCATACCCACCGACATTGTCAGTGCCGGAGCTGGGTCTCGCAGAAACTAACCGCCTTGTGCCACTCAAGCACGCGCTAGCCCATTGCGCTACCGTCTCGGTAAAGAAGTAGTATAAGAAACATACACAAGTTTTTCTAATTTAACCGATGTTGTAGCTAGTAAGATACGTGAAATTCCCATAGTAGTAAAGTTAAAATCGAACACCCTGTATATACACATATATTATGTCAGAAAAGTTACTATAGGAATATTAAGCAAAAATGACCCTTCCACACCCTTTAATATTCCTATAATATTTTTCTGACTATTAATAGTAAGAATATGATTAAAAAAACGTGTGATTTTCACGGTTTTACATATTACGTTTCAAATCAAATGACAATTTCGTGCTTTGACTGACATGTCATGGCCCAATCGATGACATTTAATGAAGTCAGTCATAATTCACTGCAGTGAATTATGAAACCATAATTCACTGCAGTGAATTATGGATAGGAGGAAACACATACATAATGAATGCATTTAGTAGTCATGGACAAACTAAGTAATACATTTTGTTAAATTAATACAATTTAGTCGTGGACAAACTAAGTAATACATTTTGTTAAATTAATACAATTTTTAATACTTCAGTCATTTTGCAAATTAACTAAATAAAGTAAGGAAGTTATGAATGAAAAAGTTATGTGATAACAATTTCCTTTCTTTTTTTGGGATTTTTAATAAAATTCACATCAGTTCAAGAATACCTTTATGTAACTGAAAAGTGGGACAGTAGCCCGGCGCATCGGGCGACAGCACATCTAGCTGAAACAAATAGGTGCTACACTGGCAACGTTGTTGGGCCACGCAGGGTCTGCAAGATATGTAATTACATATAATCGGGCTAAATAACGACCTAACCGTATATCCTGGCCACACAACGTCTTATGCATATATAAAAAATTGAAACGGTAAAATAAAGTTACCCCTCTGCGGTTGCCCTGCTTTACAGCAACCAGAAATACATGGATGTATGATGCATATTTTTTTATTCTTTATGTAGAGGCCGGGCTACAGAACGACCCATTGGTATACCGGGCTACACAACATACCATCTATAAGTATATATATATATATATATATATATATATATATATATATATATATATTTGCCTGGCATACCTACACACCTCCGAAATGATATCTGACTGTTGTTTACGCCTCCGAAATCGGAGGCGAGAACGAAAATTCGGAGGCACTTACGTTTCCCTATTAAAAATTTCACAGAATGTATGTGATGTCATCATGAGTGCTCTGACAAAATTTTTGGTGGAGGCCTATACGACCTATACACACATACAGTTATACAGATTAGTTCAGCAAAATTCCGCTTCCTAGCGGTAGAGTAGAGGCATATAATTTTATGTTTACGGGTAAGTCGAATAGGCCTCCGCATAGTCAACCGTACGTACACAACTCCGTATAACTGGCGACGTCGCACATCGTTTAGAGGAGGCGCAAACGTTGCTCTCTTATATACTATCTCAAAGATGAGTATCTTTAAATGATTGCGCCGAAAATGTTCTAGTTTGCCTCCACAAACAGAAATACATTGAAAAGTGAAGTCTATAAATTCCTAAACGGGATAAGCAATTATACACTATTCAGGTTTCAGGTCCTCCTCAATACTATTTTTCAGATCTTTCAGGTTTGCATGTATAAAAAATTGTGGTAAGATCATAGGATATTATCTTTCTCATGGAATTTGTGTTTACATAAATGCTAAAAAGTATAAGGCTCAAATCTATACAGGATGTTTCGTTTGAAACTATACCCTCATGTTTTTTACAAGCTTTTATTTAACTTGCAATGTTTGTACGTTAGTTTGTTTTTTTGTTAGTTTGTTTGTTTAGGTCAAATCTTGCAACTGAATTTTAAAATTGTCATCCCCAACCGATTGAGCTGAAATTTTGCATACACGTTTAGTTTGGATGACAATTGCATGTTTAGCTAAGTGACGTCATTCTAAATCCAATATGGTGGACTCCCAAAGATGGCGGACTAGTTATTTCTTATGCACCCCCATGATATGGGGAATCAATTAAAAGGGTTTGCTGAGAAGAATAGGAAAAATAAAATGACGTCACATTAAATTCAATATGGCGGACTAGTTATTTTTTATGCACCCCCATAATATGGGTATCAATTTAAAGGGTTTGCTGAGAAGAATGGGTAAAATAAAATGACTTCACACTAAATTCAATATGGCGGACGCCCCAAGATGGCGGACAAAATTTTCTTATCTACCATCATAAAATGGATATCAAATGAAAGGGTTTGCTGAGAAGTATACGAAAAGAATACGAAAAAAACTAAAAAATAAATTAATAGTAAAAAAACATTTTTATGAACAAGCTTTTATTTAAATGCTCTAAAAAAGGAGAAAATAAACTTTAAATTAAATCAAATCCATCAATTTATTACATTATACAATTTACATGATATAAAAGTTGTCGCGAGATTTTCCTGGGTAAATAAACAAGAATACAATATTAAACTCTCGCGACAAGCTTTTATATCATATATATTGTATAATGTAGTAAATTGATGGGTTTGATTTAATTTAAAGTTTATTTTCTTCTTTTTAGAGCATTTAAATAAAAGCTTGTTATTAAAAATGTTTTTTTCTATTAATTTTTTATTAATTAGTATTCAATAAAATTTTTCAAAAACTAGTTCTATGTAGTATGTCATTACTTTTTTTATATTAATAGATATACGAGGTGCATAGAAAATTTTAATTTTTTTAATTGGAACACCTGTACTTTTTTATATATTTATATCTACATCGCGTCTTTCTTATTACGATGGTATATAACACTTGTATATTTATTTCAAAATTGACGTAAATATTTCCAACAAAATATCTTACCGTTTCTCTAAAAACGAAGTTTGCAATGGAAGATTCAGAAAAAATTTGCTTTAATATATTTTTTAATGTATGCCCATTTTGTGTTATAAATAATAATAATTATTTCTTTATATTTATTTAATTATAATAATTATAGTTTCCTTTTTTGACATCAATTTTTATTACTTCTCAGATTTATGCTATAAACATTTTTAAATATATAAGTGTTATATGCCATCGTAATCAGAAGAACTCGACGAATTCAAACATATAAAACATATACAGGATATCCGTTTAAAAAATTATAATTTTTCTAGTTACCTCGTTTATCTTTTCAGCCAAAGAAATTTTAGTCAATAAATATTTACAGAAATAAGTGGGAGTATAATTTTAAGGGAAACACCCTGTACTTTGGGGCACCCTATCGTATACTTAATTCAATACAAAATCCGTTGCACGTCACCACCGACCAAGAATTATAAACGAAAAGTATAGCCTACATCGGCATATATTTTGACCTTAAGGTCAACTGTTGGGACGTCACCATGGTTGACTTGCCAACTGTTGACCTTAGGGCCAAAACATATGCCAATATAGGCTGTGCTCTTCATTTATTGCTCTTCATTTATAATTCTTGGTGGGTGATGACGTGCAACGGATTTTGTTTTGTATTAAGTATACAGGGTGTCCCAGATTTAAACGGACATAGTGAAATGGGAGATAGAGCACACTTTGCTGAGTTCAAAATACCGCCACACTTACCCTTTAAAGTGAATGGTTTTCGAGATACGGGGTGTTTTATGGTTCTTGGCGAATTATTTATACCGCCATATTTTCGGAATGGCCGCACATATCGGGAAAAAATTTGGTGCAAATATTACACTCTTTTAGTTCAATTAAATACATAATTTATTTTTGAAAAATTCCAGGGCCGGATTCGTTTTTTTTAACGTTGCTATCAGTGCTTCGAACAACACCCTGTATATCATTTATTGGAAAATGTTAGTAAACATTGAAAAAGAAAAAGTGTATAAAATAATGTCATAATATTTGATGGCACACTTACTGTTGTTTTAATAAATTTTTGAAATTGTCGTTTGACCAAATATTAAATTCTATAAATAAAGTAGTCAGCAAACTATAGTTTGCTAATTTCACTGAAATAGCCTACAATAGACCTTATTATTTGTGTTTCTGTACATAAACCGTATTTAAGCTTTTTTCAGCTTAAATTTCCATTCAAAATAACACAATCCATTTCACTCATAGAAAAAATTAAAATTAGCTATAAGTAGGCTTGTACTAATATGTACGATTAAAATTAGTTACGTTAATACATTTTTGACGTTTAAGGAACAATAATTTTTTTTAAAAAACAACAAACTTTACATTAGGTACGCGTATCTTAAATTTTGAGTTAGATGTTTTATTAACTACTATAAAAAATAAATGTAGGCGTTTGTCTAATATGTCACTAAATGAAAAACTGGTGTTTTCCCAACGCAGATTTAATATTAATATGTGGTGTGGAATTTATAATAACCATTTAATAGGGCCTCACATTTTTGAAGGAAGGTTAACTGGTGAAGTTTATTTCTTTTATTTTCTATGAGATATTTTGCCCGATTTATTGAGAGAGATTGATACCAAGAATATGTGGTTTCAGCATGATGGTGCTGGTCCTCATTTTGCTTTAGTGGTCAGAGATCATCTCAATCTGCTTACCCCAACAGATGGATTGGTCGAGAAGGTACAGTAAACTGACCACCGAGATCTCCTGGTCTTACACCTCTAGACTACTTTCTATGGGGTCATCTTAAAGTCAGAGGTGTACAATGAAGAATTCGACACACTGGAACGGTTATTAGAAATTTTTTTTAATGTATGTGATGGTATTAAAAATAACCCGCAAATGATTAATAATCAGTAAGAAACATATTAAAACGTTACCAAGCATGCATTAACATTGGAGGCGTTCATTTTGAGAATCTATTGTAATTTTAATTAATTTTATTACCTATTTTTCTTCTTCTTTTCTTTTTCTAATATTACTTAATAAATTATTTGTTTGTGTGTATTTCTGCCCTTATGTTATAAAATTCATTGTTTTAATATTATTTTCTAAAGGTTTTTAGTTACTGATTTTAATAGTACATATTAGTATAAGCCTACTTATAGCTAATTTAAATTTTTTCTATGAGTGAAATGGATTGTGTTATTTTGAATGGAAATTTAAGCTCAAAAAAGCTTAAATACGGTTCATGTACAGAAAAACAAATAATAAGGTCTATTGTAGGCTATTTCAGTGAAATTAGCAATATAATGACTATAAGTTTGCTGACTACTTTATTTGTAGATTTTAATATTTGGTCAAATGACAATTTCAAAAATTTATTAAAACATAACAGTACGTGTGCCATCAAATATTATGACATTATTTTATACACTGATCCATTGACTTTTTCAATGTTTACTAACAGTTTCCAATAAATGATATACAGGGTGTTGTTCGAAGCACATTAAAATAAACGAGTCCAGTCCTGGAATTTTTCAAAAATAAATTATACTTTTAATTGAACTAAAAGAGTATAATATTTGTACCAAATTTTATCCCGATATGTGCGACCATTTCGAAAATATGGCGGTATGAATAATTGGCCAAGAACCATAAAACACCCCGTATCTCGAAAACCATTCACTTTCAAAGGTAAGTGTGGGGGTGTTTTGAACTCAGCAAAGTGTGCTTTATCTCCCATTTCACTGTGTCCGTTTAAATCTGGGACACCCGTATACTATATAGGTAATTCATGGTTCACTAAGTGTTTGGCCTATTTTCCAGGTAACTTTTGACTAACTTCAGCCGCTGAGATCAATCTGATTTATGTTTTTAAGAAGTTGAGAATATGACACAATGCCAAGGGCCTTCATTAGGTCTAAGAAGATACTTATAGCGAGAGCTTCAATTTGTCAAAACAGCTGTCTAACTTAATGGTAAATTTTTATTGCGCCACTTATTGACTTTTTTCGTAAAATCCATACTGAGATTCTGTTATTAGGAGGAATGCTCATATGGCGAATTATTTGCCTGGGAACAATATTTGAAAATAAAATAATCCACGTCGGTTGTACGAAAAAAATGCAAGGGCCCTTTTTTGTTGAAAATTTCGTCCCAATAAGATGCATATAATAAGATTTGTCTTAAATACATTTTAAGACCTTTAAAAGGAATATTGACGATACAAAACATGTACAAAATCGGGAAAACGCGCCCCGTTCTAGAGACTACAATTTTTTAAATATCTGATTAATTTTTTTTTAAACTGAAGAGTAAAAATACTAAAAAGTGACCAATGGTTTTTTGAAAATTTTATCTAGAAGTACAAGTAAATAATGTTTTAAAAACCATTAATGTAAGTGATTACAAAATATATTATTTATTATGGGATTTAAAAAACCATTGGTCACTTTAGAGTATTTTTACTCCTCTTTACTTTAAAGAAGATATTGATCAGGTATTTAAAAAATTGTAGTCTCTAGAGCGTAGCGCGTTTTCCTGATTTTGTACATGTTTTATATCGTCAACATTCCTTTTGAAGGTCTTAAAATTTATTTAAGACAAATCTTATTATATGCATCTTATTGGGGACGAAATTTGCAACAAAAAAGGGCCCTTGCATTTTTTCGCAAGACCGACGTTATTTAATTTCCAAATATTGTTTACAGGGCAAATAATTCGAGATATTAGGGGAATACGTGCAAACATTCCTCTTAACTCGCATTTTTTATATGACGTCACTCTAGTTTTTATAATTTTTTCTAATATTTTTATAGAAAAAATTATAAAAACTAGAGATACGTCATATAAAAAATACAAGTTAATAAGAGAATCTCAGTACGGATTTCAAGAAAAAAGTCAGTAATCTTTATAAAAATAAAGATTTGAAATTGATCTCTAATTTTCTACATTAAGCTCATTTCCACTTTTAAAAATCGGTGTAACAACGGTGTCTAAAAGGCTCTGGATATAGTCCAGTTTCAAAAATAGTGTTGTGGATGCAAATGAGAGGTTTTGCTTATATATGGTTCTAAATCTTTTAATAATTTGGCTGATCTTTTTTTGGTGCCTTTTTGTTTTTTAAGTTTTCATTATATATTTTTTTTAATTTCAGGTTAATTTGTGATAGTCAAAAAGAAGTTGTGTAGTATATTAGAATTTATGTATATTAGAATTTATAGGAGTAGTTATGCATTTTAATTTTACCGGCTAAAGATTTTCCTACAACTATGTAATAGCTATTAAATTCATTACTTATATTTTTTATATTTGTAACATTTTGTTTGTTTCTTTAATAAAATTTCTCTAATATAAATACACCACATGTAATTACGACCCCCTTTATCCCAGAAGGCTCTCGAAGTGCCTTGTGCGGATGGGGCTACACATTTAAAGACAAGCGACACACATCCAATATCCGTGTATAATGGAAAAATCCCTCTCACAGTATTTTCCATTGCCACGACCGGGAATCGAACCCGGGACTTTTGGGTGAGAGACTGGTACGCTACCATCTCGACCGTCAGTCAATAATACTAAAATGTTGTTTTTTATTATAAATATGAAAGTCACAGAATCAACCAGTAAATATGTGGATTTGACCTACTCTAGTCATACTAAACTAAAAACACACAAAATGTATATTAATGAACAATCAATCAAAGCGGCCATAATTTATTTTTATCATTTTTCTTTAAACTAGCTGTAGGCATAAAAAAAATTAAATAAAAATGCGATTTCATTCGGTGTTTACACATAATGCGGCTATAATTTGTAATTTGGTTGAATTGGTATATACTTTACACGGCAACACTGTTCGGAGGCCTAAGCGGCGATCAAATTTATAAATTTTATACAAATGGAGGCATGTACGTCAGGTTCATAAACGGAGTCCATTTGATACGTCCAATTTATCTCTACATGTATATAAAAAATTTTTAAAAATGTTTACCCCTCTGAAGTTCCCATTGTTTAATGATAGAAAAGGAATTGATATATTCCAAAAATAAAATTATATCTACTTCCAATATGCCGGAGGCCTGAGTGTCTGTTTGGTAGTCGGAGGCGAAATAGATAGCTGGGCGGGTATATATATATATATATATATATATATATATATATATATATATATATATATATATATATATATATATATACATAGCCTACGGATGATACGAAGCCCGGTAAATATCACAGGCAAGTCGAAGCCCGGGTTGAGAGGTAGGGGATTGCAGTGAATATTGTACATTATTTTAAAATTTGTCAGTTAGTGTTTCAACAAAATAAAGCCTGCGGATGTTAAGAAGCCCGGCGGTGTTGCCGTTAGAAATAGATATCTTGGGAGGTATGATAATAATACTTTATTAACATATCTAAAGCTCTACAACAATAATAATAAATAATTTTTCACAGTGTATTTTTTTCATTCAAGAGTCCCACATTTTTTTCCTGCATTCTATATTTGTAAAGTGTGGAATGTTTTTATAGTCCCTTTTTAATACGTGAAATATATATTTCTTAGTGCATTTGAAATATTATAATTTGCTTCCTAGTTTTTCCTTAACGAAAAATAGAATACCTCTGCTTTCTTTGTTGAATAATCTATTGCATACCAGAAAAAATATTATTGTGAAAAATTCACACCTCGATAATTATGCATTTTTTACGCTCTACACAACTGCTTTCTCTTAGTTAATGAATATTTTTTCAGGAACAGGTTAGATTTGTATAAATTTTTTTTAAAACTTTTTCTTATATTATGGGCTGTGGCCTGTAGTACATTTTTTCATACAACGTACAGGACTGCAACGTAAAACCCTAGATTTTCGTGTATTTTTGCTGGCGCCCCTGTTTAGTTAAGTGATTATTCGGGTTATTTAGTAGGATCCAGTTTAAATTTCTCGGGACACATGTAGAGTCAGTCAGGAATTGTCACTTTAAAGGAAAAAGGGATGAAGAGTTTCGTGTATTTTCGCTTGCGTCCCTGTTTAGTTAATGATTCGATTTAGTCGGATCCGGTTTAAAAACCTCGGGAACATATAGAGTCTGACAGGAATGACAGATGAAAGGAAAGAAGGTTCAGGGATGAAGGGTTTCGTGTATTTTCACTGTCTGGCGTCTCTGTTAAGTTAAGTGATGATTCGGGTTATTTAGTTGGATCCGGTTTAAATATCTCGGGAATCATGAATTGTCCCTTGGAAGGAGAGAAGGTTCAAGGATGAAGGGTGTCGCGCATTTTCGCTGGGGTTCCTGTTTAGTTAAGTGATGATTCGGGTTATTTAGTTGGTTCCGGTTTGAAGATCTCAAGAAACATGTGGAATGCGACAGGAATGTCCCCTGAAAGGAGAGAAGGGTTTAGGATGAAGAGCTTTGTGTATTTTCACTGGCGTCCCTGTTTAGCTAATTGATGATTCGGGTTATTTAGTTGGATCCAATTTAAAGATCTCGGTAAACATGTAGAGTCCGACAAAAATGTCACTTGAGAGTCAAGAAGTTCAGGGATAAGGGTTTTGTTTATTTTCGCTGGCGTCCATGTTTAGTTAAGTGATAATTTGGGTTATTTAGTTAGATCCGATTAAAGATCTCGGGAACATGTAGAGTCCGACACAGCTGTTGGATGAAAGGAAAGTAGGTGTAGGGATGAAGGGTTTCGTGTGTTTTCTTTAGTGCCCATGTTTAGTTAAGTGATGTTTCAGGTTATTTAGTTAGATCCGGTTTAAATATCACGGGGAACATATGGAGTCTGGCAGGAATGTCACTTGAATGGAGAGAAGGTTCAAGGATGAAGGGTTATGTGTATTGTCGCTGGCGTCCATGTTTAGTTGAGTGTTAAATCGGGTTATTTAGTTCGTTCCGATTTGAAGATCCCGAGAAACATGTAAAGTACGACAGAAATGTCCCCCGAAAGGAGAGACGGTTCAAGGATGAAGGGTTTTGTTAATTTTCACTGGCATCCTGGTTTAGTTAAGCGATGATTCGGGTTATTTAGTTGGATACGGTTAAAGAGCTCAGGAAACATGTAGAGTCCGACAGAATTGTTGCATGAAAAGGGAGAAGGTTTAGGGATGAAGGGTTTTGCGTAATTTTGTCGGCGCCCCTGTTTAATTAAGTGATAATTCAATTTATTTAGTTGGATACGGTTTAAATATGTAGAGATGTAGAGTCCGACAGAATTGTTGCACAAAAGGAAAGAGGATTTAGAAATGAAGTGTTTCGTGTACTTTCACTGGCGTCCCTGTTTATTTAAGTGATGATTCGGATGATTTTGTTGGATCAGGATTAAAGGTCTCTGGTAACATGTAGTGTCTGACAGGAATGTCTCTTGATAGGAGAGTGGATTCAAGGATAACGGGTTGATTTCGCTGGCGTCCGTGTTTAGTTAAGTGATATTTCGGGTTATTTAGTTAGATCGAGTTTAAAGATATCGGGAAACATGTAGAGTCCGACAGGAATGTCACTTGAAAGGAGAGGAGGTTCAATGATGGAAGGTTTCGTGTATTTTCACTGGCGTCACTGTTTGGTTAAATAATGAATCGGGATATTTAGTTGGATCCAGTTTGAAGATCTCGGGAAACATGTAGAGTCCGACAGGAATGTCACATGAAGAGAAAGGAGAATCAAGAATGAAGGGTTTCGTGTATTTCCGCTAGCGTCCGACAGGAATGTCATTTGAAAGCAGATAAGTTTCAAGGAGGAAGGGTTCCGTGTATTTTCGCTGTCGTCCCTGTTTAGTTGGAGTGATGTTTCGGGTTATTTAGTTGGATCAAGTTTAAAGATCTCGGGAAACATTTAGACTCCGACAGGAATGTCCCTTGAAAGGAAAGACGATTCAAGGATGAAGGGTTCCGTGTATTTTCACTGGCGTCTCTGTTTGGTTAAGTGATAATTTTGGTTATTTAGGAGGATCCGGTTAAAGATGTAGAGATGTAGAATACGACAGAATTGTTGCATAAAAGGAAAGAAGGTTTAGGGATGAAGTGTTTCGCGTACTTTTACTTGAGTCCCTGTTTAGTTGTCATCATTCGGGTTATTTTGTTGGATCCACTTGAAAGATCTCGGGAAGCATGTAGAATCCGACAGTAATATCAGATGAAAGTGGATAAGGTTCTGAGATGAAAGGAATCGTGTATTTTCGTTGGCGTCTCTGTTTAGTTAAATGATGATCCGTGTTATTTAGTTGGATCCAGTTCAAGGATCTCGGGAAACATGTAGAGTCAGACAGGAATTGTCACTTTAAAGGAAACAAATATCAGGGATGAAGAGTTTCGTGTATTTGCGCTAGCGTCCCTGTTTAGTTAAGTGATGATTCGATTTAGTTGGATGCGGTTTAAAGACCTCGGGAACATATAGAGTCCGACAGGAATGCCGCTTGAAAGGAAAGAAGGTTCAGGGATGAATGGTTTCGTGTATTTTCTCTGTCCGGCGTCTCTGTTAAGTTAATCATGTAGAGTTCGACAGAATTGTCCATTCAAAGGAGAGAAGGTTCAAGTATGAAGGGTTTTGTGTATTTTCTCTGGCGTCCCTGTTTAGTTAAGTGTTGTTTCGAATTATTTTGTTGGGTCCAAATTAAAGATCTCAGAAAACATGTAGAGGGATTATCACTTGAAAGGAGATGAATTTCAGGGATGGAGAGTGTCCTGTATTCGCTGGTCCCCGTTTAGTTAAGTGATGTTTCGAGTTATTTAGTTGGATCCGGTTTAAAGATCTCGGAAACATATAGAATCCGACAGGAATGCCACTTGAAAGGATAGAAGGTTCAGGGATGAAAAGTTTCGTATATTTTCGCTGGCTGGCGTCTATGTTAAGCTAAGTGATGATTCGGGTTATTTAGTTGGATACAGTTTAAATATCTCGGGAATCATGTAGAGTCCGACTGGAATGCCACTTGAAAGGAAATAAATTTCAGGGATGAAGAATTTCGTGTATTTTCGCGGGCGTCCCTGTTTAGTTAAGCGATGATTCGGGTTACTTAGTTGGATCCGGTTTAAAGATCTCTGGAACATATAGAGTCCGACAGGGATATCACTTGAAAAGAAAGAAAGTTCAGGGATAAAGGGTTTCGTGTATTCTCGCTGGCGTGTCTGTTAAGTTAAGCGATGATTCGGGTTATTTAATTGGATCCAGTTTAAATATCTCGGAAAGCATGCGTAGAGTCCGACGGAATTGTTACATGAGAGGAAATAAGGTTCAGGGATGAGAGGTGTCTCGTATTTTTATTGGCTTTGCCGTTTCGTTAAACGATTCATGTTATTTAGTTGTATCTGGTTTAAAGTTTTAAAATTTTTTTGACAGTTGTCAAAAAACTGTCAAAGTGACGTTTAAATGTCAAAGGGAGAGAGGGGCGCCATCTACGAACCGAGAACGGTTTCGGGGCGCCGAGGACGTCCGGATCCCGAAACTGCGATCGGTTCCGTCCTGGGGCTGATAATAAGGAAACGTCAATTTCGGACCATAACCTAAAAGTTTTATCGCAACGCACTGTAGATTTCGAGATAACCTAAAAGCGGCGCTTTGACATTGACGTTGTAATTTTTAAGTATTGTCAAGACCTGCGCGCGCATCCGGCGGCCATTGGTCTCGTATCTCTTTTTAATTTCTCAAATTTTACAAACCTCTCCGACACGGTGCTACCAAACGGCTAATAACTTTTCTTAATACTCAAAGGATCGCAACGAAACATCGACGTTGGGATTTTCCCGATATGATTCCGCCTACGAAAAGCCAATCTCCCCCGTGAAAAAAGCCTTTGCGGGCGCAAAGTACACGAAAAACCGCTCCCGAATTAGACGGACATAGCCTTATCACATTTTAATATTTATAGATATAAAAGATAGATAAAAAGAATAGAATATAGAATAGAATAGATAGAATAGATAATAATAATAATAATAATTGTAACTAGTCAATAATCACATAATCAAAAATTAAGAACTGAATATAAGTCTAGGTACTAACAGAATAAAATTACCAGATCTGCTAAAAGCTGAATCAGATTCATGATCAGTTAATAATGGTAGTTAATGCATCCGGAATTATTTTCTTTTTTATTTTCCGTTTACCTTGCCTGTCTCCTCTTCAGTAGTATATAAAGAATACTTAATATTTTTATATCATTTTAATTCCATTATCAATTTCTTTGTGCAATTTATTTATATTGAATCTGTTATTGACGATATATATTTTAATAATTTAATTGAGAATTAATGTATCTTGTTAATTTTTTTTTTAATAGCAACTACATAACAAATGTAAATTATTGTTAATTAGAGTTTTATTCAATAAATATTTATTTTAGTTATTTGATTATATTATGGTCACCAATTAAAAAACGAAGTCCACAAGAAGATGTACATATTCTTTCGCTATTTGTAGCTCATCAGGTAGACGATTAATCTCGAAAAACAAAATGATTTACTTGAACTTACATTTTACAATTAATAAACTGTCATGTAACCATAAAAAACAAATTTCTATAATTAATGCCGCCTACATTTTCATGCTTTCTTATAAAATACTCTTCCTCTCTTTATTCGAGACTTGTTGTATAAACAACCTTATTCAAGCCTTATATTGGCCCAATAATAACAAAATTATCTAATACATTTATTGATGTTCCATTTCTGAACATGCAAATATAAATTATGTTGAATTCAAAAAAAATCGTTGAAAACAATTTAGAACGTTATTATTGTCGAACAATGCAAAAACAAAATACTCTGCAGGACTATATGTCACATACAGCATTGCAATATATTGCAGAATCCATTTAAATGTTTTACGTTTTGCTTTAAATGTAATGGATTCTGTAATAAAAGTCAGTTACCCCCCTACTTTTGACTGGTTTCAAATATTTTTTGGAGTTTTGGGGTTATACTCCAAGATAGATTTGCGAGTGTTTGACTCTAAATAAAAAAACCGATATTCCAAAATGGCGTCTGGTCGCCATATTGGATATTTCTCTAATGTCGGATCGAGGTGTGTGACACCTTAAATTAAAGATCTAATCTTAACTTGCCCAAATTTCGAGTTAATGCGATGACAATAAAATGCTCGATTATTAATCCCAGTAAGCATTTGAATTGAATATAATGTAAAATGATGTTTGAAATGCAATTTTTTACTATTTATTAAGAATTTTTATATTTAAACAAATATTATTATCTTATTAATTAGATATAATAAATAGTACGTTTATTTACTTTAGCAAAAATACTCGAAGTGAGTTCCATTTTGTTCACAACAGCAAACCCGTTTTATAAATTTTTCGCGAACACTTCTGAGCCTTATGCTACTTCTAGATGTGTTAAAGACAGGCTCTATGGTAATTTCTTTTCTTCAATTATTCGTCAAATATCAAAGCGGCTTCGATTTATCATTTGAAATTCGCGGCATGATTATTATAAGTCACTTTATGTAGGTAGAGAAAGTATGTAATAATGGGTAAATAATAACTGTCAAATTTATTTCCACATTTTCAAGGCACATCATTATTATTTTCCTTTTACAGGATGAGCTTTAGTGATATAGATTGTCCTGTAAATTAATGTATTTATTCATTTGACTAGGTACTTAGTCACTAAAATTTGCAAAAGTCTTAACTATATAATGAAAAAATGTATTTCAAACATTATTTTACTTGCCTTATTGACAAACTTTCATTATGTTCAATTCAAATGCTTACTGGGATTAACAATCGGGTATTATTGAGTCAAAAAACCAGGTAAAGAAACAAGTGCCCTGTGTAAACATTCAATTTGTTGTAATGCTGCCATTTTGTTATACATCATCGGATTACCTAAGGCAAGTTACTATGGACGAATATACCTTTAATTTAAGGTATCACACACCTCGGCTCGACAGTAGAGAAATATTCAATATGGAGACCAGACGCCATTTTGGAATATCAATTTTTTTATTTAGAGTCAAACAGTCGCAAATTTATCTTATCTCCAAAAAATATTTGAAATCATTCAAAAGTTAGTAGAGGGGTAACTGACATTTGTGCCTTACTATACATTAGTCATCTAGGTCCACATAAACAAATTAATAACTTACAATATTACTCTGTAAAACGCATAAGATGTATAATTCTAAAAGAGTTTAATAAAAGTAACTGTTAATTTAAATAATTATATATTATCAGCTACCTATTTCTAAATTTAGTCAATATCTTACTGAAATATGTAATTAAAAACTATTGAATCTCATAAAAATCAATAAATTAGGTATTGTACCATTTACATTAATTACAACAGAATTAGAGAAACAAATTTATAGTACCTAACACATTTTTTTCAAATTAATAATAATTCACTTATTTATGTAACTGCAATTAAATTAAAATTAAGGCAAGAAATATTAAATTCCATTTAAATTAACATACCCTTTGTCAATAGCAGATTTGATTGAAACAAATTCTATAAAGGAATTAATAAATAATATTCATGTGTATTAAAATCGAAATACAGATTAAATCAAGTACCTACTTGATTTAATCTTAGGTACCTACCTACCTAAGCCAAGTAAAAATCGAACCTATCTTTTTAATTTTCTATGGTATAAAAGTGTTCAATTAGTGATTAGGGAAGCTAAACTGCGTAGTTGCCAAAATTAAGGGCTTCCTATGCACGGCGAAACATAGCGGGCTTCCTATCATCCGTGAAACTCAGACAGTGTATATACAGAGAGCTTGGCGGCCCTCTGGTGGCAATCACACTGAACTAAAGGTGTATATATTGAGATATAATACCGACTTAGGAAGCCCGGCTGATTTTTTGAAACAACTACAGATGGAGTCACCTACCCCTGATAGACTTATATACGCAATAATTTTTAGGAAGCCCGATTCGGGCTTCGTAAATTTGCCGCGGGCTTCGTAACATCCGTGAAGTATAGCGTTTCGGGCTTGGTAATGCCGGATTACATGTGTATATATATATATATATATATATATATATATATATATATATGTTAGCTTCAATGAGGGTTTCCACCCTAAATAAAAGTCTAAATCTGCCACAATCAATTTATTTATGGATAAATTATATGACACAACCAAAACACACGTTCTCGGAGTCAGAGCAATGTAAGACTGGCGGTTTCGCGCATGATCCGCTTAGCAATGACTCGGCCGTCCTGCTAAGAACACGTGATGGTCATCTCCACTATGCTAGGGCCAAAAGGGGTGTCCGCTAACATATATACAGTATATTCACTTTTGAACCAAAGCAGTTTGTGAGTGAATAGGAGATAGCAGTAAAGCGAGAGCACTACACATGCGTGACTGCATGTCGATCTCAGAATGTTAGCGCTCTCGCTTTATTCTCTCCTATTCACTCACAAAGTGCTTTGGTTAAAAAGTGAATTTACTGTATATACAGGGTGAGTCAGGTTGTATGGTAAAAAATTAATATGTGAATAGAGCATGAAAAACAGTATTGACGTTTTGCTATATAACCCTTAATTTTTTTATAGAATGTGTTAAAGTTGTAAATGTTTCGTAGAAATTTTTAACACGTTGACTACCGTCTCGGTGTATATGACCGAGAAAATAATTTACCCCCACGCCTGCGCGGTCTATATGACCGAGAAATTTTTTTTTTTTTTTTTTGTCAATATGACCAAGACATTTTCACGATTTTCTTAGCAGGGTTGACGAATATTTTAAACTTTTTTCTGCGGGACTTCATTACTCGTGGATATCCATTTCTGTGCATCATGGCTCAAAGGAAAGTACACTCCGGCAGTGAACGTGTTAAATATATTTCGGTTAAATACAGTCGTATCAATGAAATTAGGTTAGTTTATATAGGGCGCTATCAACTGGCGATAATAGTTTTTCAAAATTAATCTAGTAGCGTGCGTTAACACATTTTTTTTTTATAAGAATGCCGATAACTGTGCGCCGCTGCATTTTTTCATACAATTTCTTAGTTGAAAACCTAATGTAATAATAATAAAATACTCTAAGGAAACAAAATCTTTAATAACAAAAATTTAAAAACAACAGCGACTTAATTACTACTGTTTCCAATAAATTTTCAAAATGAAGTACAGTCGGCGCCATCCAAATGTGAACGGCAAAATTGTATAGTGTAATTTACACTTTAAATCATAGTCGCCGTAAAATTTGAAAATAGTTGTCAAACATATTTGTTATAATTTGTCAAAAGATAACTATGCCAAGGCATTTAACTAAAGCACAAAAAGCGAGGTCTATAGAAATTGGAAGAAAATCAATCTTTGAGTGAAGTGGCTGCTGATTTAAATATTAGTAAAAGTTGTATATTTTATATAAAAAAAAGCGCTGGCAAGAAGAACAAAGACTGCAAAGACCTATAAGGCAAGGTGTAGGGAAGGTCTCCAATGAGAATGAAGACAATGCTCTGGTCGAATTTATCCATCAGAATCCTTTCGAAACCGCTGTCAAAACTCGAGAAAAAACATTATTCCCAGGGTCTTTCAGAATATCACAAATACATCTTAAGCTATCTGGCCTGAAGAACTGCTGATTTTTAAATACATATAGAGATTAGTTTTTACCATTTTTATTTTATTATCGTTTTTCTGAATTACAAATTATTATATGTTGAAATATATTAATCATTGTTAATATACTTAGTTTGTATCATTTTATTTCACAATCGTTAAATATGAATGAATTAAAGGACTAATTAATATTAACCTTCTTCCACTAACATGTAGGTAATATTAGTTAATTATTTTGCTAACTTCTTTTATATTATTCTTGTCGTCCTTCCAATTAATATTATTGTAACAAAAAATAATAAAAGTAACATTATTTTCTGTCAATATACCCTATCTGACCTCTCTGTAGTCTCTGTGTTACGCCTCTAAACAAAGTCTGACTTACTACAATGAAATTCAGAAGAAATTTCCATGACAACCAAAATGCGTTCACATTTGGGTGGCGCCGACTGTACATTAACCTCAATGCACTCTAAAAATTAATCAATTAACAACCAACAAGTACTAGTTGAACGAATAGTAAGTACATTTTTCACGTCAACTAAGACTAAATGTGCATAAACTAATAAGGAATATACAGTAAATTCACTTTTCAACCAAAGCACTTTGTGAGTGAATAGGAGAGAATAAAGCGAGAGCGCTAACATTCTGAGATCGACATGCAGTCACGCATGTGTAGTGCTCTCGCTTTACTGCTATCTCCTATTCACTCACAAACTGCTTTGGTTCAAAAGTGAATTTACTGTATAAAATGAAATTTCCTTGCGGGCCCGAAAGTGCATTGAGGTTAATGGTCTTCATTTTGAAAATTTATTAATTAAGTCGCAGTTGTTTTTAAATTTTCGTTAATGAAGATTCTGTTTCCTTAGAGTATTTTATTATTATTGCATTAGGTTTTCAACTTATGAAAAATCCAGTGGCTCACAGTTATCGGCATTCTTAACAGAAAAAAAAAGTGTAAGTAATCCCACTCCACTGGATTAGTTTTGAAAAACTAGTATCGCCAGTTGATAGCACCCTATGAAAAATATAAACCAACCAAATTTTATTGACACGACAGGATATTTAAAAAATTCAACGAAAAATTTTCAACTTTTAACACCTTGCATAAAAAAAATTAAAGGTTATATAGCAAAATCTTGAGACACGTCAATACTATTTTTTCATGCTCTATTCACATATTAATTTTTTACCATACAACCTGACTCACTCGGCACCAGAACAGAATAATCAACTCAAAAAATTACAAAATTCCAACTGATATCTTATAATTTTTAAGCTCTAACTTTTTTAATTTTTAAGCTATCACAAATTTCTAAACGTCATTTGTAGATTTTGAAGTTTTCTCGAATTTTCCTATTTTTATAATTTTTGATAACGGCTAAGATAATAAAGTTAGACTTTAAACGAAAAATATCGCGAATTTCAAGACGGCGGACGATTTTTTATTGTGTTCCGATACTCGGATTTTTTGGGATTTTTGTTGACATATTTAATACCCCTTCCCCGACATTTTAACGCAACAAACAGCTTGTTACAAATTTGTTCCGAATTCACGGTGTATTTCACTTAATTTTACTGGCCTATTTTCTCATTTCCTGCGGTTGTTCCACTGTTATTGTTAGAGTACATGATAGGCCCTTACAAACTAATATCCCTAATTTTGACCGCCAAATGAATTAATTTGTATTACATGTGGTATGCCGTTGGAAAGGACATAAACTAGAGAACTTTTTGAAAGAAAACGAAGATCTCTATTGCTGTTAGTTTTTTTTTTTAATTGAATTTAGAAGTTAAGTTTATTTCATATTTTTACCCATTCTCGGGACTTTGGAAGCTCATAAGTCCATTTTTTTGTATTAATTGTGTAAAATAATGATTTATTTAGAACAAGGGTACATTACAGAATACAATAAAAATTATTTCGTGCTATTACGATCATAAACAAAAAAGTAATCAGTGTTTGAAGGCGGGATTTTGGGTAATTTTCAAAAATAATGAAAAAAAATCGTATCTCAATAACCGTGGGACTTGGGGGAGGTCAAGTACTTACAAATGACCCCACCTATCCACCAAAAATTTTTGTCGGTCCATGTGCCGAAAAATATTTTAAAAATATTGTTCAATTTTTACGAATAAAAATTATATAATAAATTTTTTTATACTTAAAAAAATATATGAATAATGTTATTTATTTTTTACATCTAATATGTCAGTATGTTCACTTATTTCCATAAGCACACTTTGTTAAACATTTTTAGCACTTACCCTTTAATTAATCAGGATGTTTGTTTAAAATTATGGGTGCGTAGGATTTTCTAAAATGTAAATATCTCAATAGGGGTGCATTTTATGAAGATAAAACAACTATCCCTTTTTTGATTAAAAATAATGGTTAAACCAAATATTTGCAATGAGATTATAAAAATAAACGAAGTACAAAAAAATTATGATGGATTCTGTTAAAAGAAGATAGCTTACGTAGCACCCTCTATACGATACGTGGTTAACCAAAAATGATAGCTTATTCGATTTTCTCACGTCAAAAACCCTAATTGTACCGGCTTTTATGTTTATGTGTAAAAAATAACTGAAATATAACAACATTACCGAATACGGTCATCCCTCATATCAAAATTGTGATATTCTAATACCTGTGTTGAATAGCTTATAGGGTTTTTAATTAATAAAAACAGCAACAAAATCTTGATTTATCGTCAATTATTATTTTATTTTAAAGTTTGAAATTTGCATTAGCACTAAATAATTTTGAATTCTCGCTCTCCGTGACGTATTAAATCCCAGTTCCCAGCGCACGCGCACGATTCCTATTAGGCTTGGTCTGACAATTGACATTGTATATTCATAGTAATTTTTAATTCTTAAGAACTATCGCAAAACTCAAAATACTATCATAACCTAAAACACTGTTGACAAACAAAAAGCATTTTTTGGCGTATCAAACGACGAACTCCAGTTTAGGTCGTGATTGGCATATTTTTAAATGGAAATTTATTTCAGCCAATCAATACGAAGGTCCGCAGTATCTACCTTATCGACAAACAACAACCAATGCGAACGACTCGGGATTTACTACGTCACGAAGAGCGCGAGTTTTGATTTATGTTTTATTTAACTTTTTTTTCTTTTGTTAAATGATGAAATATAAGAAAAAAATACGGGTGATTTATTTTTTTATGAAGTTTTATAATTTAAAATAAAAAAAATATGGGGGATGACCCTATTATTTTTATAACTTTCACACCCTGTATTAATATTTGACCCTCAGTTATTAAGCAAAAAAATTAATATTTTCCGCTATAGAATCTATATCTATATAAAATTTCGAGAAAAATGCGAAAAACTGTTTCAATGATCTGACTTACAATACTGCGAAACGGCATCAGAATAAAAAAAGAAAAACATTAAAGATAATTGTATAAAAAAAAATAGAAGCGAAAAACTGCGATGTAGTGACTATGTAGCGCCCCCTTGCGGCAGGTCTAAAAATATTTTAAGGGTTCTATTGGAAAGGTTATTTTGAGACTACCCTCCAAATTTCATTGAAATCGATCAAGTACCTACTTACCAAGATATCTCAAAAAACTGTTTTCCCAACGTACCATTTATGGGCCCGTATGGGCCTTAAAAATCGAAATTGACCAAAACGAAAATACACGTGTCTCTTTATTTTAAGACCTCTATCTGTGATTACTTTTTTGCACCATAATTCTGAATCGCCCTGTATAAACAGTTCTGACCATATTATACACATTCGGTTTTCCTTATAACCCTCATACTGTAGAGAATTTGTATAACAACAATTTACTAAAGAACTAGTGCTTCCTTATACACTCCAATTTATAAATAGCAATTATGTGATATTTAATTAATTATTTGTATTTTATTTTTTAGGTTTACATATGGAAGTATTTTCATAATCAGAATAATTTAAATAAATTCAAAAACTAAACATGAATGGAGCAAGTTTGTATCAGTAGCTTTTTATGTTTCATACTTTTTATGAAAGTAATAAACTTTTCATCATTAAGAAATTTTTTTAACGGAAATATTCAAAGCTTTGCTATATGTATGAAATTTATGATTTTAACTTTGACTTTGCAAAAATATTCTTTTTTTATATTGTTATACACTGACATATCTATTTTATTATAATAAAATTTATTTTTGAGGTTATAATAATTCTGCTTAAAAATGCTTTAAATTAAAGTCCGTCACAAAATAGACTGAAGTTTCTATTATACCTATTGTAAATTGTTAGAGAATGATTATAATTTATCTTATTGTATTGTATTGCCTCATATGTTTTGTTATTCAGATTTGAAGAATTCCGAACATATTTTACAGATTATTTTATCTTATACAGTATTTTAATTTTATTTGCCCAAAATGGTTAGCAATATTGTTTTCACCTAGTTGTTTTTTGTTGTGTAAAAAATATATTTAGTTTTAAGTATAATTAAGTAATATATTTTATTGTAATTAATTTGCTATATTTGTATATACCAAAAAATATTTACAGATTGTTATAATTATGCGATTTATTAATTTTTAATGCTAACACAACCTGTATATAGTATTAATTCTATTTTTTTAGAATAAGGTTTTGTATTATAAAAAGGAAGGGATCGTTAAAAAAGGGGTATAATGGAATTTATTGTATCGTGATAGCTATTTTCACTTACATTCATAAAAGAAATAAATTATAAAAAATAACTATTTTTTTCCTTTCATATTAAATTTATGTTCTACATTACTGATAATTTATTTTTTGGTAAACTGGTAAACATCCTAGTACGTGGCCTACTTATTAGGGACAGGGAACGCTGCCATAGTCCAGGACCGGCATCAGGCTGATACGAAGCAAGGCAAATATATCTACATTAATTATAAGATACATTTATTCAAGTGAGTGAAGAAGATCCAATAATGCATGAACAATTAATGAGCATACACAGTCTTTACTAGTATGCGTTCTGCATTAAGTTCGGTCAAATTCAATTGCTGTGGCCTATACGTTAGCTTATATAGAGAAAATGATCGTTCTACGTCTACTGATGTTAATGGCAGTGTAACACAGTTAGTCCATCGTGGCGGCAGGCATACTCCTGTTTCTTCAAAGGACTTACTAGCAATATATTCCTTCTTTAAAATAATAGCCGTGCGGCGGGCTTACTTCTTCTGTTTCTTAAATTTGAATAAAGAGAAGAATTGCCAACTTACTATCGTAAAAATTACTAGTTGGAGATACGCTAATGTAAACAATTACCCGAAATAATTCTATATATCTATTTTTAGGTAATTGAACTGGATTGGTAACTTGTCTCATCCATAATCGTCGGCGATGATGAATAAAATTTTCTCTAGCTCGCTGCTTTCATTTACTTATCTAACAATTACAAATATATAATATATCTATTAATTTATTTCATCCCGTCCGGAAAGTACCAGAGTACAGTATTCATATGCGGCCGGAAAATGAGACATTACGGTATCAGAGCCGGCAAAGTACCGGAAACCACCGGAAACTTATTACGAACCAATCACAAACTGTTATTATACCTTTTGACAGTTGTTTGACATATAAAAATCAACCGTAAATTAAAAAATAGTGCCAAATGTCAAATGACATAGGAAAATAACCAAGTGTCAAATTATACAAATATACTAATATACAAGAAATGACGGGATGAAATAAAATATCATTCGACACACGTCCGTAAGGTGTTGTTCCAGCCTCGTTTAGATATTCTAGACTCGGCTCCTGACGTCGCCTCGTCCATAATATCTACTCGACTGTAACAAGTCACCTTCCGGACTTGTGACGAAAATTACTATTATCTACTCTTATTAGGTTATATGTATATTAATTAATCAACTGGTTTTGAACAATTAATAGTATCCATAAACAAATAGCGTTGAGTTATATCCGTAAAAAGTCACGGGTGAATCTTTGTTTACACCAATCTCCTTTAACTTCATGCCTAGCCTGTCCAATAGAATTTTTTTCCCGATACTGTTATTATTAAGGGGAGGAAAATGATTTGACATTTGAATATTTTTGATAATTAATAATAATTTATTCAGAAAATAGCAAATTACAAAGGATAAAATTTAAATACAATTATTAACATGATTGCAGAACGTTTAACCCTACAAAAGTTAACTTGTACGCAGGGTGTGTGAAAACTTTTATACTTATTTAACAATTTTTTTAATAACATGTATATCTATGTTCAAAGTCCAGATATATCATACAACGAAAATAGAAGTAATAAGGAAGAGAAAAAAATATATAAAAATAACTTGCACAATTGATCCTAATAAAAAATTAAATAATTAAAACTGGAATTCCATAGAACAGAAGTAATAGAATCAGTAAAATCTATTATTTAAAAGGTACGTATTTTTTAAATCTAATAACTGATGTAACTGTAATCTACTCAGAGAATTATCCATTTTTTCACTTTATTCTTAAAAAGTTTTACTGCATTTACTCTTTTTATTTCAGGATGAAGTTTATTATATATTCTTGGCCGTAAGTATACAAAACAACGTTGCCCAATTGTTTTTTTGATAGTAGGTATTTCTAACGCATTATTACTATACCATGTATCGTATACATATTCAATTTTACTGGCATTATTTAGGTGAATTTTTTTATGGCAGATCATCATATTACAGTATAATATACATAATATCGTATACATGTTCAATTTTACTAGCATTATTTAGGTGAATTTTTTGATGGCAGATTATCATATTACAGTATAATAGGGTACTTGCGAGTGTCAGTTTTACACCCAAATGTGTTTTTATCGGAAGCTTTATGTTTGAAAACGATCAACGTTACACCATAATTTAAATTATTTAGACACACAATAATTAATAAATAAAATTCAAATTATTTGAAGGTTTCCGATCAACTGTCGAGTACCTCCGACGAATTTTTGTCAGTGGCGTGCATTTTTATTAAGAAAAGCGGGATCACTTTTTCGAGAAGTCATATTAGGCATTTTTTTACAGAAAAACTAATGCAATATTATTAATCAGCATGCTTTGGAACCCCCTTGTTCAAAATTTTACTATATTTTGATTAAGGGTTTCCGAATAACGGGCCCAATGAAAATGCATTTTTTTCAGTCGTAAATAAATGTTAACTTGAAAATGGTTTGTGTTTCGAAAAAAAGTCATTTGTTATTTTCAATTTAAACTGATTTACTCTAGCACATCATGTGCTCAAAAGTTTGAAATGCCGCAGTCGTAAATAAACTAGACAACGGTTTATTTTTAGAAAAATAGTTTAATTTATTATCAGCAACCTTTTTTTCTTTTGGTATAAAATTGATTTATTATCACATAAGATAATTTTTTATCACTTAATGCTCAAATAATACAGAACCGGTTAAAATATTTTTTTATAGTCCAATGCAAAATTTTTGCTTGCAGCATTGGAAACTTTTGAAGGTATGGGGAGATAGAGTAAATCAATTTAAATTGAAAATGAGGAATGACTTTTTTTCAAAACGCAAACCGTTTTTAAGCTGTCAATTATTTACGACTGAAAAAATGTATTTTTACTGGGCCCGTTATTCGGAAACCCTTAATCAAAATGTTGTGAAATTTTCGGCATGGAAGTTTCAAACATGCTGTTTAATAATATTGTATTAGTTTTTCTGTAAAAAAATGCCTAATATGAAAAAAAATACGCCACTGACAAAAATAAATTTTGTTTAATTCAAAAAGATCACACCAAAGGTCATTGACACCGATCCAAATTTGGTTAAAATTGGATAACTAATTACAGTTGTGAAGGGGGAGGGCATTAAAAGTGGGACACACTGTATATAATTTGGCAAAATGCAGATGTTTTGAAGATTATTTATAGTTAGTTCTATAAATAACCGTTTTTAATGTGCAAAAATCAATGGAATAAGGAAAACGGTAACGATCAAACTCAAAGATAAACAAATTCAAATTTGACAACATGCAGAAACAGGAAACTATGAAACATGTGACAACGGCGCTAATCAAAAGCGTTCGATCAGTTGATCGAATTCTTGCTTGTTACTGACTCTTTCTTTTTCGTCAAGGAGGTTAGGTTTTCGTATAACTCATCAACAACGTCAGTCGGAGACTGGAGACTGAGATATGAACAGTCACATATAACGGACTCGCCTTCCCTGTCTCTCTCGTTTTACTATTTTGTAAACAAAAAACGCTTGAACCAGCATACGTGGAAGATTAGAAATTAATCTGTGACGTAACGGTCATCTCTCGTGATTTGAAGTATATGTGTGTTTTACCCTGATAAAGGAGAGCAGTTGAGGAAGAAGAAATATCCAGACCGTACGCTATTATTTTAACGGGGACGGTCGGACCGTGCAGTATTCACTCCCAATTATCAATGCCACAGATGGGCGTCCATATTTACTAGTACCTACTTGCTGTCTTTTATGTTCTGTACCGTGTACCGTAGATATGTCGACTGTGTCTGTAATCTGTACTTCTATTGAAAACGTGCAAGAAAAGTTTATTTCAAGAGTTTCAAGGGTTCTGTGTTTTTTTATTAACTGGTTTAACGTATATTAATAGTTTAGAAGTGTTTTATTATTATTACAATGACTCAAAGTGACAATTTCAGTTGTTTCTAAAATTCTAAAGAACGTTTTCTATCTATTTGGCATTTAAATAATAATATATACAGGGTGTCCCGAAAATAATGGTACAAAAAGAAATCACATATTCCCGAGGTCAAAATAAATCGATTGGACCAAACTTACCTCTATACCAAAATGCTTCCTAAGGGAGCTACAGGCCCCTAAATGTGGGTCCCTGAAGACGGTTTTTATTTATTATCTCCGAAACTGTTCAAGTTAAAGTAATGAAATTTTGCACATCCACTAAACTTTCTAAGCCTAACAAAATGAGCTAAATATCATCTCAAAATTTTTACCAAGCTGTAGGGGTGGGGGGTAAAAATTACCGCAACTTTTTTATTTGTAAATTTTTTTGAGTTTTGACTTCAAATTATGAATTGTCAGAGTTTTTCACAAAGAAAATGCCCTCTTGTGCAACTTCGATCGGAGGCACCGTTTTCGAGATAAATTCATTTTAATATTCAAATGCATGCTCTAAAATAATTAGGGAAGTGGACTAATTTTTTGCTTTTCGCGTCGAAACAAAATTTTAGCATTTTGAGCAGTTGTTAAAATAAATAAGAAAATCTTGGTTTGATCTGGCTCTTAAATTTTGTTTTGACGAGAAAAGGAAAAAATTTGTTCACTTACTCATTTTAGAGCATGCATTTGAATATTAAAATGAATTTATCTCGAAAACGGTGCCTCCGATCGAAGTTGCATTAGAGGACATTTTCTTTTGTGAAAAACTCTGACAATTCATAATTTGAAATCAAAACTCAAAAAAATTTACAAACAAAAAAGTTGTGGTAATTTTTACCCCCTACCCCTACCGCTTGACCCACCTTTGGTAAAAATTTTGAGATGATATTTACCTCATTTTGTTAGGCTTAGAAAGTTTAGTGGATGTGCTAAATTTCATTACTTTAACTTGAACAGTTTCGGAGATAATAAAAACCGTCTTCAGGGACCCACATTTAGGGGCCTGTAGCTCCCTTAGGAAGCATTTTGGTATAGAGGTAAGTTTGGTCCAATCGATTTATTTTGGCCTCGGGAATATGTGATTTTTTTTTGTACCATTATTTCCGGGACACCATGTATACAGGGTGAGTTCACTTTAAATGGGGAAACTTCGAGAATCGATTCTTTATTGAAAAATAAGTGTAGTTTGTCCTATAAACATTTTTCATATGGGACTTGGTTTTCGAGATACAGGACGTTGAACTTTTTTTTTTTTTTATAGTTTTCGACGAATAACTTTAAAGTGGTTAGACCGATTTTTATAAAATTTAGGTTTTGTTTATGTTAGATTAAAGTTTATCAAATGATCTGAAAAATTTGAAAATATCGCCCCCGCAGGCGTAGATATGGAGACCACGGATCCCTTTTTAAAAAAGAACTTCTACGCCTATGGTCGTCTCAAAAAATGGATATATGATTTTTTTATTCTCCGATATTTTCTGAACATAAAATGTCTCTAGTAAATTTTCGCTATTTTTGATAGTTTTCCGGTTAATTGAGGTCAAATGGTTTATTGTAATGCCCCCTAATGTTTATTTTATTTGCCGATGAGCCGGTGTCTGCTATTACGTAAAGTCGTTTCAAAAGGTCTCTATCATTTTCAATCTAAATTGTTTGAAATGATTTTAAGGAAAAATAAAGCAATTGAGAGACAATAAAGACATTTATTAATATTTTTTTTCATTTCTGTTAGCAAACACCGGCTCATTGGCAAATAAAATAAACATACAATAAATCATTTAACCTCGATTAACCGGAAAACTATCAAAAATAGAGAAAATTTACTAGAGACATTTTATGTTCAGAAAATATCGGAGAATAAAAAAATCGGTAAATGTTGAGATAACGGAATCTCCGATTTTCGGAATTTTTTTGCTTTTAACATACGTAGTTTTGTCTCCTGAACAATAAATTCTAAAAAAAAATCGCCGCTCTTCAACAGTTCTCGAGATATTTGGCCCCAAAGTCTCTGAAAGTCGTATTTCTCCACTGCCATAATCACTTATTTTCACCAAATTTTTCATTTTATGCTTATGAACACCTCTAATACAGACTTATTTAAACACTTTTAAATAGTTTCAACACATTTATTCCAATCAATAACTATTTTTTGAACCTTCTTATAAAAGCCATGAAAACATAACCTAAAATTTCAAACAACACTAAGATCATTCGAGGTTATGATAGTGCTGTAAGATCTCAAGGCTTGTAGACACCAGCCTTGGTAAGATCTAGGGTACGGTATAAAATAAAACGAATATGTTCCTTCTTTGATATAAAAATATACTGCACCCGCCCGCCCCCGGGGAACTTGTAATGTTTGAAATCTAGAATACGCATAAAACTAATATGTTCCTTCTTTGAGATAAAACGATAAAAATATATTGCACCCGCCCGCCCGGGGGCGGGCGGGCGGATGCAATATATTTTATGTTAAAGAAGGAACATTAGTTTATGCATATAATAGATCCAGCGCCACTATCGTAATGTTTGAAATTTTAGGTTATGTTTTCATGGCTTTTATAAGAAGGTTCAAAAAATAGTTATTTGATTGTAATAAAATATGTGTAGAAAATATTTAAAAGTGTTTAAATAAGTCTGTATTAGAGGTGTTCATTAGCATGAAATGAAAAATTTGGTGAAAATAAGTGATTATGGCAGTGGAGAAATACGACTTTCAGAAACTTTGGGGCCAAATATCTCGAGAACTGTTGAAGAGCGGCGATTTTTTTTTAGAATTTATTGTTCAGGAGACAAAACTACGTATGATAAAAGCAAAAATATTCCGAAAATCGGAGATTCCGTTATCTCAACATTTACCAAAAAATCGTATCCATTTTTTGAAACGACCATAGGCGTAGAAGTTCTTTTTTAAAAATGGGTCCGTGGTCCCCATATCTATGCCTGCGGAGGCGATATTTTCAAATTTTTCAGATCCATTTGATAAACTTTAATCCAACATAAACAAAACCCAAATTTTATAAAAATCGGTATAACCACTTTAAAGTTATTCGTCGAAAACTAAAAAAAAAAAAAGTTCAACGTCCTGTATCTCGAAAACCAAGTCCCATATGAAAAATGTTTATAGGACAAACTACACTTATTTTTCAATAAAGAATCGATTCTCGAAGTTTCCCCATTTAAAGTGAACTCACCCTGTATACAGTGTGTCCCAGATTGGGGCCCGATGCATTGCTATCTCGCTTATTAACGGAGATGGAACGATGGTTAAATGGGGAAAGTTTTGCAGATTTTAATGGCCATTTCGAATCCGTTTTCAAATTTTATGTAGCACCCATAGTTTTTGAGTAATTTTCAAAAAACTAAAAGATTGCTTTTTTTTATTTCCTCCATAACTTATTAAGCATTATTTATGCAGGTTGGAAACTTGCACATTATTAGAACACTTTTTAAAAATACATCTAATAGTGATAGCAAAATTTTTCTACCGTCACTTGTTTTCGAGACTGACACATTAACTTTTGTTTTTCTTATGGGCGCCATATTGGATTTTTATTTGATTAAATAGCATTTTTTATGCGCTTTTCAACGATGTATCACAATCTGAAAAAATTCTATACTGAAGTAGCAACGTAATAGAAAAACAGGTTTTTTAATGGTAGGCTCTGAACAAAATTGGCAATTGTTCATAATATCTGTTTTCTCCTCATTAGAAAACCTTAACGCCATATTCTTATTTAAAATTATTAATACCTACTCTTAAATAAACTAGTGAACCCAAAAAAATAACAAAAAGGAACTCTTAACAATGAAACTCAACAAAAATAAACAAAGTAACAACACAAAAGGAGAACAAAACCAGCAAATAATATAACTAGATTGCTAGATACAAGTTAAATGGTCAAAAATATTTAATTAATATCACTAGGATACGTTAAGTAGGCTATGCAAAATATGGTGGAAAACAAAACGTTTCCAATTAATTATTGTGACAATTCGTCAGAAAATTGTGCGTCGTTGAAGTATTTGAAGAGTTATATTATTTGCTGATTTTGTTCTTCTTCTGTGTTGTTACTTTGTTTATTGTTGTTGAGTTTCATTGTTAAGAGTTCCTTTTTGTTATTTTTTTGGGTTCACTAGTTTATTTAAGAGTAGGTATTAATAATTTTAAATAAGAATATGGCGTTAAGGTTTTCTAATGAGGAGAAAACAGATATTATGAACAATTGCCAATTTTGTTCATAGCCTACCATTAAAAAACCTGTTTTTCTATTACGTTGCTACCTCAGTATAGAATTTTTTCAGGTTGTGATACATCGTTGAAAAGCGCATAAAAAATGCTATTTAATCAAATAAAAATCCAATATGGTGCCCATAAGAAAAACAAAAGTTAATGTGTCAGTCTCGAAAACAAGTGACGGCAGAAAAATTTTGCTATCACTATTAGATGTATTTTTAAAAAGTGTTCTAATAATGTACAAGTTTCCAACCTGCATAAATAATGCTTAAAAAGTTATGGAGGAAACAAAAAAAAGCAAACTTTCAGTTTTCTGAAAATTATTCAAAAACTATAGGTGCTACATGGAATTTAAAAACAGATTCGAAATAGCCATAAAAATCTGCAAAACTTTCCCCATTTAACCATCGTTCCATCTCCGTTAATAAGTGAGATAGCAATGCATCGGGCCCCAATCTGGGACACACTGTATATAAAAAAAAACATAAAACACACCGCAGAAATTAGAAAACCCCCAATTCCAAAGCCAAAGGCTGTCCGGAAGGGGGATACACATTAGAAAAAGCGTAGACAAACATCCATACCCACCGACATTGGCCGCATTCAGCGAGCTCAACTATTGAGGTAGCGTCGAGAGTAAGGTTACAGCCTTCATTGGGAATCAAATTCAGTCATCACAGCGGCAGCCGTAACCTTAAAACAATCTACGCTACCTCAACAGTTGAGCTCGCTGAATGCGGCCATTGCTATCTGCCGGTGCCGGGCTTCGAACCCGGACGCGATAGGCAGTGTAGCCAGAGCCATGACTGTCACTCATGCTCTAGCCCACTGCGCCACCGAGTCGGCTATATGTAGAACGATTTGATCTCTCAAAAATATCTTCTCACCCATTAATTTATATCGCATATATACTTTTTCATATCTTGGTCCAGCTCAAAAGAACAAAAAAACATGTTTTACTTTCAATACAGAGTAGATAGACCATTAACATACTTAGACCTAACCTTTTATTTATTAACAAAAATATTTCTCACTATCATATTATTTATTATTAGGTAAATAATTACATTGAAATGGTCTTCACAAACAAATTAACAAACCCTCTATATATTGTTTTCAGATATCTCATTTTCATTTCGTCTCATTAGCTCGCAACCACAATTTTCTTTTTTCTTTCAATTTAGCACTTGATCCCACTGGCAATGAAATTAATACTTTTTCCGGTGTTCTAATAGATTTTATAGATTTGATTCACATTGTGGCACTAAGCAGTATTTAGAGCACTTTAAATCGGGTTTTTTTCATAGTAAATCAAAAGTTAAAACGAATTTACGAGTAATAAACACAGAACTTTAAATACGAGAAGGTTCTTTCAGCCTAGCTACTTGCAAATATTGAGACCGCCATTTTTACATACTTGAAAGCGGCAATTTTTAAAAATAACATCGCAATCGTAACTGAAAGTAGTTTTGAGTCAAGAATGTTATTGAATGTATAACTAATATTTTACTGTAATTAGTTTTAAATATGTGCCTTAAAAATAATATTAGGTAGTAGGTAGGTAATAACACATTATTGTGAAAATAGTTATATATCTATGCAACAATTAAGTGTGTAAAGTGAATTTATTTCGGAAATGGAACTTTATCATAAATATAATACATACATATACATAATATAATACATAAAATTAAATAACTACAGTGTGTCCACGGATGGACGCATGAATAGGTGTAAATGACAAAAAAATTTCGAATTGGACATTACTCTTCTGGATTTAGCCCCTGCTTCGTCTAAAGCTAAGAAGTGCCAAATATGAGTGAAATCGTTCGTATACGGGGTGGGGTGTTCCAGCGACATATTTTTAAAAATCCACTAGAAAAACTCTACCTTTACTTTTGAAGATACAACAAAATCGTATTAAGAAAAGTTGTTCAGAATAAAGATTTATGTTGGATTGCAAAATGTAAGGAAAATCGGCCAACTTTAAAAAACATATATTTTTTTATAAAGTAACGAGTTCATCAAAACAGGCCAATCTTTTTGAAAATTTGTATTTAGGCATATCACACTCCGGGTGACCACGAAATGAGGCTCGCCCTTATATCTTCTTTGTTTTACAGGATATAAATTTTAAATTTGGACACGTCAAATAACGGTTAAATATGCATTATTTCAACCATATTATCACTTTCTGTCGCTTCCGGTTTCACCGGAAATGACACTAACTTTCGTTTTTTAAATGGAACACCCTGTATATTTTTACATTTTTGGATTCAGGAGGTCATTTTGAGTACGGTTAAGGCATATTGAGATAAAAATATTATTGACAGACATTTTTATAAGCAAATTTAATTTTTGATCTAGGCGGCCGTGACCCCAAAAAAATGTTTTGTTTTGCTTCAATAATTAATCAAAAAATACAATTATGATATTATGTCGTGTGACATTTGTGTTATAAGATCTTAAACATTTCGGAAATCGTTTTTCCAGAATAACTAATTTTTTTTAAACGGCACCATGGTGACTCACTATGTTATTTTAATAAAGCATTTCATTACCGATAATTTGGTACCAAACACTTCATTATTTGTTCATATTATAATACATAAAAATTACATTCAACAAGATATAAATGAAAATAAAAATATTTTATTCACAATCATATATGTAATGCTTCAATTGCCAGCTTATAAAAAGTTGGGAGGCAGGCATTTGTTCACTCTTCTTTTCCAGCTAGCCAGCTAGCCGGTAAAGTAGCTTTACCGGCTAGAAACGTCACTTTTCCGGCAAGTCACACTTTGCGGCAGCAAATCTTCTGGTTGTCTTTTGTGCAGCAGCTTTAAAATTTGGTGAAGTACACTCTCTTAAGTCACAAATGATCAGAATCAAACATTTTGTTGTAGAATTTTGAGCGAATTTAACAGAAATTATTGATAATAAATACTTGTGGAAATAACCTAATTTATTTGACAGAAGAACCTTAATGCTCGTTACCTAGCAACGCTCAACTTTTATCACTGCAGCCTACCTACTTATTTTGCATAATTTCCTAATTCTCATTCACTATTTACTCAATTAAATAAAAAAATTGTATGCTGATATTATGTTATTATACAATGATTGTGAATAAAATAGTATACATACCTCGCTGGTCGTTTTCATTACAGCCTCGCGTTTACATCTGACCTCGGCGCTACGCGCCTCTGTCAGATGTCAACCCTCGGCTGTAATAAAGCAAGGCTTATAGACTTTTACCAGCCTTGGTAATAAAGCACCTCCCAGCTTGGTATGTAATGTACTATAACACTGAATTTCTATCAAATACTAGGTGCCTTTGAAATGTAACGAAAGAAACAAATGAATAGTTTGACAGCTCAAATGATATTTTTCTTCAAGCGTATAACAATACTTAATTACATAATGCAACACGTCCTGTAGAAAGAGCCTATTATTGTATTAGTACAAATATTTCTCATTTTTTTCCTAGTACAAAAATGAAGTAATGTATCCATGGCAACGAATTAAAAATCTAATTTATGACTTGTCATAAACTGTCATTTTAAAAGTTGACGTCGCGCGTCGAGCCGTTTTTTAAATTTAAAAGCGAAAATGTCTGAAGAAATGCAGTGCATACCACCTGAAATACTTGAAATTGCAAATTCACCTATGACATGTTTCATTGATAAATAAAATGGTTAGTATTACATATATTTTTTTTTACTAAGGTTGAACGCATTTGACCTGATGTAATTTTTGAAAAGTAAAGTTTTGATATTTTTGATTTTAACGCTTGAAGAAAAAATAGTATATGTCACTCGGAGTAGAAGGCTCATTATGTGTTTCGCCCAGTTTGCTGCCTCGGCTGAGCAAACTTCTGGGCTCAACAATAATGGTCGCCTTCTACTCCTTGTAACATAATATACTATTAAATCTATGAGCATCAGGTATTATTTTGCTGCGTATTAAAATCACAAAGTGACAAAGTGGATATGCTGTTGATATACGGGGAAAGTCACAGAAATAGTCTGGCAGCCCGTGATTTATATTATTATGCAGAACGCTATCCACTAAGAAAGTGTAGAACGGGAGCTGAGACAAGAGAGAGTAGCTCAAGAACACCACTTTGTCACTTTGTGAATAAACCATAATTTTTTAATACGCAGCATAATAATACCTACCTGATTCTCATAGATTTAAATATCATTTGACATTTTTGAGCTATAAAACTATTTATTTGTTTCTTTCGTTACATTTCACATTCACGTTACAGGCACCTAGTATTTGATGGAAATTCAGTGTTAAATATTTTTATTTTCATTTATATCTTGTTGAATGTAATTTTTATGTATTATAATATGAACAAATAATGAAGTGTTTGGTACCAAATTATCGGTAATGAAATGCTTTATTAAAATAACATAGTGAATCACCATGGTGCCATTAAAAAAAAATTAGTTATTCTGGAAAAACGATTTCCGAAATGTTTAAGATCTTATAACACAAATGTCACACGACATAATATCATAGGGCGAGTTGCTTTATTCACCGGTGGATCCATCAGATGTGTTTTATCTCGTTCTATCTCCGAGGTTAGAACGAGATAAAACGCATCTGGTGGATCAACCGGTGAATAAAGCAACTCGCCCATAATTGTATTTTTTGATTAATTATTGAAGCAAAACAAAACATTTTTTTGGGGTCACGGCCGCCTAGATCAAAAATTAAATTTGCTCATAAAAATGTCTGTCAATAATATTTTTATCTCAATATGCCTTAACTATATTCAAAATGACCTCCTGAATCCGAAAATGTAAAAATATACAGGGTGTTCCATTTAAAAGTGCCATTTCCGGTGAAACCGGAAGCGACGGAAAGTGATAAAACCGTTGAAATAATGCATATTTAACCGTTATTTGACGTGTCCAAATTTCAAATTAATATTTTGTAAAACAAAGAAGATATAAGGGCGAGCGTCATTTCGTGGTCACCCGGTATATTTAACGTTTTTGAAATACGATATGATTATTACTTTACGCACGGCAGTACTTTATTTTGATGTTGAAATAAAATAAACTTATACTCAGTTCTTTTCGAATATGAATGTCCGTAATAGAAAGGCTGTATAAGTTCTTCTTAACTACGTTACAAAATCTAATTTTTTAATAATAGGTACCTAGTATATGCGGATGACTTTGGTAAAATCTTATATACACATTTCCGTTTGCTTACAAATGTATTTCATGCCGATGATGATTTCAGAGTATTAGAAGTTTTTCAACATACTTACAGTTGATAAAGGACTAAAAAAAAGTAGAAGGTACTTTAGAAATTAAAATTGCTGTTAGTTTATATTTAATTACTAGTTTTTGAGGCCCATAAAATTCTCAAATTAAATATATCTATGTAAAAACTACATAGAGGACTTACAGTACAAAACTACTTTCCCCTTCTAAGTATTGTTGTTTCGGATCGTCTCACAAATGCCAGCCAAAGTCATATTATGCAACCCTCATAAAAAAACAAATTTTATAGCATTTCATTGGTTCAATTTATATGTGTCAACAGAAAGTGTGTAAAAATGGACGGCTCCTGTATTTGCATGCGCCAATAGCTGCGCAGAGCGTTCATAATTAGTCTAATTATTTTAGGTCTGTGGTAATAAACAGTAAACGGGCAGTAAACAATCACGCTCTTGTCGCTTTGACACCGCTGTTGTGAATGTCAAAAAAGTAAACAAATAGAGTGACGTCATAATATGGCGGTCGTGACGTCAAACCCGTTTTGCCGGAATAACATTATTCAAATCCGATTTTATGCCACCAACAACATATTTCAAAAAAATTAATAATCAGAGGTGTTATTAAAACAAATAGGGAATCTAATTTTATTGATATTAAAATATGTGCGTGATCCCTATTGTCTAATATCAAGCACCTTTGCCAACGCAAATAGAAAATTGGTTGGAAAGGTAATTTCTTTTCGATGAATAAAATTCATTTTTGCATTATAACTAATAAAACCAAAAGTAGTTAATAATTTCAAAGAAATATTAAAGAAAACTGTTGTTGTTAAAAACAAAAATATTACTATGAAAATTTCACACCTCACTTTTCTAACCAATCAGAAACTCATGTTTTGTTTGGTTACCATAGCAACCCAAAATATTTCCGGAAATATTCATCCTCCTACATACCCTGGACGATATTAATAAGTGGAAATATTTCTGTCAAAATATTGACACATAGAAACTTGATCTTGCTTAAAAAATGGAAATAAGGAATTTTTTGTTTACTTTACGTGCAAATCATAATTAAACAAATAAAACATCTTTTGTCCTGTTTTTCTTTCTAAATTTCTTTATTATTAATTACATATTTTAAGTGTTTTTGAAAATCTATTAAAAATTCTTCTTTTTTCAGTGGCGAGTAGGAAAGTACGACATTCGTATTAACTAAATGTCTATGCTTAAGTATGTTGTACATAAATATAATATTTTGAAACAATTTTGTTAAACTTAACTTTACAAATCCGAGAAAACTTGGTTGACACAAGTAGTAAATTCTTCTGCGTATTGTACTAAACAGATTTTTCTCTGGACTTTCTATATTGCACTCCAAGCTGCATTCATCAATGAGGTACGACAAATATTTTAAATTTGAGTGATACATTTTCAGATCACAGGGTTGCTCGCAATGTGTACATAAAGTATATTTCTGAGCTTTCTCCATATTGTTTCGATTTAATAAGGTTTTTTTTAATATAACTAATATTGACACAAAAACTCTGCCACAAATTACATTTACAAGTTATGACACTACACAGTTGGTGAATGTATAATAGGTGAACTCATAGATAAAACCCTCTAGATAGGAAACTCACTATATTAAGCAGTCATGAAAATGTGGCGCCTGAAGTGGTTGATCTGCAAACTATGGGCAAAATGCGGGAAATTTAAAATGGCATGCTCATTTAGGACCAGTTGTATAAAAGTGATTAAGCGAAAGTTCAACTGAACTTGGTTCAAAATTCAAGGATGCCGATTGTTGCAAGAATGGTATCCTTAAATTTTGAACCAAGTTCAGCTGAACTTTCGCTGCACCACTTTTATACAAGGATTTTTTTGCTTAATTACAGATAGGTAGATATGAAAATAAATTATTTTCATCCACAATTTATTACGAGGCAGCTGAAAATAAAATGTATGTTTATATCTATCCATCTGTAACACTGGTTGGTATCGGTGAGATATTTAAGCAACAAATCCCTACATGCAAATTGATCGCAATATGCGATAGTGCGACCCTCTATGGTTTACTGCAGATATTTTATATTTAATTTTTTTATTAAACAGTTCAAAGTAAATACACAATAACATTTGAGAATATTCCATCTACTAAGGTCTATAATAAATACTTCTACCTTTAATGAATAAGAGAAACATTGTGTCCATTTCAACATTCTTTTTGGGAAACTCTTTTGAACATACCATACCAATATTATACCATAAAACGAAGTGAAGTATTTTGAAATGTGTTTATCAAAATATGAAATATAAGATTAAAATATCAATAACTAGGACATCGATGCCGTTTTAAACTCATTTCTATTTCATTCTACATACATAATAATTTTTATAAGTCTTGCGCGAATTTTTTACTCGTCCTATCCTCACAATCAGGAACATAACACTTTTTAGTTTTATATACGTTTCGTCGTCACAAAGCATGTTAAAATCACTGGATTAGTATCACTTAAGAATTAATAAAGTACAAAGAACAATAACGCAGCTTCAGATGTCACAAATACTCACATCAGACATAAAATCAAAATTCAAAATGGCACGCGACACAAATGACAAATGACAGATGCCCCTATTTTACTCAGAGCTGGCATCAGCCTTGCCTACTTTATCCATCGAGCTGATTGTTTGGCGATAATGGCGTCGCATTTGGTTGATCCAGAAACTATATTTATAAGTGGGGACTAACAATCAAGTTTCCTATCTAGAGGGTTTTATCTATGGGTGAACTGTCAACAAACGGCAATAATTGCTATTACAATTTTTCCAAAGCCATCTAAGCTATAATTTTGTTATAGGTATGTATTTAGAACTGGCAAAAATACAACACTTACAAATTAATAAAAAATAACGTTCCACCTATTTTAGTGAACATAACTTAGGTTATAACTATAAAAAAGATTTATTTTAAACAATTTTTGTTAGTTTTATAAAACTAAAATCGATGGAACATTATTTTTTTATAGTTTTATTTAGATACCTTACACCTACAGCGAGACCTACAGTTATAAAAGTTTAAGATAAATAATGTAAAATAAAACAACGATCCACCTATTTTAGTACACATAACTTAATTTAAAGCTTTAAAATAAATTTGTTTTAAACAATTTTTAGTAATTTTATTAAACTAAAATGGGTGGAACATTGTCATTTTCACAATTTTATTTAGATACTTTGTACCTACAATTATAACACTTGTAGATATATAATGTAAAAAAACAACGTTCCACCTATTTCAATGAACATAACTTAGGTTATAACTGTAAAAAAGATTTATTTTAAATAATTTTTGTTAGTTTTATTAAACTAAAATCGATGAATCATTGTTTTTTTAAGTTTTATTTAGATAACCTACACCAACTAGTGTCGGTTATCTAAATAAAACTTAAAAAAAACAATGTTTCATCGATTTTAGTTTAATAAAACTAACAAAAATTATTTAAAATAAATCTTTTTTACAGTTATAACCTAAGTTATGTTCACTAAAATAGGTGGAACGTTGTTTTTTTACATTATAGGTATATCTTCAAGTGTTATAATTGCAGTTACAAAGTATCTAAATAAAATTGTGAAAATGGACAATGTTCCACCCATTTTAGTTTAATAAAATTACTAAAAATTGTTTAAAACAAATTTATTTTAAAGCTTTAAATTAAGTTATGTGTACTAAAATAGGTGGATCGCGCTGTAACAGTTATAACACTTTAAGATAAATAATGTAGAAAAAATAACGATTTAACATAATATAACCAATAAACATTCATGGCCAACTAACCTTTCCTTTGTCATATCTCTAAAATAATCTTATTGTCAAATAAACATTGATTACTTTTAAAATTCTTTAGGTGTGAAATTTTCTTACCAAATCTCCCACGTGATTGAATTAATAACAGGAAATTTTTCTCGTGCACAAATTTTTTAAGAAAATTTGTGCACTCGAAAAATTTCCGGTAATAATTCAAGCACTTGGGAGATTACAAGTGATAAGAATACCAGAAAGAGAACTAAATAATTTCAGAAAGGGGCAAAATGTGGTTTATAAGTGGGAACCAGCCAAAATAGTAGAATCATAATACACCTAGATCGGTAATAATTAAAGGTGAAAGAAATAAGATAAAGAGGAGGAATTATGTTGATATCAGGTCATCGAATCTAGAACCTAATTTTGGAGAAGTTTCTGATCATTTGATTACATTTATAAATAATGATAATTTGAGAAATATTAATGATGAACCATCAAATCAACATCACTACTAGTGATGTTGAATTCAATGGTGAACCATTAAATTCACAAGGAAAGTAATAGAGGAGCGGATTCATTTAATGAAAAATTTTAACGAAAAACTGAATCATGAAGTAGAACTTATTGAGACCCATACCATCCTTTTCAGCACTTAATTTTACATATGTTTTCAGAATTCACGACTCTCTCTCCGTTGGTCGAGACAAAAGTTCTGGGGGAAAAACTAAAAAAAAAAAACATTTTTTGCAGTAATTTAAAGTGCTTCCTTTTCTTACTTTTACTTGAAAACCGCAATAGATATTGAGATGATTCTTTCGCTATTATTTAGTGTAGAATGTCTTCTTTCGAACGACATATAATAGATTATGCTCAATAAATTCTTTCCAACCCTAATTTAGTGTTATATCAGCGCGTGCAATATGGGTGAAATTAACTGGGTGAAAATTGAGATTCATCATCGAATAATTTTCTTGTACAATAAAATTGCAAAAATTGGTACACGTGACGAGACGCAGAATTTTATAAGGACCATTTGACTCTATTAGTATATGCACTTAGTTTCAAAAACAAAGGTAGGAGAACACAAAAACCGAGGCCGCTACACCTTACATCGCATGCCTTCCCCTCACCGCACTACCCGCTGCGAAGTCAATATTCGCTACCTCGGTTGCGTAAATTCATTACTATTGGACTCTATTAATTTTGTTAATGATTTATAAGACTTGATTTTTAGATAATTAAACAATAATTAAATTTATTCAATTAATTATAATTTTTTTTATAAAACTTAACTTGAAGGAGTGGAAATAGATAATTGTAGTCTATCATAATAATGTAATAATATTATTTAAATATATAATAGTAAGTTATAAAGAAGTTAAATTAAAAATTTTCATCGCCACTTTCTTCGTCGAATCTTTGACTTTGAATATTAATATTTTGGCATAAATCAGAACATTTACACACGCTGGAGGACAAAAAATTCCCTCCTTGACACACAAACATTTTAAACTATCGCATTTTTTTTCACTAAAAAACAAATCAAGAACATCTCGTAACTCGTTAGGAATAGGTTCTTGAGTGGTGTAGGTACTCCTTTTTTCTTTTCCCACCCATATTCAAAAAGGTCTAAAATCCTCATCATAGAATAATGGCTACTGATCCAAATATGACACTGTTAATAACATCTGCAAAAATGTATGCCCTCTACTTATAATATAAAGTATTAATATAGTCGAGTAAACTTTAACTTGGCGTGTGGATGAGTTGATATTGTGCATACTATTTCATTTTCTCTTGCACACAAAGTTAAAGCAATAACCCAAAAACATTGTTCACGTATGTTTATACGTAAACAATGGTTTTGGGCCATTGCTTCAATTTTGTGTGCAAGAGAAAATACAATAATACGCACAATATCAACTCATCCACACGCCAAGTTAAAGTTTACTCGAGTATAGGTACGTTTACCTTAAGCTATGTTGATTAAAGGTATCTTCCGTAGGGGGGTAATTCATTGGCAGTTTTTCTCGAACCCATTGTTAGTCTCAGCCTAATCTTGTTCAGAGACTCTTCTGTCTCGCAGTCGTATAGTTTTGCAATAAACTTCTTAGCTATTTGTATTGATTCCTCAATTGGGGTTCTTCCAAAATTTGACAGATTGAAATTTTTATTTTTGATCAGCAAATTAAAAGGTGTTACTTTGCCAAGTTGAAAAAAGCACATGCCAGGTTTGAGGCACCTCCAAATAAAGAAATCATTATTGCCGGTGGCTACGAGAATAAGGAAAATTGTTATTCTATTAAGTACATGTGAGGGCGTTAGGGAACTACCAAAATTAAACTGTAATCATGAGGACGCGGACACAATGTTAATATTACATTTGATAGACAGAGCCGAAAAAATGGATAAAAGAGTAGGTACTTATAAAAGCGGATGATACGGATGTCCTTATACTCATTTTGTATTATTTTTGGGAAAACGACCAGATTCGTAACTGCAGTGTGTTTCTACAGTCAGGGCATTCCATGGCCACTCAAATAAAAAACATATTGTTCCGATAAACGATCTAGCTACAAAATTGGGTGATTGCGTTTGCAAAAGTTTACCAGCGTTGCACAGTATTACATGATGCGATACAACGAGTGCTTTTTTCAAACTTGGCAAAGTAACGCCTTTTAATTTGCTGATCAAAAATAAAAATTTCAATCTGTCAAATTTTGGAAGAACCCCAATTGAAGAATCAATACAAATAAGTAGCTAAGAAGTTTATTGCAGCACTATACGACTACTATAATAGACAGAAGAGTCTCTGGACAAGTAGGTTGAGACTAACAATGGGTTCGAGAAAAACTGCCAATGAATTATCCCCCACGGAAGATGCCTTTAATCAACATATTTTAAGGTAAATGTACCTATTAATACTTTATACCTATTATAAGTAGATCTACAGGGCATACATTTTTGCAGATGTTATTACCAGTGTCATATTTGGATCAGTAGCCATTATTCTATGATGAGGATTTTGGACCTTTTTGAACATGGGTGGGAAAAGAAAAAGGAGTACTTTCACCAATAACAGCCACTCAAGAACCTATTCCTAACAAGTTACGAGAAGTTCTTGATTTGTTTTGTAGTGAAAAAAAATGCGATAGTTTAAAATGTTTGTGTGTCAAGGATGGAATTTTTTGTTCTCCAGCGTGTGTAAATGTTCTGATTTATGCCAAAATATTAATATTCAAAGTCAAAGATTCGACGAAGAAAGTGGCGATGAAAATTTTTAATTTAGCTTCTTTATAACTTACTATTATATACTTAAATATATTATTTCCACTCCTTCAAGTTAAGTTTTATAAAAAAAATTATAATTAATTGAATAAATTTAATTATTGTTTAATTATCTCAAAATCAAAAGTCTTATAAATCATTAACAAAATTAATATAGTCCAATAGTAATGAAATACGCAACCGAGGTTCGCAACGGGTAGTGCGGTGAGGGGAAGGCATGCGAAGTAAGGTGTAGCGGCCTCGGTTTTTGTGTTCTCCTGCCTTTGTTTTTGAAAATAAGGGCATATTCTAATAGAGTCAAATGGTCCTTATAAAATTCTGCGTCTCGTCACGTGTACCAATTTTTGCATTTTTATTGTACAAGAAAGTTATTGATGATGAATCTCAATTTTCAACCAGTTAATTTCACCAATATTGCACGCGCTGATATAACACTAAATTAGGGTTGGAAATAATTTATTGAGCATAATCTATTATATGTCGTTCGAAAGAAGACATTCTACACTAAATAATAGCGAAAGAATCACCTCAATATCTATAGCGGTTTCCAAATAAAAGCAAGAGAAGGAAGCACTTTATACAGGGTGATTCGCGAGCAGTGTACCATAGCCTAATGGCAGATGGGGCACTTTAAGGTAAGTCTAAATCTACAAGGAAAAAATTTTTTCGCCGCTGGCTAAGAAGATACAGAGTGCTTTATGCATTTGGTCTGACAATTCAAAGAGGTATGTATATCTCTGTAACGGATGGGTGTAATCGAATGAAATTTACCAGTAGCATTCCTTACCTAGGACTTGTCAGAAAGCTCTACTTGGTTTGGAAAAATCCAGGGCCGGACTCGTTAAAAATTTGCCCTCTTTGTTTTTGGCAAAAAAGTACTTTTTCCTATCGCCTTTCTGGAAAACTATTAGCGGATTCGGAAAGTTCAGAAAAAATGCTATCAGAATGATTAACCAATTTTGACGGCACACCTAATCTAATTCGGCAAAAAAATCACAAAGCAATTTAGTGCATCAAGACTAACGCTTTGACCTGGCATTATTTATTTATTCTTCTGCAATGGTTGGAGGTAATCGAATGAAATTTGCCAGTAACATTCCTCACCTGGGACTTGTCAGAATGGCCTACTTGGTTTTGAAAAATTCAGGTCCGAACTTGGTAAAAATCTGCCCTCCTTGTTTTTGACAGAAAAGTACATTTTTCTATCTCATTTCTGGAAAACTATTAGCGGATTCGGAAAGTTAAAAAAAAATGCTATCAGAATAGCTAATAAATTTTTTCTTCAAGCGTATAACAATACTTACATTACATAATGCAACACGTCCTGTAGAAAGAGCCTATTATTGTATTAGTACAAATATTTTTTTCCTAGTACAAAAATGAAGTAATGTATCCATGGCAACGAATTACAAATCTAAGTTATGACTTGTCATAAACGTCATTTTAAAAGTTGACGTTACGCGTCGAGCCGTTTTTTAAATTTAAAAGCGAAAAAGTCTGAAGAAATGCAGTGCGTACCACCTGAAATACTTGAAATTGCACATTCACCTATGTCATGTTTCATTGATAAATAAAATGGTTAGTATTACATATATTTTTTTTTGCTAAGCTGATTTTTCAAAATTAGAGTTTTGATATTTTTGATTTTAACGCTTGAAGAAAAAATAGTATATGTCACTCGGAGTAGAAGGCTCATTATGTGTTTCGCCCATGGTAGAGATATAAGATGGTATGTCACGGCGCACATTTTGGCTACCGCTAGGACTACGTCATCAAGTAGAAATCTTGGCGCGAATTTTAAATATAAAGTAGAATAATTGGTTAGATTTTGCTGTTTCTAAATAACATCTAATCTTGAAATTAAGTACAAATTGAAAATCTACGATTTATATATAGCTCGTGCTTAGTGTAATATTTACCTGCACTTTTAATTAGAATGTATTTGACATAATATGAAATAAACTTTGAAATTAATCACGATTTTTAATAATAAAAGTTGTACTCGAAGTTGTAACATTTCACATTTGTAGACTTTAAATTGAAAATAATGTATTCTTTCATTGAATATTAAGAATGTTAGATAATGTTTAAATAATTGTTCATAATATTCGATGAAAGAATATATAGTTTAAAGTAATGAAGGGATATTCAACAAAGTTGAAATCTACTTACTATTAAAAAGGACATGGAAAAACATAATAATAACTACATAATAAAGCATAATATAACTATTTTTTTAATCCTGTAAATTTTGTGAACTTGTTTGTTTTTCTAGAGTTATCTTGTATTTTTTTGTTCATTTCTCGTAGACGAATTTAAGTAAGTTCTTGTCCAAACGAGACAATGAATAGCATAGCTGGCACAACGACTATAATAGACACCGTTCTTGTAGCTGGCAAGCATCTTTTGCTATATTGTCAAAGATTTGATCCTCTTCAATTTCTCGCCGTGGTTAAAGGAGTCCTCTACGACCTTTCGGCATTTTTCAATTAAAACTAATACCACCAGACTAAATTAATAAATTCAAATAACCAAAACTTAACATTCTTAATGTTGTGTAGCAGATTTGACAATTTGTTATTTGACAGTTGACAGTTCTCACTTTGCAGAAAACATACAGCTACTTAGTGGTACTCAACAAGTTTTTCTACTTGCGCAGTTCAGTACGAAAATCAAGCCGAGATAATACTAACCATATTTTATCTCAACCATGTGTTTCGCCCAGTTTGCTGCCTCGGCTTGCGCCTCGGCTGAGGAAACTTCTGGGCTCAACAATAAAGCCGGCTTCAGAGAACTACGATTGTCGCGTGCTACAGTAAGCTCAACCAATCGCAGAGCTGTACTCCCCTAATTCTGCACTCCCATTTTTCTGTCGCTGTGTCCTGTCGCGTGAAGTTCAAATTTTTCAACTTCACGCGACACCCTTCAGTTTTTGTGAGGTTATGTCACCTGCGGTCTACGGTGTGGTACAGAATAGTCATTATTTTTTATAAAAATTGCTTTGTATTTTATTCATAATTATTTAGTGCAAAATGGACAATCCAAACTCAGAGAAACGTGAGATGGTAACATTATTACATGACCGAACGCAGTTATTAAGTTTATATTTCCACGTGTCTCGTGTCGCTAATTTTAAAGTATCTGCACGCAAGACAGATAAAAGGAAGGTGGAAGGGATGTGTCGCCGCGATACGTTTTAGTTCTCTGAACCCGGCTTAATGGTCGCCTTCTACTCCTTGTAACATAATATACTATTGTCGGCACACCTATACTGTTTCGGCAAAAAATCACAAAACAATTTAGTGCATCACGACTAACACTTTGACCAGGCATTATTTATGGAACAGTTTGATAAGAGTCTATTCAAATGTGTTTTGAATTATTTCTAAGTTAGTTAAGTGAGTGTACGCCAACTGCCAAGAGACGATCATCAGATGCGCAGTAAAATCAGTGCTAAAGACACACACACAGAGACAGAGTGCACGTAGTTTAGCTTCATGTTCAAGTTTTCAAGTTATAAGTTTGTAAATCAATAAAAGCAACAAAAAATTACAGTCCATTACTTCAACTACATAAAAAAAACATATTTGTTGGACCATCGAGCCACAGATTGACAGTGTAGTGTAATAATCAAATTTGAATTGAAAACAAATCAAGCGGCCATTAGGCACAACGAGCATTACAAGAACCCGTCACGTCACGTGACGATCTGGTAGCAATCAACAAGAATCCAGCGCGCCAGCTGTTACAGTAAGCCAGCGAGGCCAACGCCGTCCTTCTAATAAAGCAAGTACAGCGCTTTGGTTTCAACACACATCAAAAACGAATTGACCGATTGGAAATTCTTCAAGACGCAATAAAGTGAGTCCTTTCCATTTATCTTTCCTAATTTCAGTGCATGCTTTTTTAATTGTTTGACTGCACGAGTATTTCAATTATTCACTTGTCCAAATTTATATGTTTGGTATTCTATTTTTCGGAATTGTAATTCAATAATTAGATACTTACAAGAACTCTTAACGTTTAACTTTAAATTCGGGAATTTACAATGGATGCATTAATACGAAAAAGAGCCTCTGTAAAATCACGGTTAACTGTTTTTCAAAAATACATAACGAGTATTCAAGACCAATCTAGAGAGACAAATGGGTTTTTAGAAGAAATAACGCGTATAGAATTGCAAAAAAGAACCACAAAAGTGGAATCATTAATTGACGAATTTGAAAACATACAAACGCATAGAGGAACAACAAAAGGAACGCGAAGATTTTGAAAATTCATATTATTCAATAACATCGATTGCCAGTAAATTATTAATTTCGAACAACGATGTCAAATCAACCTCTCCCTTGAGAGAAAACGTACCTTTGAGAGAAAACGTACCTTTGAGAGAAAATGTAGATGAAACACTCACTTCAAATCAATTAAATAGCATAAAATTACCGACTATACAACTACCTCAATTTGACGGCAATTACGAAAGCTGGTTAGAATATCGAGACACGTTCGAATCATTAATACACAAAAATACAACGATCAATGAAATTCAAAAATTCCACTATTTGCGGGCGTCGTTAAGTGGAAGTGCAACGCAAGTAATTAAATCGTTAGAATTTTCTTCAAAAAACTATACAGTGGCGTGGGATATTTTATGCAACAGGTACAATAATACACGTTTGTTGGTTCACAACCATGTTAAAGCGCTTTTTACACTCGAAACTGTACAAAGGGAGTCATCTGCTCATTTAAGACGATTAATTGATACCGTCGCGAAACATTTGAGATCATTAAATGCTTTAAATCAACCCACCGACGAGTGGGATACGTTGATAATTTACATTGTTAGCTCAAAATTAGACAATATTTCTGCTCGCGAATGGGAACAGAACAAATCACAAAATGACCTACCCACACTTAATGACCTATATTTGTTTTTAAAAAATAGAGCCGATCTGCTTGAAACGCTAGAGGTTAACCAAACACAAGGATCAAAGAAAGCACAAACATTCACAAAATCATTTTTCTCAGGAGACATAAGTTGCAAACTTTGCAAAAATTCACACTATATTCAAAATTGCGCGGATTTTTTAAAATTATCACCCACTAATCGGGCGCAAAAGGTAAAAGATCTGAAACTATGTACTAATTGTCTCCGAAAAGGGCATTTTGTCAAAGATTGTAGATCAAGTGATTGTAAAAAGTGTGGTCGCAAACACAACTCTCTATTACATGTAGAAAAACAACAAGAAGCGGCAAATAATGAAACTCAGGTGGCGTGCACATCATCATATTGTGTTTCAGAACAAAAACAAGTTTTACTTTCTACAGCCTGTATACAAATTCGAGATAGCAATAATAAGCCACACACAATTAGGGCTTTGCTCGATGCAGGTTCGCAATACAATTTTATTTCATTAGATTTGTGTAAACGCTTACATTTAAATACTGAACAAATTCATAGCATAGTTTGTGGCATAAATCAAACTCGGTCAAATATTACAGAGAGGTGTACCATAGAAATACAATCGCAACATAATTCATTTAAATGCACGATTAGTTGTCTTATAATTCCAAATATTACGAACGATTTATCTAATTTTGTGGTAGATTTAAATGAATTGAATATTCCCAAAAATATAACGCTAGCGGATCCGTCATTTTATAAACCTGGCAAAATCGACATTTTGATAGGTGCTGATTGTTTCTGGAATATTTTATGTGCCAATCAAATCAAATTAGGACCAGGAAAACCGAGTTTACATAAAACGCATTTTGGTTGGATAGTTTCAGGGTCTATTGAAGCAGCGCTAGTCTCAAACAAAGTATTTTGTAATTTTAACAAAACAATAGACATTCAACAGCAGTTGCAGCAATTTTGGCAACTTGAGGAGTGCTCTACAAAAAAACCTTTATCAGCGGAAGAAACTGCTGCCGAGGCGCATTTCGTTAAAAACACTACAAGGACAGCGGAAGGCAGATTTGTGGTGGCAATTCCATTCAGCCAATCAGAGCAGCTGTTAGGGGAATCGAAAGAACAAGCGCAAAAACGTTTTTACTCGCTAGAAAAAAAATTGCTGTTTAATTCTAAAGTAAAAACTAGATATTCAGAATTTATAAAAGAATATGAAACATTAGGCCACATGTCACATGTAAAGGAAAACAATAATGAATCGCAAATATCGGACTACTTCCCCCATCACGGAATTTTGCGGGAAGATAGTCTAACCACTAAATTGCGAGTCGTGTTTGACGGCTCTGCGCGTACGACATCAGGTTATTCTATCAATAGCATACAACTAGTGGGTCCTACAATACAACAAGACCTTTTGTCCATAATTTTGCGATTTAGGCAGCACATGTATGTGGTATCAGCCGACATTGAAAAAATGTATCGGCAAATCTTAATCCGAAGCGATCAACGACCGTTGCAACAAATATTTTGGCGTTCAAACCCCACAGATCAGTTAAGTACGTACACTCTCAATACAGTAACGTATGGCACAGCGTCGGCGCCGTTTCTAGCAATTCGGTGCTTATTTCAATTAGCCATTGAAGTCGAAAATACCTACCCCGATATTTCTCAAATTATAAAGTCAGATTTTTATGTTGATGACCTGCTCACCGGAGCAGATACCATTGAAAAAGCTAAATATATTTCCGAGAATATTTCTAAAATTCTTACAAGGGGTTGTTTCAAACTAAGAAAATGGATTTCTAACGATCCAAATATTCTAGAAAACGTTGACCCTTCAGACATTCGAGATAGTATTCTGGAATTTAAATCCGAGGATAAGGCTAAAACATTAGGTCTCATGTGGTCATGCCAGTCCGACACGTTAATGTATTCCATTGTTACAAATAATCGCGATATTACAAAACGAACTATTCTCTCTGACATAGCACAAATTTTTGACCCGTTGGGACTAGTGAGTGCATGTACAATAGTGGCAAAAATAATACTACAGAAGTTGTGGTTAGAAAAGGTTGATTGGGACGATCCAGTTTCTAACAAGTTGCAAACAAAATGGGCAGAGTTCAGGCGGGAACTTGTCTGTCTAAGGGCCGGTTTATTCACATTCCGATAATCTTGCTGGTAACTATCTATCAGATAAATTTATCGGGTAGCAGATAATCATTTGGGTTTATTCACGTTTATTTATCCCACTGATACATATCTGGCTGAAAACGACGTTTTTGCGAGAGTAGTATACTCGTGGATAAATGTAAAGGATACACTTATATAAATACTAATGAGTAAAAGAAAGATAGTAACATACTTGAAGAGCGCGATTCAGCTTGTCGAATTTTAAACTGTAATAGGTATTGTGAATAACGTTCTGCATTATATTAAAACAATGACTGCAAATTGCTCTCGTTACCTTTTTAATTATTTTGCAGCAAGTTGACTTGTGCATTTTGCCAAAGTCTCCAATAACAATATAAAATGAACATGTGGCCTAAAATCGTAGTGCAACTAATAATAATTGTTCGTGTGGTGTAAATGGATTATTCCTAAGAAATAAAAATGGTTTCAATTAATAAAACTTATAAGTATGTAAATAATATTTTACCATTGAATCAATGATTTTACCTAGTAGTCGGAGATTTAATATGATCTGCAATAGAATTACAAAGTTCGAGCACACTTTCTTTACTTAAATGAAATCTTTTTTTAAATTCACGATCATCTAATTCGTTTAAAATAATCCACATGTTGTATGCGATTCACCGAATAATAGGATTTTCGATTGTTTAAAATGTTCAAACATTTCAACTTCTTCTGTGGTAAAAATATCCTCAAAATTTTCGATAAATTCCATTTTCAAAATAAGCGATTTGTTGACAACTTGAATAAAAGAGGTTATATATCGACTGGTAACTGGGAATCTGGCCGATGTACCGGCATATAAACTAATCTGCCTGATAGGTCATTTATCCGTACTATTTTATCTATCAGAGAGTGAATAAACACTTTTTATGCTTATCTTTTAGATATTTGCTATCCGTAACTTTATCAGAAGATGAATAAACCGGCCCTAAATGAATTAAAAATTCAACGGCACATTGTATGTCCCAATCCCATATCAGTAGAATTGCATGGATTCTCGGACGCTTCCGAACACGCGTATGGCGGTTGCGTTTTTATTCGCTCTGAAAATGAACAGGGTCAAATTTTTGTAAATATTCTATGTGCTAAAACAAAGGTAGCGCCTCTTAAGGCTCTCACCATACCCAAACTAGAATTGTGTGGTGCTTTAGTTCTAGCTAGACTGGTAGACAAGGTTCAAACGGCATTAACTATCAAAATTGATCGACACATATTATGGTCAGACTCGACAGTCGTATTAGGTTGGCTAAAAACCACACCCAATTTACTAAAGCCATTTGTCAGTAATCGTGTCGGAGAAATACAAGATTTGACAAAAAATACAAGCTGGCGACATGTACCAACATCAGATAATCCTGCTGACATTTTATTTAGGGGCATCAAACCTAGCCAATTAAAAACATCATCCATCTGGTGGAACGGCCCTAGCTGGCTAAAGGAATCATCATCAGGTTGGCCTATTTCCAACCAAGTTAGCAAGGAATTACCTGAGTTACGTAAACAAGGTCAAACATGTTTCACGATACAAAAAACTGAACCTTTTCCTTATGAAAGGTATTCTAACTTAAATCGACTTAAACGAATCACCGCATATTGTCTGCGTTTTAAATCTAATGCTCTTAAATTAAGTGATGAGCGCCAAACAGGTCCTCTTTCGGCATCCGAACTTCACAATTCTTTTATGTGTTTAATAAAACTATCACAAAGTGAATCTATTGGTCAGGAACTAAATCTTGTATGCAACAATAAACCGATTCCATCAAATAGTAAAATAATAAAGTTAAATCCCTTTTTAGACGAAACCACAATACTTAGAGTCGGCGGACGGTTGCAAAATTCAAATTTTTCTTACAGCAAAAAAACATCCCATCTTGCTCTCCAGTAAACATTACATAACCAAATTAATATTTATTGACGAACACACCCGATTATTGCATGCAGGCCCTCAACAATTGCTAGCTTCCATACGTGACCGAATTTGGCCTATCTCTGGTAGAAGTTTGGCAAAACAAGTGGTTCATAAGTGCATTACATGTTTTAGATCAAACCCAAAAACTGTTCATCCTTTAATGGGAAATTTACCTCAATCGCGCGTGGCGCCAGAATCGCCATTTCACACCACTGGCGTAGATTACGCAGGCCCTTACCTGATAAAGGACCGAAAAGGGAGAGGGTGTAAAATCACGAAATGTTACATTTGCCTGTTTGTATGTTTTTCAACAAAGTCCGTACATCTCGAATTAGTGACAGATTTGACAAAAAACGCATTTATTCTTTCTTTGAGACGTTTTGCATCTCGTCGTGGTAGACCTTACAATATCTATTCGGATAATGGCAAGAATTTTGTAGCTGCCAATTCAGAATTAATCGAACTAAGTCAATTTTTAATTAAAAACGAGAACTCGTTAACAGAGAGCTTCAATCATATAGGAATCAATTGGCACTTTATCCCTTCTTACTCGCCCCACTTTGGTGGTCTGTGGGAGGCAGGCGTTAAGAGTACGAAGTACCACTTAAAACGAATTGCAAGCAACGCGTCTCTTACCTTTGAGGAACTATATATATTACTCGTGCAGATAGAAGCTGTACTGAACTCTCGACCGTTATCCCCACTTTCATCAGACCCATCCGATTTAGAACCAATCACTCCTGCTCACTTTTTAATTGGCAAAAGCCTTACAGCGGTCCCAGATCCTGATTTACGACACATCCCAGAGCCGCGCTATCACGATTCCAGAAAATTCAGCAATTAAAACAACATTTCTGGTCACGATGGTATAAGGAGTATATTTCCGAACTCCAAGTCAGAACTAAGTGGAAAATCAATCAAGGAGTTCTTAAGCTAAGAACATTAGTACTTATAAAGGACGATAACCTTCCTCCAATGAGGTGGCTTCTAGGTCGTGTACTGCAACTCCATCCTGGCACCGATAATATCAGCAGAGTAGCATCCATCCAGACTTCGCGTGGAGTGATCAAACGCGCCTTCTCAAAGATTTGTCCACTACCCACAGAAGAGTGACATTACATATTTGTGACATTCAGTATTTACACAATATTCACAGAGTATTTATGTATTGTTAAGTATGCAATGCTTGTTTATTTTTATCCTGTTAAAAGGCACCCCTTTCAAGGCCGGGGATATGTTTTGAATTATTTCTAAGTTAGTTAAGTGAGTGTGCGCCAACTGCCATGAGACGATCAGCAGATGCGCAGTAAGATCAGTGCTAAAGACACACAGAGACAGAGTGCACGTAGTTTAGCTTCATGTTCAAGTTTTCAAGTTATAAGTTTGTAAATCAATAATAAAGCAACAAAAAATTACAGTCCATTACTTCAACTACATAAAAAAAACAAAATGCTTCAGATCCACATCCCTTCTGAGACATAGCAAAAAACCTTCCTATCTAGTCTATAGGAAGAAGCAAAAACAATATTATAAGAAAGATACATAGGTACACAGTTTTATTTTGAAATTGAAAAGAATAATAACCTATGATATTTGACAATACCTTGACATTACTATTTTGTCTATTTGGTTTTCTAATTGTTCCATGATTTCTTCGCATTTCAAAGATGCGTAATCAGTTTACTAATACCATTGAGTAAAAAATAATAAAGAGTTGCAACTGTCAAGGTTTCGAGATTTTAGTATTGTATTTCTTTGCCAATAACTTCATGATTGTCATCAATTTTTAGTGCTACGGGAAGGTATTTGTAATGTGGCTGTATAGCCCTTAAAATTGAAGACAATCATGAAGCTATTGGTGAAAAAATACAACACTAAAATCTCGAAACCTTGACAGTTGCGCCTCTTTATTATATTTACTCAATGCTAATACTGAATTTGCTGATATCATGTATGTGTATGGGTTTTGCAATGGTAATGCAGGTGTAATATCTAACTATATTGGGGTGGGGCTATATGTTTATTGAATTTGGTGCGAAAATAGCTAGCACTTGCTTTTGGCGAGTCTATTTTTGTCTAATGCACACCAAAGAGAATTGCGGCTATTAGCTTTATAAAGGGTAGCGTTTTTTGCTGCCACCAGGTCAAGACACTATATTCCGCTTGACCTCGGAATTTTTGAGCTGAAAAAAAAAACCTAAATTTTTGCAAGCAATGAAAATAGATATTTCTCCCGCAACTGGTTGAGAAGACTCTTCGGACGCCTGAATTCGGCCGCGGCTTAATGTGATATGCACGGTCTTTATGTGGGTATAATAGGAGATAATAAAAAAAAATCAACAAACTACTCCGTGAATAAAATTAGATTTTATTACCACGAAAACAAAACTTACAAAACAATTATCTATATAAAAAATTTTGTCAGTGACGTAATGAAACAAATAACTCAAATAATAAATCTATAGCGATCTCAATTTTTAAATCTAAGATGGGGTGGCTCTTTTTGTTTTATTATCAAAATGCAACACCCGCCAAGATAGGCGTTACTTTTTCTTTATTTACGTTGCCTTGAACTATGGTGAACTAATTTTAGATGAAGTCGCCCCCGACCTCAGATTTGTTTGTATCTCTTACGAACACTAGGGTTAGGACCTTTGAGCCTTAAAATATATAATATATAAAAACTAAGACACCACAAAACAAACAAAATGTCAACACGAGAATTTTAACCTCAACCAGTGGCTATTTTAAATTTACTCAATGCGCCTTTTTTAAAAGGGGTTAGTGTAAATGTGTTGCAAACTACACTTACCACGTCCCTGGACTTTGTAACTGAGTTACTCCCAAACTTAATTATCACACTTATGCACTTTATTTCTTTTCACCTAGATCTCAATTTTGTCAAATGATTTATAACTCTCAATGAGCCCCTGATTTACTCGCCGTCACCGAAATTCGCCCGTCGACCCGACTTAACTATATCTTTATCTTCCCCCTTGAGAAACTTATACCGTTCCAGTTTTCTTCTCCCAAGAAGAAACACAAGTTAGACGCTAAACGACAGCCCTGCTGTACGTCTCCAAGTAAGGCACTTCACGCCCAATTAAACTTAAAAAGGGTCTCCAAAACCCCAACAAAATTCACTTTACAAATTACAAATTATTCGAACGCCCGACACTACACTGTTCCGTAAGTGTACTTATGAATTCTCGTCAACGCCGAAGTGAAGTCCGCGATCTCTGACCTCTCGAAGTGAGGTCTGTTCTCCGCCCGACGTCGAAGTGCAGTCCGCGATCTTCCTAATTTTTGGGTGCTCTCGAAAAATGCAACATCGGCAGTTTTTCTCCCTCACTTCCTCGACTCCCATCAACCAGCGGGCTAAATTCGGCGTACCCAGGTTCAACCTTCTTAGCGATTGGTTAGTTATTCTCTCCCTGCCCTGCGGTGATTTTATGCTTAATTGGCCCAATTTTATATGTGAGAATATTCTGGCGTATCGATCTCACCAAGTTTTGATGTGTTAGCATTGATAAAAACTGTTAAAATTCTACAACATTTTTTTGTTTTATAGATAGCGATATAGTCTAAACAATTCCCAAAGATCAACTCAAATTATTTCATCATTAAATACGCAGTAACTTATTTTAATAAATTTGAAGTCGAGCATTTAATTCCCTTAAATTTTATTTTCTATTATTTTATCAGATCCCTTATTAAACTTTAAACTAACAAATCCCGATTTGTTACAATACTTCCCCCTTTAAAAAAGTTCGTGGCCTTATCCTGGCCCTAACTTTTAAACTTCATGTTGATATTTTTATATTACCCTGTAATTTCAATTCAAGATATTTCGTTAACCTCTACCATAAATAACATCTTTCCTTAGAAAGCTGTAAGTCCCCTTATGGACAAGTGAAAGAAAGGTTTACCCTTAAACTAGGTCAGAGTCTTACGAAAATCTTTAAAATAATCTACATATAACACGCAACAGACAATGTTCAATTGCAATATCCTTAAAATTAAGCATACAAAAGTTCCCGACATTCTAAATTTCGCACTTCACACCACGCACAATCACTACGCGTTGTTGTGAGAGCTAGTCTCTGTCACCTCCGGACCTCCTCATGGCCTATCGTTGTTGTGGTTCTGAGGTGTGTAGGGTATAATTACATGGAACTATGCGAATGTTTTTAACTCTGACTGACGTTAACACTGTCCTTACATTTTTCGTTCTCGGTCCAATGACCGACCGGTTGTAGACTCGGATAGATATTCGGAGCCACGTTTCCTAAATTGTTTATAGGCGCGTTACTTGGATTGGTTTCGATAGTTCCTAACTGTTCATCGTGCCCGGCACTACACATCTCATTGTCTTTGTTCACATAATAACGATGTATCACCCACATCGTTAGCTGGTTCCACAAACATGCCAACATAGCAATTCCACCTCCTATGATGCGGTACAAATGGAAGGCATTTATAATAACTCCGAAAGCATATTTGATGATTCTGAATATGAAAAAGAACCCAATTAGTCCACTCATAAAAATGCCCAAGTCGGAAAACCATCCCCACATCTGTCTCATAGTAGAATGGGCTAGATTTTTTTAGTTCTTCGGGATTAAACATACCTAAAGTGGAAAATCCTTGTCCCCCGGCTTCCATGCCAACTACTCGTCTGGTTATAATATTTTCCACGACCTTTCGCTCTACTCCGAATGTGAATAGGTTTTGCACCTTTCCGATTTCTTCTGGCGTATACAATCCTTTGGACCCTACTGGTTGGATCGGATGAAATTCGATACTGGGGCTTTCTTTTACTTCTAACTCTCTGGGTGCTGTCCTAACCGTAGGATAAGGTATAAGTCCCATCCATTCTCCCTCAATATGAAATAACGGTGGTGTTAGACTATTACAATCAATCTCCTGACCATACTCCTGGATTATTCTCGTAATTGGTGCCATAGATTTGGTCTGATTATCCACGTCTATCGGGAGTTCTTGATAACATTTACTGGTTCTTCTAATTTTAACTGGTCTTGGAGCGCATCTGAGTATGTATAACACTTCTCCTAGTACTTGTCCTAGATGACCTTCGCGGTTTTGGATAATTTAACTGGCTGCGTCTGGGACCAGTGGAGCTAATAGTAGCCTATTCATCAAAATTTCTCTTTTCGCCTGACATCTTCGGTGTATGGTATCTATATACATTGTCTCCAAACCTCGTTTGTAAGATTGTTCTATATATAAAAACTTACTATTAATGTAACTCAGGAGGTCAACGTCTTGCGCTGAAAGGATCGTAGACGGTTGTATTATCTGATGATGTCCTTCACACACCAACAATTTTGGATGCTCTGTTTGCCATAATTCCAAATTACAGAAGGCGGCTCTTTTTATAAGGGCCACTGCAAAAATCTTCGTATCACTCTCTACGACTATGAAATTTTCTTGTGTTCTATTATATGTTACTTTTTCGGCGGATCCAACATATAATAAATTAAAACGTTCTTCGCATGACGACGTCTGGGGAATCACTTCCCAAGTGGTTTCTCCTAAAGACGCATCGAAACAATATCCCTCTAGAAATGGACAGGTTATGCTTCCTCTCAAACTAACCTCATTGTCCTTCAACTTCACCATCGCATGATAGTCTGATATGGTGATTTTTACGGCCGCTGTCACTATGACATCGTTCCAAGATTTTCCGTCTTCCTGGTAACTTGTCCCATCACATTTTCCCGTGTCGTCTAAACTTCCATGAAGCGTTATTGCCGCCGTAGTGGTTCCGTTTGCTGTAATTTGTTCTATCGCATTCTTGTATAGTTTCAAAGTTTTATATCGATGAATCGATCGGCACTCCTCACTTCCAACTTGATGAACATAATTTAAAAGTCCTCCTGCCACCACCGAACTGTGACTATGCATTCCGCAATGTGTGATTAAACGCGTAACCTCGATTAAACAGGTCCATACGTGTTGTAGTCCTATCTCTCTCCTTTGTAACACCAGCACAAATACTGTCTTACTTTGATAAGCTGAACTCGGTTCAGGGCACTTAGCTACGTCCCTTAATGATACGGCCGAAATGTCTGTCTTTTCACTCTCGCAATCATATGCAATCAACCCTTCCACCTCTAACCTCAGTAATGTCCATACCATTAACGCCACTATAACCATTGTTTGCCATCTTTGCAGATTCCCCATTTTGCTATCGTTCTCCAAAATCGTACGCACTATACCTAGTATAAAAAAACATTTACAATCAATCCACATTCTACTTTAACAAAATCAAAGTTTCCCTCGACTAACACACTACAAGCACACAATCCTTTATATCGATAAGTACATTCACCTACCCTTCCTATTGCCTGCATTGGGTACTAATTCAGTGCAGCCATTAGGTTAAATGATAAATCTCAAATTTATCTCGAAAATCCCGTTCCTAATGAATTAAACCAAACTTCTATTATACAGAAGTAGTTACGCTTATTGATATTTAATGATTCTAACTACATTCTAAATTGATAAACCTCATTAATATAAAAAAAAATCCTCGATACCAAAACGCTTAGATCCTTAATGATCCCCATTTAAACTTCCCCTAACTTACTCCCACTTCCTCTAGAAAATACTTACTGGTTCTCTTCAGTAATTAAGGCGTAGCAGCCAGATATTTTCTTATTATCTTAAAACTAGTAACTGTGAGAGATAAGTACATCCCTCTGGTGGTCAGTTGCTACTACCAGTCAAGACATCGAAGATGTCTAGTGACCGATAGCGGCTTGCCAAGCAAGCACCAAGAGCGGCGACCTCTAGCCCTGATGGACTAAAACATGCTTAATAAATAGGATTATAGGAAACAACTACTGGACGGGCAAAGGCCCCGACTCCCATTGAATTATACCTATAAATCCAAAATTGCTACCTGTGGCACACTGATGAGAACATAAAGAGTTCGAAACCGGTCTGTGTCTGGTGGAGAAAAGACAAATAACAAATTTGGCTACCAATTTTGGATTTATAGGTATAATTCAATGGGAGTCCGGGCCTTTGCCCGTCCAGTAGTTGTTTCCTATAATCCTATTTATTAAGCATGTTTTAGTCCATCAGGGCTAGAGGTCGCCGCTCTTGGTGCTTGCTTGGCAAGCCGCTATCGGTCACTAGACATCTTCGATGTCTTGACTGGTAGTAGCAACTGACCACCAGAGGGATGTACTTATCTCTCACAGTTACTATGTGCTGGGTCTGCCATAGACCAGTTTGGTTTGCCTTTGTTATTTGTCTTTTCAGCTACCTGTGGCACACTGATGAGAACATAAAGAGTTCGAAACCGGTCTGTGTCTGGTGGAGAAAAGACAAATAACAAATTTGGCTACCAATTTTGGATTTATAGGTATAATTCAATGGGAGTCGGGGCCTTTGCCCGTCCAGTAGTTGTTTCCTATAATCCTATTTATTAATCTTAAAACTAGTAATTGAAATGACACCCACTTGCCCTAATTAAAGAAACAAGTGATGCCCGTGTAGCGACGGTTCCATCTAAAAGAACGGTCTATATAAAAACCTTCTCCACTATTAAAAATTGACTGTTAAAAGATTAAGCACAATATCCCCATCGGTGAAGCCGTGAGGTGGAGAAGTAAACGCGTGTGTACAACAATTAATGTCTTTCTATCGATCGAGCTGTGGTCATAAGTATTTCATTGCTCGACCGATGTTTGTGAAGGTGTTAGGTACACCTTATAAATCCAGTCTCACTGGAGGTCGCCGTAGCCTTGTTGATCGTCTCAATATCACAGGATCTGCTGGCTCTTCGTCACTTCCACTATCATCCTCGATTTCTTCCTCTTCCGACATCTCATCACTACTATCATCATACTGAGAATCTTCAAAAACCGTGTCCTCGTTGTCTTCATCCTCTTCTTCCGACATATCATCACTGTCTTCATACTGAAATTCTTCAAAAGTATTTTCTTTTTCATAATATCCCTGTGAACTCTTTAATTTTTTCTGATTCTTGCATTCTTGCTTTTGAGCGCGAATCATTCTTGTCTTCTTGGTCCAATCGTCATTACGTATATCGATTACTCCAACACCCAATTTATTTTTATCTCCTTTTGTTACAGTCCTTAGTTGCAGTCCCTTTTTCATTGTGACTTTCGATTGTCCTTTGTTTTATATTCGCGTGTATGGTTCCTTTCCGTTAATTTACCCAGCTTTTCTTCCAATCCAGCAATTAATGTTTCTAAAATCTCCATTTTATCTGAAATATCCGTTTTATCCACCCTCCTTGGCTTCTTACATCATTTTTGATATCAGCTGTAGCTTGATCCTCATTATCCATCACTGGTGATGTGTCTTTTTCATTTTTCTCACAAGTATTATTATCCTTCTCTCTTCCTAAAAATTGTTTCTCATATTCCTGGAAGTCGTAAAACCGTTGTTCCCATTGTTGCGCCAACAGCTTCCATTCATTTCTAATTCTTTCCTCAGATGTGCAACTATTTGCTCCACTTAAGCTATATTTGTGTTCTTCGTTTTGGGAAGACGTTTCCTGTTTTTTTTTTCCTGCCTCTTCCTTACTTCTTGCAACCTTAACCTTTGATTCGGTTAATGATATTTTATCCTTTCCATTTAAATTAGTGTGGTCCGTTTCTTCCGATTCCTTTGAGCGAATATATTCCACTTTCTTCGTGGTATCAGTATTGGAGCATTTTTCCACTGCTCTATTTCCCTTTTGTGAACCCTGATTATTCTTCTCTTGCACCGAAAATTTCTTCTTATAAAATTCCTTTACCGCTTGTAACCATTTCTTCCAGTCTCCTTCCGGTTCGACCACTGAAACCAGTCTTTGTTTTCTCTTCCATTCGAACTTCTTAACCATTTTCTGTTGATTTTTGTTATCGCCATTACCATATGTTCTTACTTCCCCCTTTAAAGAACGGTGCTTATCTCCCCTATTTTTCATAAACTTGGTATGATACACTTCATTTTCACCCAATTCTCCTATAAACTCTTCTTCTTCTTCCGAACTTCCCTGTCGCTGGGGAAACACACGCTCACCTAATATTGTGATCGTAGTATCTCCACTACAATATATATTCACTCGATGGGATGCTAGGAAATCTCTCCCAAGCAGTATATCAAATTCATTGTCCTCGAATGCTTGATCCCCACAAGCCACAAAAGCACCACGTAAGCGCCTCCTTGACGCTGGTAACATAAGATCCGCATATACGATACCAAAATTTCGCATCACATGCCCAGTTACTCCTACCAGCTTTAAATTTATTCTTCTATCTCTTCGAAAATTTTCTTCTCGAACAATACTGTCCTTTATCAAAGACAATGCGGCGCCGGTGTCCACTAGACATCTACAGAGTCTACCATTTAACTCTAGTTCCGCTATGTAAGGTTGTACTCCATTACAACTCCCAGGTTCGAAATACGGTATCACTATTGAACTTCTTCTCTCTTCATTAACCATTTCTTTATTAGCGTTGTTCCAAATTTTCCGTGGTTCCCTGTTATTTCGCATATTTTCTTGTTTTCCCTTTTTCATATATTCTCCACCTTCCAATCGGGAAACATTGGAAGGGCATATTAGTTTAAATTCCTCTGGTTTTCCGTTTCTTTCTCTCTATCTTCCCTCGGCGAAGATTGACGACCATATTCTCGGTTTGCTGTGCGTACATCTTTTGGTACGGCCCCCGTATAATTTCTTCTATACTCCTTCCTTTCCGATTCGGTTGATCGACTAAATCTTCCATTGTTTAATCTCTGTTCTCCAGAAGAACTTCCTCTATTTTCTCCTTTATAAGGTCCATAATTTGGCCGAGATGCGTTTTTGTTTCATCTCTTCTACCTTCATGCTGGCGTCTATTTGAGGACACTCCATGGTCCTTGTTCTTTCCTTCGAACTTCTTCTTCTGGCAGTCCCTTGCCCAATGTCCACTCTGTTGACAATTAAAACACACTTCTTCTCTAGAAGTCCCCATTTTCGTTTCTCTCTTCTTGCAGTCTCTTGCAATATGTCCCAAACCATCACATACGTAACATCGTACCTGATTGATACCTCGTTGATCCGTATTCTTCCCATGGATCATTCGTAAATTTATTTCGTGAAGTTCTTCTGCTTTTTCTAGAGTTAGCTGCGCTTCTCTGAGCAGCATTACACCTACTTCTTTCATGATATCCTTCTTCAGTCCCATTTTAAATTGATTCAGTACCAAATCTTGATTTTTCTTCTTTAATCCCGGTACCTCCTCCGGCGTAGCGTTTTCTAAATCTTCCTGCAGTTCTTAACCTTGTGCAAAAATCCGTAACCGTTTCGTCGTGTCTCTGATAGCATTTAGTCAAGTTTAATTGACCCTCCCCGGGTAACCTAGTTGTTACAAAATTTGAAATAAACCTGGCTTTAAGAGCCCTATAATCTAAAGTATCTAAACCCTGATCCGATTTTAAGAAATCATAGGCCGCACCTACACATTTGAATTTAAATAAAGCTAAAGTTTCTGATTCTGACCAATTATCTAATCTCGCCCTCTGTTCTAACTTTTCCAAATATTTGGTTGCCTCTCTACCGCTAAAATTGTCCAAAGTTGATGCAATCAACCCCAACGAATACATCATGGGCATACGTAAGGCACCTACACCTTGTATACCTCCACTAGGCATACTTCCAGTCGGTATACTTCCACTTGGTATACCTGTACCTGTTCCGCTAGATCCTGGCGTAATTATCGGCGTAATTACCGAAGTCGTTGTAACGGTTGTAGTAGTAATAGTTAAAGGGTTAGTAAGTGACATAATGAGTAAATTTGAACAATACCAAAGCTATATAAGCAATACCTGTTTATCAACCTCGGCGAAATCCTCTTGTAGAATGGGAAAATCTTTCCCCCTGTATAAAATTATCTATTCAACGTGAATAGCTAGGTAAGCCTTTCTATCTACCCCTGTATATTTAATCAAATTTCTTTTAATTCCGACTAAGTTTCAATCTACCCCTGTATATTTATTCCACAATACTTTCGGACCTATCCTTGTATACTGTATCTCAACTTAAATTATTCCCAAAATTCAAACAATCTCTTCAAACTACCCTGTATGTAGTTAACAAAAAAAATTAATCAAACTTTTCTTCCCCTGTATATAGTAAAAAAAATTAATCAAAAAAAAAATGTTTTTTTTTGTAACTATCCTCGTATGCGCTGAACTCAAAAAAAAAATTAATGAAACTTTTTAAAGTGCCCTGGTATGTAGTAAACTCAAAAGAAATTAATCAAAATTTTCAAACTACCCTCGTATGTGGTAAATAAAAAAAAAATTAATCAAACTTTTCAAACTACCCTCGTGTGTGGTAAACTAAAAAAAAATTAATCAAACTTTTCAAAGTGCCCCCGTATAAACACTTATATCCGATACCCTAGAAATTCTATTTCTAAACTTTCGCGAACTACCTTGTATATCAATTGAAAAAAAATATATATATATATATATATATATATATATATATATATATATATATATATATATTTGCCTGGCATACCTACACACCTCCGAAATGATATCTGACTGTTGTTTACGCCTCCGAAATCGGAGGCGAGATCGTAAATTCGGAGGCACTTACGTTTCCCTAATAAAAATTTCACAGAATGTATGTGATGTCATCATGAGTGCTCTGACAAAATTTTTGCTGGAGGTCTATACGACCTATACACATATACAGTTATACAGATTAGTTCAGCAAAATTCCGCTTCCTAGCGCTAGAGTGGAGGCATATAATTTTATATATACGGATAAGCCGAATAGGCCTCCGCATAGTCGGCCGTATGTACACACCTCCGTATAACTGGCAACGTCGCACATCGTTTAGAGGAGGCGCAAACGTTGCTCTCTTATATACTATCTCAAAGATGAGTATTTTTAAATGATTGCGCCGAAAATGCTCTAGTTTGTCTCCACAAACAGAAATACATTGAAGAGTAAACACTGAAAAATACGGATTGTTCTATTTTAATAATGTACAAGTTATTATAAGCTCAACATAATAATATGTCCCCCACGCCGACAGAAGTATTTTTTTCAAAGTCTATAAATTCTTAAACGGGATAAGCAATTATACACTATTCAGGTTTCAAGTCTTCCTCAATACTATTTTTCAGATCTTTCAGGTTTCCATGTATAAAAAATTGTGGTAAGATCATAGGATATTATCTTTCTCATGGAATTTGTAGTAAGTATTTCATTTACATAAATGCTAAAAAGTATAAAGCTCAAATCTGTACAGGATGTTTCGTTTGAAACCATACCCTCATGTTTTTTTATTAATTATTATTAAATAAAATTTTTCAAAAACTAGTTCTATGTAGTATATCATTACTTTTTTTTATCTTAAAAGATATACGAGGCGCATAGAAACTTAAATTTTTTTAAATGGAACACCTGTACTTTTTTATTTACATCGCGTCTTTCTTATTACGATGGTATATAATACTTGTATGTTTTTTTAAAAATTGACGTAAATATTTCCAACAAAATATTTTACCGTTTCTCTAAAAACGAAGTTTGAAATGGAAGATTCAGAAAAAATTTGCTTTAACATATTTTTTAATGTGTGCCCATTTTCTGCATTATTAACTTGTGATATAAATAATAATTATTATTTCTGTATGTTGATTTAATTATAATAATTACAATTTCCTTTTTTGACATCAATTTTTATTACTTATCCTCAGACTTATACTACAAACATTCTTAAATATACAGGGTGTCCCACTTAAGATGTATCCCTCCTCTTACCGATTTTCGAAATCTTTTTTTTACTGGATAGGGCTTGGAAAACTGCATTTAAGCTATACCTTATATTTCTTAAAAAGGTACATCATGACCTACTGAGACGTATTTCTTTTATCGAAATTTCGAGAAAACTATTAGCGATTCTTTTAGAGAAAAACTAATACCAGAATTAGATTCAGGACCTTTTAAAACATAAGTGGTGTGAATTTTGCTACATTAGGATACAGGTTGTTAAAGAAAATGGAGAGAAATTTTTAATAACGGCAAACTTTTTTTGTAAACAAAATCGGTACTATTGAAATTATCAGTAATTTAACATTTTTCACAATTCTCTGGTTTATTTGAAGACGTATTAAGAAAAAATCGACAGTGCGGTAACGCCTAAAAATGGTATCTAATGCTGTTGATACGGTTATTGAAAACAAATAAAACATTACATTAGTTATTAAAGCTAATTAAACAATTCACTGGAAAAAATATTAATCAACTAATAATTAAATTGAACTATTCTCAATAAATCAACCATTCGCCCTTATGCATATTTCAAAACCGTGTTTTTTTCAAAGGATTATTACAAATATTTTTCCAGTAAATACTTTAACTAGCTTTAATAACTAATGTATTGTTTTTTTTGTATTCAATAACCGTATCAACAGAAATTAGATACCATTTTTAATCGTTACCACTGTCGATATTTTCTTAATACATCTTCAAATAAACCAGAGAATTGTGAAAAATGTTAAATTACTGATAATTTCAAAATAGTACGGATTTTGTTTACAAAAAAAGTTTGTCGTTGTTAAAAATTCCTCTCCATTTTCTTTAACACTCTGTATCCTAATGTCGCAAAATGCACACCACTTAGGTTTTAAAAGGTCCTGAATCTAATTCTGGTATTAGTTTCTCTCTAAAAAAATCGCTAATAGTTTTTCTCGAAATTACACTAAAAAAAGACGTCTCAGGATGTACCTTTTTTAAAAATGTAAGGTATAGCTTAAATGTAGTTTTCCAAGTCCTATCCAGCAAAAAGAAGATTTCGAAAATTGGTTCACAAATAAAGATTTTAGGAGGGTGGATACATCTTAAGTGGGACACTCTGTATAAGTATTATATGCCATCGTAATCAGAAGAACTCGACGAATTCAAACATATAAAACATAAACAGGATGTCCGTTTAAAAAATTATAATGTTTGTATTTACCTCGTTTATCTTTTCAGCCAAAGATATTTTAGTCAATAAATATTTACAGAAATAAGTGGGAGTATAATTTTAATTGAAACACCCTGTACTTTGGGGCACCCAATCATATACTTAATACAAAGCAAAATCCGTTGCACGTCATCATCGACCAAGAATTATTAACGAAGAGTATAGCCTACATCGGCATATATTTTGACCTTAAGGTCAACTGTTGGGACGTCACCATGGTTGACTTCCCAACTGTTGACCTTAAGGCCAAAACATATGCCGATATAGGCTATGCTCTTCATTTATAATTCTTGGTCGGTGATGACGTGCAACGGATTTTGTTTTGTATTAAGTATATACTATATGTATAATTCATGGTTCACTAAGTGTTTGGCCTATTTTCCAGGTAACTTTTGACTAACTTGACTACAGGAGATACGGAAAAATTCTAAGCATAACGGTTGTTGAATGTCAAATTATGCGTAGCGTACAAATAATTATTTTCCATTATACATATAAGATGTTGTATGTGTGTATTAGGTAACATATCTCCAAAGTATTTGAGATGTTGACAGCTTTTGAAAGAAAGAACTGAGAGTTGAATACCAATTTTAAGAAACATATATATGTATTTGAGACACCAAAAATGATTAGGCTGAGCAATTTTTCTCATATTATTAGCGGACCATAAAGTATTCCATGAAGAAGTGAAAATTTATGAAAACTGTACAATGCATAGCTAATTTTCAAAAATCAAATTGCTTAAGATTCCTTATTTTAAATGGAACACCTTGTCTATTATAATAGTAGTATTAAAATCTATATAAAATTGAAGCCAAAATATGAAGGTCTATGCGGTATTTAAATTTTTTTACAAAATATTGCCAGTACTCTTTGATTCTAAAATTGTTCGCTATGTATATACTATGAAATACAATATAAAATGTGCCTTGTTAAATAATGATAAATGTATTTGAATTACTTGGTTAGTATTATTGCAAAAATAATTTAAAAATAATATCTGAAATTGCAATTGTAATTAATTTAAATAAATTATACTTCCGATACAAGAACAAATCGCAAATCTATTTAAATCGGGAAGCAACTAAACAATTCTTATAGCATTTGACTATCACGAACTTATTCTCGTTTAGATAATCGCATCCTAGGCAGTTTTTTTTTAAATTTTGACAAATAACTATATCTTCAAAACCATTTCAAATAAATATCGGAAATTTCTTGAAATTGTTTAATTGAATATGAAGTAATATACAGGGTGTTCCATTTTAAATAATAAAGGTATTAAAGTTTTTAAATATTCGGGTTCAACACAAAATTATGAACATCCTATAAATAAAATTCTAAAACCGAATACATGATTTCAAAGCTCTCTTCTAGGCTAATGAACTGCCGTAATGAAAAATTAGTAATTATTTCAAATATAAAAAATACAGCGTTTTTCATAAGGGTGTACGAGTATATATATTTTTAGATAGGATTCGTGGGGTCAAATATAAATAAATAAGAAACCAAATCGTGCCATATACCCCAAAAGATGAAACTGGTGCAGCTACGGACACGTGTTTCGGAGTTATTTCTCCTCGTCAGCGTAGCGTAGCTAAATAAAGAATCTAAGATCTGAAGCAATAACTAATAAAGGCCAGTTTCATCTTTTGGGGAATATGGCACGATTTAGTTTCTGATTTATATATATTTTTGCTTATGCATTATTTAGAAATTATAATGATATAAGGTGTGATAAGATCGTTTTTCTTTATTATTGTGCACTCTTTATACACATGAAATAAAATTAACGGAAGGGAAATTAACGCTAAGACTCAAATTTTACTTTTTAGATTAGGCTTTTGAACGTTAATTTGGATTTCTAATACACAATCATTCATAACTTATCGTTATTCATAATAACTCATAACATAATCGAAATTTTTCAATCCTTCGTTGTTTGTTTATTGTTTATACACACTACACAGTTACAGATTAAACACTTATTTCATAAAAAGGTCTAAATGCATTAAACAAAATATACCCATTTACATATACAGTGTGTCCACGGATGGAGTTGCCTATAGGAAAAACCTTAAAACCCTTAAATGGTTATTATTTTTTTGGTTTGTGAATTATGAAAAAAATCTGTCTATTAAAAAAGCTGCATCACAAAGACTTCCAATAAGTATAAAAAAAAGTTGGTTTATTGACAGGGTGCCCAAGAAGTGAGTCTAAAATATTTGTTTGCTGATTTTTTTTTTTAATAATCCTGTTTCTCATAAAATCTTCAAATCGCTACTAAAATTTCATTTTACACAGGATGGATAAAAATAAAATACTAATTGCTTATAGGAAATCTATTTACTAATAACATTAATAATCCATTTTACAACGTAGAGGAATTAAAGCAAAGAATAAGGGATGCAATAAACGAAATTAATGTGCCCAGTGTAGTACATAATTTTACACTCATTCATTAAAAGAGCTGAAAATGCGAACAAGTTCGAGGTGGTTATGTGGAATTATATTTGTTAGTTTTATTTCGTTAAATGGATTGTTAATATTAGTATTGTTAATATTAGTAAATATATTTCCTATAAACAATTAAGTTTATTATTTTTATCCACCCTGTCTTAAAATAAAATTTCAGTGCCGAGTTGGACTGGAAACAGGATTATTATAAAAAAAAAATTTGGCGCAAAATCCGCTAAGAAAAATTCTAGGCTCAATTCGTGGGGCACCGTGTCAATAAACTAAGTTTTTTATACTTATTGGAGATATTGGAGGATATTTTAATAGACACAGATTTTTTTTCTTAATTCACTAAAAAATAATAACTTCCCCTGGGGACACCATGTATATAATCTTAAATTTGATTGGTTATTTAAGGGTTTTAAGACAAGCAGAATTTATTATGAAGAATAAGTTTTTTGCTTCCAAAATAAAAAAGTTTTTCCTATAGGCAACTCCATCCGTGGACACACTGTATATTACATCAATATTTGAAAATTTATAGTTTGCTAAATCCATTTTAAAGTAAACTTGTTTCATTCAACGGTGTTACACATAATGCGGCTATAATTTGTAATTTGCTTGAATTGGTCTATATTTTACACGGCAACACTGTTCGGAGGCCTAAGCGGCGATCAAATTTATAAATTTTATACAAATGGAGGCATGTACGTCAGGTTCACAAACGGAGGCCAGTTGATACGTTCAATTTATCTCTGCATGTTTATAAAAAATATTAAAAATGTTTACCCCTCTGAAGTTCCCATTGCTTAATGATAAAAAAGGAATTGATACATTCCAAAAATTTAATTATATCTACTTCCAATATGCCGGAGGCCTGAGTGTCTGTTTGGTAGTCGGAGGCGAAATAGATAGCTGGGCGGGTATATATATATATATATATATATATATATATATATATATATATATATATATATATATGTATATATATATATCCGTAGCACTATTTTGCTTCCCTCTTATGACTCGGGACATTACAATTTGCGTCCATGACTATTTTGCATCCGTATATCGGATGCAAAATAGTTTTCATTAATTCCTACGTTATAAAAGCATAGAAACACACGGTGTTTGCAGATTTCAGTTGATCTTATGTTTGTCTTTCTGTAACCATTTTTCGTTTATTTGTTTCTATCACCAGATGTCCTTAATCATCAATTTAATGGACGCAATTTAGTGCTATATATGAAACATATTATTCAAATTTAGTTCAAGAAAGATCCGTTAGGAGTGCGCATTAATATACATAATTGAATATTTCCATTTCATTTTGCGCAATATTTTGATTCCCGTTTGAAATTTACACGGCAACACTGTATCTTAATAAACAGCGAGACATAACACAAAACGACTAAGACTAAAGCAGTTAGCATTTGGCGCCAAACCTAAAATATTTGAACAACGCTGATTATATTGGTTTAATTATAATATAAAATAAATAAAGTAGTACGTAAGACTATATTTATTATTAATTAAAGATGGATAATGTACTTACATTTTTATAATTATATGACTACCCTGTTTTATATTTATAAAATTAATTAAAATTAAATAAATAATTAAAAAAACATTGTTTTCTATTTGACTTTCAATAATTGCTTTTTACTGATATTTTCGAAATGGAAAAAATACTATAAGTTACGTTAAATATTTCTATTTTATTTCTAAAGACAAACCTAAAATATTGGGGTAAGAACGTTATAGGAATCACCCTGGAGAGTGTGTCCCTGGATGGAGTGCCCATTACTTGCAAACTTTGTTATTTTCATTTTATCACAGGAAAGTCATTCTTTAAAAAAAGTTTTGCTTATTCTGATACTTATATTGCTGTAGTTAATTAAATAACCGCAAAATTATACGGGGTGGTTGAAAATTTAAAAAATGTGAAAATGGCTGAAGAGAAAACTACCAGTATTTTTGTTTTAAAAGAAAAATGCCAATAAGATATGTTGTTCGTAATCACAAAACAAGTTTAAATCCAGATTTTTGTGAAAAATATTCGATGTCATTAAAGATCCAAATGTTCAAGTTAATGCAGTATTGAATTTATTATTCGATTCTCAGAAAATTTTATTCTTCGTAAAAGTTTCTAAATAATTCTGTGATTAAGAAACTATCATTAAATATAACGTGCAGCGCATACGACGGCGAGAAATTGAACTAACGTGATTTATTGATAGCAAATAGGCAGCTGACGGCCTTGGGCAAGGTCATCGGTCAAAAATATACACGGATTCGTGTTTCTCGACCTCAAAAACCCCATGTGGCAGACTTTCGTTTCGACCCAAAGTTCTTTGGTTCAAATATCTTGAAAAATGTGGATCTTGATAATAATCGATTTCTTATATATCGACTTTTTATTTAGAACTTACAACTTTGTGACACATATCAAATAATACGTAATCTGGTGTAAAATTTCGAATGATCCTAGTTGCGATCGTCCAGCTCCAACGCTAATCGAAATATGGCCGTTTTTTCGTGGAAAATGGTAAGAATATCAATTATTGGATTTAGTATTCGTTTCTCAGAAAATTTTACTCTTCGTAAAAGTTTCTAAATAATGCTGTGATTAATAAACTATCATTAAATATTACGTGCAGCGCATACGACGGCGAGAAATTGATCTATCGTGATTTATTGATAACAAATAGGCAGCTGACGGCCTTGGGCAAGGTCATCGGTCAAAAATATACACGGAATCGTGGTGTTTCTCGACCTCAAAAACCCCATGTGGCAGACTTTCGTTTCGACCCAAAGTTCTTTGGTTCAAATATCTTGAAAAATGTGGATCTTGATAATAATCGATTTCTTATATATCGACTTTTTATTTAGAACTTACAACTTTGGTACACATATCAAATAATACGTAATCTGATGTAAAATTTCGAATGATCCTAGTTGCGATCGTCCAGCTCCAACGATAATCGAAATATGGCCGTTTTTTCGTGGAAAATGGTGAAAATATCAATTATTGGATTTAATATTCGTTTCTCAGAAAATTTTACTCTTCGTAAAAGTTTCTAAATAATGCCTTGATTAAGAAATCATCATTAAATATAAAGTGCAGCGCATACGACGGCGAGAAATTGGTCTATCGTGATTTATTGATAACAAATAGGCAGCTGACGGCCTTGGGCAAGGTCATCGGTCAAAAATATACACGGAATCGTGTTTCTCGCCCTCAAAAACCCCATGTGGCAGACTTTCGTTTCGACCCAAAGTTCTTTGGTTCAAATATCTTGAAAAATGTGGATCTTGATAATAATCGATTTCTTATATATCGACTTTTTATTTAGAACTTACAACTTTGTGACACATATCAAATAATACGTAATCTGGTGTAAAATTTCGAATGATCCTAGTTGCGATCGTCCAGCTCCAACGATAATCGAAATATGGCCGTTTTTTCGTGGAAAATGGTGAAATTGAATTTAGTATTCGTTTCTCAGAAAATTTTACTCTTCGTAAAAGTTTCTAAATAATGCCTTGATTAAGAAAACATCATTAAATATAAAGTGCAGCGCCTGGTCAGTCTATTAGCATGGTAAGTGCCTAAAAGGGAGAAAATAAGGTGTGAGGTTATGCTGGAAAACTCCAATAAACCTGCTTAATGAATTCTTAGTAATCAGTGTAATAGAACACCTTCACCTTAACAAGCCCATTAATCAACTTATGTGTGTTGTCATCCAGAGAGACCTGAAAAATAAATTGAATAAATTAGGAATTTTTAACATTTTATTATGAGTTACTGTTTCAAGGGAATTTAGTAAGTTTTAGTACATGGCATATGGGAAATATATACTTTATAGGTAGTAGCTACTTACCTCGGTTAGTAGTAAGGCTATTTCGAGATAACCAATAATTTATTGTTATAAACAAATCAGTTCATTGACGTCATTTCTGTCAAATTTTGTGTTGCTACCACAGATCAAAATCGTTGACCACAGATAGTGATGGGAGTATTCGAATGCAAGAATCGAGAAGTATTCGATTCTCATAAGGCGCGTTTTTAAATTCCAAATTTTGGTGTGGTGGATTCTGCAGGACCAATCAAAATGAAGAATTTTTCAAATCAACTAATCAGAAGCCATTGTTTAGATCCACCACATCTAAATGTTGAATTTAAAAACATGCGGAAGTTCTCGCTGTTCTCGAGAACTTGTTTGAAAGTATTCGAATACCGAATTCTCATATGAATTGACGGATACGACACAACAATCCGAGATTTCACGTTCTCGATTAAGTTAGGAGTCTGAAAACTTAACTGACATAATAAATTAAATAAATTAATAACGCGACGTAAATTGTATAGCACTATAGTTTATTTATTACCCAATACGAGAAGCCCGAAGCCCGAATGGAATTCATTCAATCCGACAGTCATCGTAGTAATAACGCAACCAAGTAAAGTTCTCGTTTCCGCATTCACATTCACATGACATCGCATGGCATTCTCGCTTCCAGCTCCAGGTTCTCGATTCTCGGTTCTCGGATACTCATTCGGTTCTGAAGAGTATTCGAATACTGAGTTCTCAATTCTCAAAATAATTCGTTTCTGCCCATCACTATCCACAGAGTACTTACTCTGTGTTGCTACTGTTACCATTGCTGCCAACGTACTTTAGGTACCTAAATTCCTATTGCCGAGACATTCTATTTGGTTTTAAATAATAAATAATACCGAATAATTTACTCTGTTATTTCTTTAGAAGGGCATAACCAAATCCATGATTTTATAATATTAATGTACGATGAATAAAAGCAGAGGTGTTCCCCATAGGGTATACTCCATATACGCCGTATACTCCAAGGATTTTCTAGACATACGGCGTATACTTTCAAGTCTCAATCCGTTTCGCCGCCGCCACACGAAACCAGCGCGCGTAATGTGCAGATACACGCCGCGAATACATTTCAGTCAGCCCCACTACTCGAGTTTACTCTACTCTTCTGTCTCTAGTTATTCTGTGCTCTAGTTTAGCCTTTTATATTCTATGGTCTAGTCTTCTTATTTGTCGTGAAACAAGGAACAAGAAACAAGGAAGAGGATTCGATAGAATATAAAAGACTAAACTAGAGCACAGAATAACTGGAGACAGAAGAGTAGAGTAAACTCGAGTAGTGGGGCTGACTGAAATGTATTCGCGGCGTGTATCTGCAACTCATTACGCGCGCAGGTTCCGTGTGGCGGCGGCGAAACGGATTGAGACTTGAAAGTATGTCTAGAAAATCCTTGGAGTATACGGCGTATATGGAGTATACCTAGTGATGCGAAAGAAAAAAATACGGTTCGTTTTTTTTGTTTTAAACCGGTTTTTTCACGAAAAATACACAAGCCTTGTTTTTTTGGTATTTTTTAAATCAATTTGGTGTTTAAATTAGTGATTCATAAGCTTACTTAAACTTATTAAAATTGATGATCTTTATACTCTGTATTTATTTTAGGAGCAAGCCTAGGTTAAGTGAATCGAGAAATTTTTTAATTTTCTTACGAAAAAAATTTACATTGTTTTATTGATTAATAATTCTAATAAAAAAAAAATATTTGATAAGTATATCATGTTGCTTCCACAGAACAGGTAATTGTTAGCCATGGATCAAGAACGATAGACAAGCCATGGATGATAGAATAGAAATAGAAATAGAAATAGAATAGAATTTAACTGGTCAACGCTTTCAAGCAGCAGCTGTTCTTCTGACGTCATAATAGACATCGAGATGGTCAAGAAGTACGGAGTATGTATGCGCAACACAACATATGACGGCAATTTCGAGTTTTAAACGGAAAAGAACTATTCCAACCATAACTATTTTCAAAAAATAGGTACGTAAATGTCGATATAGAAATTATAGAATCAAAAAAACATATCAGTATCGCAGTTTGGCCATAAATAACACAAAAAAACGAAAAATACGGAAAAAAACTGTTTTTTTCAACTGAAAAAAACGTCAACATCAAAAAAACCGTTTTTTTGCATAGTATACCCTATGGGAACACCTCTGGGTGTGCCGTTGGTGATTCTCTACGTATATGCTGGCTTAACTCACTTAATTAAATTCAATGCAACTAACTTCTCTTCAAATAAATTCAATTCAAATCAATTTATTCAAATCCAATTATTAAAGTACCTACATATTCATAATTATAATAAAAGAAAAGATCAGGGCTTAAATGCACAAAAAATATAATTCAGAAGAAGAAAAGCGCATGCGCAGTTTAAAAAGATTTCAGCGTTAATCGCGAAAATAGAAACCATGTCTATTATCCTGCCCCCCAAATTTATCTAGCATTAAAATGAATTGCAAATACTTCTGTCAAACATTTTTAAAACTGGACTTGATTAAATTCAATGCAACTAACTTCTCTTCAAATAAATTCAATTCAAATCAATTTATTTAAATTCAATTATTAAAGTACCTACATATTCATGATTATAATAAAAGAATACATCAGGGCTTAAATGCACAAAAAATATAATTCAGAAGAAGAAAAGTGCATGCGCAGTTCAGCGATAATCGCGAAAATAGAAACCATGTCTATTATTCCGCCCCCCAAATTTATCTAGCATTAAATTGAATTGCAAATACTTCTGTCAAACATTTGGCCACTGGCCAATCAAATTAAATCCTGAAATTCGCAAATTGCAAATCGCGAGTGCATGAAGTTAGCTTTAATCCCAATCGACAGAATAACCAAAATAAGCTGTTTCCTCCTAATATTCTTGTTTTCAATTTGATGCCCACTTGGCAACATGGTCGGACGTAAAATGCATGGTAAAAGTAAGGAAATATACACATGCGGATGTAAAATAGTGATACATATGTAAATAAATATACACAACTGGACTCAATATAGGTGGTAAAATAAAATGATGCAAAATACCCTGAAAGTGTAAAAATGGTATATAATTCTTTGAACAAATAGGGATTAAAAAGTACACTGCGGTCTTTAAAATTTTGAGGAGATTCAATATACGCCCTCAGATTTACTGTAATGGCGTTGCTTCCGAGGGACGCAAAATGTCTTGGTTTTGAAAGGAGGCAATATTGCTGCGTGATGTAAATATATATATATATATATATATATATATATATATATATATATATATATATATATATATATTTATTTTGAAACACTTCGAAATACCCCTGTAATTCGAGAGAAAACAAAATATTTCAAAATTTCTCCTTTAAAAGTTCTTAACTTTTTGATTTCTCCCTGTATACTATCTATTCCGTGAAATGCAACTCACTTTTTAACTTGCCCCTGTATATCGTAAAATTCTACAAATTTAAAAGGACCTAACTTAATCCCTGTAATATTTCAAAATATACACTTTCTTCGCCTACTGTACTCCTATTAACTTGGTTTCATCTATTTGACCCTTGACTATTATTTTATCCTATCTATCTTAATCTCTACCTAACTCAATTAAATTCCGCGGGGTAAACCTCCCCTAGCACGATTTAATCCCACCTTAGTACACCTTTACTCTATATTAATCCCAGGGTAAACCTCCCCTAACATAGGTTAATCCCTATTATCCCACAGGGTGAACTACCCCTAATTTAAAATCCCACCGCTGCCGCCAGTGTAATATCTAACTATATTGGGGTGGGGCTATATGTTTATTGAATTTGGTGCGAAAATAGCTAGCACTTGCTTTTGGCGAGTCTATTTTTGTCTAATGCACACCAAAGAGAATTGCCGCTATTAGCTTTATAAAGGGTAGCATTTTTTGCTGCCACCAGGTCAAGACTATATTCCGCTTGACCTCGGAATTTTTGAGCTGAAAAAAAAAATACCTAAATTTTTGCAAGCAATGAAAATAGATATTTCTCCGGCAACTGGTTGAGAAGACTCTTCGGACGCCTGAATTCGGCCGCGGCTTAATGTGATATGCACGGTCTTTATGTGGGTATAATAGGAGATAATAAAAAAAAATCGACAAACTACTCCGTGAATAAAATTAGATTTTATTACCACGAAAACAAAACTTACAAAACAATTATCTATATAAAAAATTTTGTCAGTGACGTAATGAAACAAATAACTCAAATAATAAATCTATAGCGATCTCAATTTTTAAATCTAAGATGGGGTGGCTCTTTTCGTTTTATTATCAAAATGCAACACCCGCCAAGATAGGCGTTACTTTTTCTTTATTTACGTTGCCGTGAACTACGGTGAACTAAATTTAGATGAAGTCGCCCCCGACCTCAGATTTGTTTGTATCTCTTACGAACACTAGGGTTAGGACCTTTAAGCCTTAAAATATATAATATATAAAAACTAAGACACCACAAAACAAACAAAATATCTACACGAGAATTTTAACCTCAACCAGTGGCTATTTCAAATTTACTCAATGCGCCTTTTTTAAAAGGGGTTAGTGTAAATGTGTTGCAAACTACACTTACCACGTCCCTGGACTTTGTAACTGAGTTACTCCCAAACTTAATTATCACACTTGTGCACTTTATTTCTTTTCACCTAGATCTCAATTTTGTCAAATGATTTATAACTCTCAATGAGCCCCTGATTTACTCGCCGTCACCGAAATTCGCCCGTCGACCCGACTTAACTATATCTTTATCTTCCCCCTTGAGAAACTTATACCGTTCCCGTTTTCTTCTCCCAAGAAGAAACACAAGTTAGACGCTAAACGACAGCCCTGCTGTACGTCTCCAAGTAAGGCACTTCACGCCCAATTAAACTTAAAAAGGGTCTCCAAAACCCCAACAAAATTCACTTTACAAATTACAAATTATTCGAACGCCCGACACTACACTGTCCCGTAAGTGTACTTATAAATTCTCGTCAACGCCGAAGTGAAGTCCGCGATCTCTGACCTCTCGAAGTGAGGTCTGTTCTCCGCCCGACGTCGAAGTGCAGTCTGCGATCTTCCTAATTTTTGTGTGCTCTCGAAAAATGCAACATCGGCAGTTTTTCTCCCTCACTTCCTCGACTCCCATCAACCAGCGGGCTAAATTCGGCGTACCTAGGTTCAACCTTCTTAGCGATTGGTTAATTATTCTCTCCCTGCCCTGCGGTGATTTTATGCTTAATTGGCCCAATTTTATATGTGAGAATATTCTGGCGTATCGATCTCACCAAGTTTTGATGTGTTAGCATTGATAAAAACTGTTAAAATTCTACAACATTTTTTTGTTTTATAGATAGCGATATAGTCTAAACAATTCCCAAAGATCAACTCAAATTATTTCATCATTAAATACGCAGTAACTTATTTTAATAAATTTGAAGTCGAGCATTTAATTCCCTTAAATTTTATTTTCTATTATTTTATCAGATCCCTTATTAAACTTTAAACTAACAAATCCCGATTTGTTACACAGGGCTGCCGTTAGGGAATATCAGCGAAGATTTCCTGGTCGACGAGTATTGTCGCGCCACACTTTCACCAGATTTTTCCAGTTCTCTCGACAACATGGAAGATTTCCTGGACCTCATGGAAATGTAGAACGAGTAGTTAGATCGGCCGAAGAAAGCATTGTGGAGATTACAGAGCAAAATCCTTCTACAAGCACTAGAATAATAATGTATGGAGAGCATTAAAAGTGGAACAGTTGTATCCTTACCACATCCAAAAGGTCCAACGTCTCCAACCTGGTGATGAAGTTGCACGTCTTATGTTCTGCTATTATGTTAGCTATTATCATTTTGTATACATTTAAAATTTCATAAGTAGGACCCCGACTTTTTCTTGCTGGATATGCATTTTGCTATGTTTTTTGCTATATCTCAGAAGGGATGTAGATCTGAAGTATTTCAATAGACTCTATCAAACTGTTCCATAAATAATGCCTGGTCAAACACTGTCAAAAAACTCTTATAGAAACTTATAAAAAAAAATGTATTAGTTTTTATAATTTTTGATGTGTGTCTTTGAAATGTGTTTTTAATGTAAATTCCTCATACGATGTTCATTAGTATTGGCGAGATTCTATAGTATATGTAAATAAGAAGTCTTTATGGGTTTTGATGTGTGTATTTGAAATGTGTTTTTAATGTAAATTTCCCATACGATGTTCATTATAGTATTGGTGAGTTTCTATAGTATATGAAAATAAGAAGTCTTCATAGGTTTTTATAGGTGTTTATGCGTTTTTAATGTAAATTCCAAATATAAAGTCTATAAGTACCGATAAGTTTTTGTAGTGTAGGTAAACAAGAGTCTATAGGTTTTGATGGAGTTGATACGCGAATTCCTTATATGGGTAGTGAGAAATAAAGTGTATAGTGCATCCCTCTGGCGGTCTTGGTACCCGACCTCCATTGGATTACACCTACAAATCCTGATTATTGGTAAAGGCCCAATCTCATTTGTCTTTTCCTCACCACCAGCCATAGACCGATTTCGAACTTGTCACGTTCTCCTAAAGTATACCATATATGGCAAACCAAATTAGTATAAGGCAACAATGAACAAGACAGAAGTGGTGAGGTATAAGTGTATCCCTCTGGTGGTCACTGCAGGATTAGAGGAAACAACTATTCATATGTAGTGAATTAGTACCAATGAGTTTTTGTAGTATAATACGTAAATAAAAGTTTTTATAGGTTTTGATATGTTTGATACGTGTCCTTAATGTAAATTTCCCATATGAAGACTATTAGTATTGATGAGTTTTAATAGTGTATGTATGAAGTTTTTATAGGTTTTGGTTTTGATGTGTAGGTAAGTATGTAGAATGTGTTTTTAATGTAAATTCCTCGTATGAAGTCTTTATGGTAGATACGAAGTTTTTATAAGGCCCGATGTGTGTATTTATAACGTAAATTTTCTGTCAAGTCTATCGGTATATTATGTATAAATTTAGGTCTTTATAGGTTTTGATGTGTTTGATAGGTACGTATTCTTAATGTAAATTTCCGGTAAAAAAGCAATTAATATTGATGGGTTTTAATAGTGTATATGTATGAAGTTTTTATAGGTTTTGATGTGAATGATGTGTATGTATGTAGAATATGTTTTTATTGTAAATTTCTCGTATGAAGTCTATAAACATTTGTATGTTTTTATGGTAGACACGAAGTTTTTATAAGGCCCGATGTGTGTATTTATAACGTAAATTTCCTGTCAAGTCTATCAGTATAAGATGTACGTTTTTACGGTAGGTATTTGAAATACTAACGAAGTTTTATAGGTTTTGATGATGATAAAATGTTTTTAATGCAAATTTCCTGTCCTGTCCGCTTCTATTGTAAATAAGAGGCTTTTATGTTTAGATATATCTATAGGTATGTATCTATTGCCATTTTAACGCGATTTCCTCTTATGAAATCTGTATAACAGAATTCCTTAATAATGTTGCAGAAGTTCAATAAAATTATAACTGAACTGCATTGTAATACAATAAAATTCAATATAGTTCAAGTTATTAGGCATATACCTAAGTAGTAGTTTTTTAAAATTTATATACTTGCTATCCACATAATTTTGGTTGAAATGCCCATTATATTAGAATAATTCTCGAATTTCATTGTTCTTCAGGTCTCATAAAAACTGATAAATATGAATCCATGTAATATACCTTATTAAATGCTTTTTAATACATAGGTATCATATAATAAATCTCCATTAAATTGAACATATTTATATAAACTAAATTAACATGGCCCCGGTAAGTCATACCAAAGTGAATACCAATATATCCATATACAAATGTGTATGCATTGGCCTACATGCTTATTTAGTATGTTTCTTTAATTTCACTATTCAGGTCCCATAAAAACTGACAAAATTAATCGATGGAGTATATGATCAAAACTTTTTAATATGTGTTCCTATAAATCCATATTAAATTATCATATTAACTAAACCCATCAAGTTTTACCAAAATAAATACCAACATATCCTTAAATGACTATTCAATTTCATTACTTTTCAGATCCTATAAAAACTCACAAAAGTATTCGATGTAATACCTTATTCATATTTTTTAATATGCATCCTTATACGTTCCCATTAAATTATATAAACTAAACTGATATGGACCCATATGAAGTCTTATAAAAATAAGTAGGTACAAATATATCATTATAAAAATGTATAAAAATCTACTAGGAACTCCTTATAGTATATCTTTTCAATTTCATTACTCTTCAGATCCCATAAAAACTCACAAAATTATTCGATGTAATACCTTATTCATACTTTTTAATATGCATCCTTATACGTTCCCATTAAATTATTATATAAACTAAACTGACATGGACCCATGAAGTCTTATAAAAATAAGTACAAATATATCATTATAAAAATGTATAAAAGTCTACTAGGAACTCCTTATAGTATATCTTTTCAATTTCATTACTCTTCAGATCCCATAAAAACTCACAAAATTATTCGATGTAATACCTTATTCATACTTTTTAATATGCATCCTTATACGTTCCCATTAAATTATTATATAAACTAAACTGATATGGACCCATGATGTCTTATAAAAATAAGTACAAATATATCATCATAAAAATGTATAAAATCTCTACTAGGAACTCCTTTAGTATATCTTTTCATTTTCATTACTCTTCAGATCCCATAAAAACTCACAAAAGTGTTCGATGTAATACCTAATTCATACTTTTTAATACGTATCCTTATAAATTCTCACTGAATTATTATATAAACTAAACTGATAACAACCTCTCAAATCTTACAAAAATCATATACTACTTGTTTCTTATAAAAGTTTACAAAACTCATATTTGGTTTTACTGATGAAACGTTTTTAGTTTCAATACTAATCAAATCCCATAAAAACTTATCAAATTAAAATGCCATATTAAAACTCTTTTTACTATAAACACTTATAGAAACATACAAATAACAACCCAGTTAGCACAAGGCTGTTCCTGGGACGTCCCAAAAACATCAAGCCAGAACATTTGAAACATCCCAGGGACATCCCAAAACAAAGTAGGGACGTCCCAGCGCAAGCCGTTTGGGACTGTTCAGGATATCCCTGTCACGTCCCAACAACGTCCTTTCAGGTCGTGTTTGGACAATATTAGGACCTGACAAGGACATGCTCTAATAGCATACCAGATATAAAACCTACATCTAACTGCAGGATTCAAAATAAAATACTAATTGACAATAAAATTATTTCCACAAACACCAAAAAGTTTATTACAGTCGACGAGCTTGGCCAATCGTTGGCAGATGCTTAAAACTGTTTATCACCTCCCAATGATGTCAACTTGGTTGGCGAAATGTGGGTCAAGTTCAGTATAATAAGTATTCGAGGATCTACTTCAGTGTCAATGTCGCATCAAAAGTTCAAATAACCCTTTACAGGAATACTGATCATTTATTCAAAGGAACATCACAAATTAATAGGCATAATGAAGCGTAAAAGAATACAATAATCAATCTGTAAAAGACCACTTAACTTTTAACAAAACACCAGACCAAAAAGACACCAAACACCAAACAAAACATGCACGCAGCAGTAGATAAGTAATGACAGAGCTGCGTGTTCAGTTGTGATCAGATCATGTTCATGTTCAAGGTCACCCCCCCTCTACCCCCTCAAAAACTACCCCCTCAAAAACTACCCCCTAAAAACCACCCCCTCAAAAACTACCCCCTCAAAAACTACCCCCTCAAAAACCACCCCCTCAAAAACTACCCCCTCAAAAACCACCCCCTCAAAAACCACCCCCTCAAAAACTACCCTCTCAAAAACCACCCCCTCAAAAACTACCCCCTAAAAACCACCCCCTAAAAACCACCCCCTCAAAAACTACCCCCTAAAAAACCACCCCCTCAAAAACTACCCCCTCAAAAACCACCCCCTCAAAAACTACCCTCAAAACCACCCCCTCAAAAACCACCCCCTAAAAACCACCCCCTCAAACTACCCCCTCAAACTACCCCCTCAAAACTACCCCCTTAAAAACCACCCCCTAAAAACCACCCCCTAAAAGCCACCCCCTCAAAAACCACCCCTCAAAAACCAACCCTTAAAACTACCCCCTAACCCAACCCAACCATATAGGGTTACAACTTGTCGGGACAAGTTTGTATACATGTCTAGACGACATCCGGTTTATGTACAAAGATGAATGACCTTTAATAATATCCGGAGGTATCAAATGCGGGGTCAATGTATTTAGACATCTGGTGAACACGTGAGACCAAATGCAAACGTCTATTCCCACGCAGATAACATGTGTTCAACACGTGTGCGGGGTCAATGTATTTAGACATCTGGTAAACCCATGCGTGAGACCAAATGCAAACGTCTATTCCCATGATAACATGTGTTCAACAGGGTCAATGTATTATACATGTCTAGACAGCATCTGGTGAGAACCGTAGCAAATGTTTATTCTCAGGGATCATATAACATGTGTTCAACACATCACGTGACCCCCCACCGCGATATATAACACAGCGATAAGATACGTTCTTCAGTCTATGTTTAAACTTTATACAACAATGAAGTGTGAGCATTGTGGAAACGGTTTTTCATGTCAAAGCAGTTTAGTTCGGCATATTCGCCAATATTGTTCTGTTCTTCATGACAACAAAAAACGGAAGGCTGATAGTATGCCTTCTACAAGTGGTGTTAACAAAAACATTTGTGAACATTGTGGAAATGATTTTTCATGTCAAAGCAATTTAGTTCGACATATTCGTCAATATTGTTCAGTTCTTCATGACAATAAACGAAAAAGTGACACTGTACATGACCAAAACAAAAAACAGAGGTTTGATAGTGGGCCGTCTACAAGTGGAGCCAATTCTAATAGTGGTGGAAATAGAAACATTTGTAATCATTGCGGAAAAAGTTTTTCTTGTCAAAGCAGTTTAGTTCGACACATTCATCAATATTGCCCCGTCTTAAATAATGCAATTTCATATGGTAATAAGAAAATTCATCGACCAATTGTTCAAAGTGTGGGACAGGGTGTTGATAAACTTCATCATGCATTTAAGAACAGGATAGCTAGCTACCGTTTTACTAGCCCTAGAACTCATATCGACTACTCTGATTTTTTGGAAGAAGTGAAACAAAAGGTACTTGGAATAATTAATGAATACCTGCAGAAATACAATAACCTCAAGATTAATTTCGAAGTGTTTGGACTTTATGTTATACCTGAAAAGGAGTTGTCTGACATTAAGTCATTTAATACTAAAAATAAAATAATCACTATTTCAACAAACCTGCAAGAGACTTTTGAGGATTTCGGGGAAGAGATGAAGCTGCAAGCATCTGAATTTCAAGAAAAGGATTCTGGCTGGACATTAAAACATATAATGTTTCTTGATGTGAACATAAATAAATATACACCAATGTCTGCTTCATCATATATTAAGTTACCCAAAGCCATAGAAGTAAAGAAAGCGGTTTTAAACATACAAAACACAGACAATGCATGTTTTGCTTGGTCAATTAATGCAGCCATTTTTCCTGCAGAAGGCGATCCAGTGAAAACAAGTGCATACCCACATTATAATACTTTACTAAATTTTAATGGATTAGAATTTCCTATGAAATTGAAAGATATCCCTAAATTTGAAAAAATAAATAACATCTCCATTAATGTGTTTGGCATTGAATCGGAATTCAAAGATGGAAAAATGATTACTGAAGTAGTTGGACCGCTACATTTTACATCATGTCGTCAAGCTACACACGTTAATTTGCTACTTGTATCAGATAATACAGGTAGAAGCCATTATACTCTCATAAAAGACCTATCAAAATTAGTTTCGAAACAAAAATCGAATCATGACGGACGGTTACATATTTGTGACGGATGTCTACAATCGTTTAGAAAAATGGAACATCTGAAAGCACACGAGAATAATGACTGTAACCATACATGCACGAAAATACCAACTACCGATTTAAAGATAAATAAATATGGAGAATCAGTTCCAGAAAATATTCTTAAATTTATAAATTTTGAGAAACAGTTGCCGGTCCCATTCGTCATATATGCTGATTTCGAGAGTTTGCTGAAACCCATCCATCATAATGAACCTTGCGATGAAAAATCATTTACAGTGAAAGTATCTGAACATGTACCATATTCTTTCGCTTTTTACGTGAAATGTAATTTTGACGATAAATACTCAAAAATTGTGACATATCGAGGTTCCGATGCTGCTGAAGTATTTTCTAAAAAATTGGATGAAACAGCTCTGGATTTATATAACACACACTTAAAACATGTTAAAGAGATGCTCCCCCTTTCAGACCTAGAGAAAATAGAATACGAAAATGCTGTGTGCTGCCATATTTGCAAAAAAGACTTTAAGCTTGGTGATATAAAAGTACGCGATCACTGTCATTTAACGGGTTGCTTCCGTGGAGCCGCACATTCAATTTGCAATTTGAATTATAAAGTTCCGAAATTCATACCAGTGTTCTTCCACAACCTGACAAATTACGACAGCCATCTGTTTATAAAAAAGTTGGCCTGTAAAAAGGAGAGTGTTTCCGTCATAGCCCAAACCAAAGAAAAGTACATATCATTCTCCAAATCAATTCTTGTCGAAAAATCTGCAGATAAGAAGATGCCTGACACATATTTGAAACTAAAATTTGTAGACTCTTTTCGATTTTTACCAAAGTCCTTAGACACATTGAGTCAGAGTTTAGAGTCCCATCAGTGTGAGGAAACTAGAAAGCACTTTGAAAAGGATGATGAGTTTAATTTAATCAGGCGGAAAGGGGTCTTTCCTTATAATTATGTGAATTCTCTTGAAAAACTAGAAGAACCACAATTACCGTCAAAAGATAAATTTTACAATGATTTAACAAATGAATCTATTTCTGATAAGGATTATAAGCGAGCTAATAAAACATGGAACACCTTCAAATGCAAAACGTTGGGAGAGTATGCAGATATTTATCTGAAATCGGATATTCTATTATTAGCCGATGTGTTTGAGAACTTTAGAAAATTGTGTTTGGAACATTACAAATTAGATCCGGCTCATTATTTAACAGCTCCTTCTTTGAGTTGGGACGCCATGTTACGTAGTACCGAAGTCGAACTACAACTTTTGACTGATGTAGACATGATACATTTTTTTAGAAAAGGTATTCGAGGTGGAGTGGCTCAATGCAGTAAAAGAAAAGCTGTGGCTAATAATAAGTTCCTACCAAACTATGATCCTACGAACCCAACATCATATATTATGTACCTGGATGCAACCAATTTATACGGAGCAGCAATGAAAGAATACCTACCCACCGGCGATTTTAAGTGGCTTGAAAAAGAGGAAATTGAAAACTTCGACTGTTCAGCCATTAAAGATGATTCACCAAAAGGCTATGTTTTAGAAGTTGACTTGGAATATCCACCACACTTGCACAATGACCACAACGATTTGCCTTTTTGTCCAGAGCAAATGACCCCTCCAAAAAGTAAAACTGCCAAATTAATCCCGAATTTGCGTAATAAAGAAAAATATATTATTCACTACAAAAACTTGAAGCAGTGTTTAAAATATGGATTGAAACTAAAGAAAATACACAGAATATTAGAATTTTCTCAATCGACTTGGCTGGGGTCATATATTGATTTGAATACAAAACTTAGAAATTCCGCAAAAAACGAGTTTGAGAAGGATCTATTCAAGTTGATGGTAAATTCAATATTTGGCAAGACAATGGAAAACGTTGATAAAAGACAAAATATTAAACTATGTTCGTGCTGGGAGAATAAAAAGGGTCTGTTGTGTGCAAGAGCGTTAATAGCCATGCCACATTTTAAATCCTGTTCAGTATTTGATGAAAACTTAGTAGCAGTTCAATTGAAGAAATTGAAAGTTGTTTATGATAAGCCATTCTATGCAGGTTTTTCAATTTTGGATATTTCAAAGACTATAATCTATGAATTTCTATATGGGTACATTAAATCCATGTATGGGAATAGAGCAACTGTTTTGTATACTGATACCGACTCACTAATTTTGGAGATATTCACAGACAATGTTTATGATGACATCAAAGAGAACATTCAATATTTTGATACATCGAATTATAGTATTGACAACATCCATAACATGCCCAAAACAAAGTCTGTAGTCGGAAAAATGAAGGATGAGTATGCTGGAAGACCTATTGAGGCCTTTTATGGTACCGGTGCTAAAGCATACTGTGTTAAAGCTGGTGATGTCATGAAAAAGGCAAAAGGGGTTTCCAAAAGCGTTGTTAAACATCAAATACATTTTTCTGATTATGTCCAGATTGTTGAAAAGGGTGGTATAATATTTCGTAAAATGTCTATATTTACCTCCAATTTGCACACAATTCACACCGAATTAAAAAATAAAGTAGCGCTATCTTCTGCTGATGACAAAGGATATGTCTTACCTGGAGATGTTAGGACCTTGGCTTGGGGGCATCATCATCTAATTACTGGAAGTAGTGATAGAAAATTAGAGGTTTTACTAAAATATGCTGACCGTTTGATGGAAATGGAAGAGCCTGAAGAAGGATGGGATAGTATTGATTTGGATTCATTAGATTTGTAATTTATAAAATAAAAAAACATATACATTATAAATTGTTTTATTTGTTTTACATACAATGGTAATATAATAAATATAACATTAAAATTAACCACATCTTTCCAATCCCCACTCACATATGTGGCATTTAGATTGTCTGCATGGAGGACCATCTACATGACTATGCCATTCGGGACGATTGTGATGTACAAAACAAGGTAGTTGAATTTCAAGTTCGAAATTTTGTCTATGTTCTCGTGGTAGCTTATGCCATGAATACAGAAGCTCAATTGGACCAACTTTTTCAATTAGATACTGCAGTGGAAAATTGCGAAGTTCTTCCTCAGTAAAATCATACAAATTTTTACCATTCCTATGCTTATCTATCAACTCCCTCGTTAGACAATTCGAACAAGTCAGATGTTGAGCCATTTTAAAACACTTGTAAGTATTAAGTTAAGCACGAGCGATGAACAACAAACTGCTATATACCAAATTACAAACTGATTTGTGTCATGATTCATTTCAGTATTTGTACTATTATTAATAGTGGTGGGGGGTTTGCTATAGAGTTCCAGCCATTCCGAATCTTGAGTGAGATCATTGCCTTTTCTTAGTTTTAGTTTATACATAGTACTGTTGGTGGGTATTGGATATCTGAGGGTTGCTGCATTAGTGGCTGCATATGGTTCCATTCTATTCCATTTAGAAGGCCAGCTTTCATTTCGGCTTCCATTACTATCGAAGCATATAAACACTTCTTTTGCGCTGTGAGGGTATTGTATAAAAAGAAAACTTTGAAAAATTGCTTGTAAAGCTATGAATTGTGAAGCTATCATCGTAATATCTATAAATACACTAATGTATTTTTACATCGTTATGAATTTATATTCTATTATTGATGAGGGAGAGGGGGTAAACATTTAATGTATAGTGTTTTACTGAATCAATGAATAAGTCAGGTTGGCCGAGCGGTCTAAGGCGTCAAACTTAAGATTTGATTCCGTAATAGGAGCGTGGGTACGAATCCCACACCTGACATTTTTCTTATCCCATAACTGATTTATACATCTGATTCCCTGCGGAGAAGGAGAGGGGCATATATATTTAATATAAAAAGTTTTTACTGAATCTATAAGTCAGGTTAAGGCATCAAACTTAAGATTTGATTCCGAAACGGGAGAGTATAAACCATTCTTCTTCCCCATCACCACAATCACAATCCCCGTAACATCCTAATATTTTAATGTAAGAATAGTTATCTTTTAGATTAAATGTTTCTTTAACACATTGAAGCTTATAACTCTACATACATTCTTGACCAACAAGTTTATCGTTTTCATCATAAAACTTGATTACAATAAAGAATGAGTAACCCATGCTTCTAATTATAATTATGACCTTCTCACTGTAACATCTGGCGAGCAACTGAATGATGACTCACAACATATGCCTAATTAACTTGTCTAGACAAGATATATCCGGCGACATGTACATAAATGTTACACGTGATAACATCTGGTGAACAGATGGTGACGTTGAGGTTAATGACTCTCATCTGGTTTCGTTAAATGTCTAAACTTGATAATAAATAAAAATACAATAAATATGTTTCATTTTTTATTATGACATTATAAAATTTTCATAAAGATAAAATACATTTGACAAAGAACACATACATTTAGATTTTAAATGATAAAAACATCGAGGTTCAGAAAACCGGAGCGGTGGATGGTCTTCTAACTCGTATACAGGTTTAGATGAATATTTTCTTATGTACGAGGCCTTTTCTCCTCCCTTTACATGGATTATTTCTTCAGTATCGGTTAACTCTCGGACAATTTTCCCAAACTTAAAAAATGGAGTACACCCTTCATTCCAATTAATACAGTGATAATTATGTGTTAACCACTTCACTTGCTTCTCCAAATCTGGTGGTAGGAGCTTTATAGAAAATGGAGGTTTAAAAATATAATGTGCTGTTTTATAACCATTGTAGGCTGCCAGTTCCTTGACAATAAACTTATTCTTCTCCACTTTAAACCCTTGCACATCCAAAATTAAGGGCATATTTTTATATCCGCTAGTTTTCTAATCACATAAACTTTTAAACTATATATTTCAACTGCTTTTTTTAAGTCTGCAAGTTTTTTCTGGTGTTCTCGCAACGACTTTCTATACTTTGAGATCATCATGAACTAACTTGGTAGTCTGCATCGTTTTCCTTAAATAAGTTAGGCCTGTCTAACTATTTTTGTCATTGGATTATACCGGAATACACGATCATGCAAAATTAAGCAGTATGCTGTAGTATCTTTTGGAATATTTTCACTTGTTTCAAATTCAATGCGCATGACAACTGAACCTGACTGAACAGTTTCCTTTTGACGAGAACAGTCGATGTGAGTTATAGGTGAAATAGATTTGAATTCTTTAGGTGTAAATATGGGTTCGTTTCCAGTTTCATAGTATGAGTGGCGGAAATTTGAAAACATTTCATATAAAGTCGCATATTTGTTATTTTTGAAATCCAAATATAAATCACTGTAAGGATATCTCTCCGAATTTAAGAAAACTCTAGCGTTAGTAATATTACAATTATCAAATGTACTCATGTTGGAAGTTAGTTTATTTTTTTTATCAGTTTGTAACGCGAGAATTAAGTGTCGTGCAGTTTCTAACTTTATACTACTCTTCAAAGTATAATTATGTCTGGTGGTTTGTGGAAGTAAGGTGTATTCTATAATTTCCCAACTTCTAAATGCAATAAAAATTTCCAAGTTTTTATCTAATATTTTCGTTAGCGCCAATTGTTGTGGTATTCCTACGGAAACATGTGGCACTCTCCAATAAAGCTTGTCAATAGTAATTTTGGGTTTTTCCGTATCATCGACACTAGTTACCGCATCTAAGTCGTTACTACTCCGAATTAAAACTAATTCTTGCTTCATATTTAATATAATTTTTCTGTAATCCTCAAAAAATCCCATTAACATTTTGAGTGGGATGCAAACATTAAATTTATCAGTATCCGGTATAATACTATCTTTAGGAAACCATCCGGCATTTTGAAGTTTGACGCTTTCGCTTTCATTGAATGACAAATACCCTTTAAGAGTAGAAGTCACTCCTACATTTCGAACCGAATCAAGTACAATACCGCTGAGTTCATATCGAATTTCTCTAAAGAGAAAACTGAAGGCATTATTTATTAATTTTAGCTTTGTAACTGGTTTCCCATCATCTTTCCTTAGATTTCCCTCTAAATATAGAAGACTTTCGCATGGTAAGGTGTAGGCATCCAATTCTTGGATTGGGATTCTAATTTCATCATTGTAATTAAATTCAGTGGCTACAAAAGGCTGATGGTTATGGTACTCGAAATCAATAATTGAATTATCGACTAGGGGTTGCTGTGTAACATTTAGAATATCCATTATATGAGTACTTCAAAACCAAGAGACTGCAGAAAAATTTTGTTCTGAGGTGTTACTAGGCTAACACTCTTCTTATTACTGATTAAAAACTCATCCTTAGATTTTCTTTTATAACTGCGTTTAGATATTTGAGGAATATTGTATTTAGAATTATAGCGGAGTACCATCGTTTAGGATTTCTTCAAATGCAGTCTGACTGTAATGGTCTCTTGGCGGAAATTGACAACATTCGAATCTTGATCGACTATTTTAACGGTAATCGAGTTGATTGTCTTAACGCTTACTGGAAAATATATGACGTTTAAAGGCGATTCTACTATTTTATAGCCTGGAGCCACTGTTGGAAAGAACTGGTGGATTATGTGAACAGGGCTACCATTAGAATAAGATCCAGTAGCAATATTGCAATCAATACATAAAGCATTCACCTTAATTATTTGTACTGGAAAGTCGGATTCATTTAGTTCATTAGCTTTAAGAACCCTTTTCTCAAATCCCAACAGATGTCCTATAGAGTTTTCAGATGAGAAATCAATATCAACATTTGATTTTATTTTAACTGTTGACGTATTGCGATTACCAATAACATGAATAATATTGGGATGTTCAATGATTTTTTGAAGATAATCGTTAAGGTCATCAATCTCATAAGCCCCAACAGGAATAGTTGTGGTTATATCCCCGTAAGTAAATTTGTTGTTTGTTTCATCAATGTTTGGTATTACATTGAAAGTTTCAAAATTCACCAAGCCAATAACGTAATCAAAATCGTCCTCTAAATATATTGGTGGATTGAAATCGGCGCTCAAAACGGAGGAATTTCCGGTAAGTGAAAATGTTAGAGACATGTTACACAATTCAAATGTATTTATGTAATAAATGGATTTTCCTTATTTACATACATTATATAAAAATTTTATACATAAATGTCCACAATTATTTGAATTATATGTTTGCATCTGATCATGATTATAGTTAACTTTATTCAAGCTACCATCACTAAAGAAATAACTTGTTACTTCATTTGGTGGTCTTAAGTTTCCATAACTATCAAAATAGATTATTGAGTTATTATTCTTCACATATGCTGTCCAGTGAGTACCCGGACCTGATGATATATCCAAATTAATAATACCACATTCATTTTTTCTTATCTTTACTGGTAAAGTATTTCTCATATATATTCCACGAAAATTTGGGATATGTAATTTTTTTACGTATCTCATTAAATCTATGTTTGTTAGTGCTCGACGAGGTAGCTTTATAGGGAGTTTTTTGAATATGGTGCTAGATATAATCCCATGCCTTTTTTATATGGTCTTAAGTATAAACCTTTTTCTACAGCAACTTGCTCCATAGCTAAGTTATGTCTTTTATCCTCTTCCAGCTTTTGTTTTGCAGCTTTTGCGTCGTTAACAGCCTTCGCAATTCCCGCTGCGCCGCCACCAATACTTCCAAGAGCTCCTAATGCAGCAAATAGAGGAATAAGGAAAGGTAGAAAACCACCTGTTTTTGGGATGGGAATTATTCGTTTCCTTGGTGAAGAGAGTTTCTTTGTTCCTATTGATGATAAAGCTTGTTGTGCGACTTTATAAGATTATTAGAATTACTTCCTTGAATACCACGTCGTGCTCGTTGTACTGCGTTATTAAAACTTATCTTACGTAGCCCTCTACCATGTCTCTGTCTGGAATGCTTTTTTCTACGCATACCCATTCCCAGTTTGGTTTTAGCCTTCATAATGCCTGTTATACCTAAGGCGGCAATTTTTTCTCCAACTGAAGAATCACCCGCTTTTAACCGTTGATATGCTTTTTCTGCTAATACTTTATCAGCTTGATGTCTATTGCTTATATATTTTGAACGGGAATAAGCAATGTCGTGTTCTTTGCAAAATTCGTCTAATGGATTAACACCAGTATCACCTCTCGCAATTCTCTTAGAGAGTTTTGTTCCTGGGCCACAATAATTGTAGCCTGGTATATGCAATTCAAAAGGGAGTTTATCAATAAGCTTATTAATAAATCCTGACCCTCTCTTTACAGCCTTTAGTTTACGATTAACTAAGGACGGGTTATGTATAATCATTATATAACTTGTTGAAAGTCTTATACAGAACTAATTTTTTAATGATATACAATCTTATATATAGTCAAGATAATGATTTATAACACAGTTCGTTAGATTTAGTTTTACAATGAAGATCGAAAAACAAAATGTTACATTACCTGTTACTAACCAAGATGAGTGTTTGTTAGAAAATAATTATCAAAAACATGGCGAACTATTTGGGGGTTCATCCAAGCGTGCATTGATCGTTGGATGTTCGGGTTGTGGCAAGACTAATTTACTTGTCACATTACTGACACACCCTAATGGACTCAGATTTGAGAATGTTTACCTCTACTCAAAGTCCCTATACCAACCAAAATATGAGTATCTGAGAAAGTTATTTAAACCAATGAAAGAAATAGGTTATTTTGAATTTAGTGATGGAGAAGATGTTATACCAGCTCAAGAGATCAGACCCAATTCAATTATTATCTTCGATGATGTAGCTTCATGTAATCAAAATATAATGCGAGATTATTTTTGTTTTGGGCGTCACAAAAATACAGACTGTTTTTATTTATGTCAGACGTACTCATCGATCCAAAAGCAACTCATCCGAGACAATAGTAATTTAATAGTAATTTTTCAACAGGATAATACAAATCTGAAACATATTTATAATGACCACGTAAATGTCGATATGTCGTTTCAATTATTCAAAGATCTTTGCTCTCTATGTTGGAAAGAGCCTTTCGGATTTGTTGTTATAGATAAAGATTGTACAATAAATAATGGTAGGTATAGGAAAGGTTTTGATAATTACATCAAGTTGTAAGAGTATATTAATACATAATGAGCTGAGCGAATTGTAGTGCTTATTAATAATCCGAAGTGTAAAGATGGATAAAAAGTTAGCTAAGGAACTAATAAAAACCAGAAAATCAGTGAGGCAGAAATATCAGTCTCTAAAATCTGATGTCGCACAATCACAAGTTCATTTGGAGAAAAGCTTCAAACCCATTACTGAGCCATTGCAAAAATTATTACAAAACATAAAATCAGAGGTCTCAATTAAAAAAGAACCTGATGAATTTAAGTCAGAGCAAAGTAGAACTTCTACCCCTAGAAAATCTCCAGTAAATATTTTAAACAAATATATGCCCACATTGCCTATGACTGGACTTAGTTTTTTGGAGGATACCTATCAATTTGACCCAACCCAACATTCCATCGTGGATGAGCAGAATAGTAGCGATTTAATTAATGAAGAAGTTGATAATAAAAGTCGTGCGTATATGCAAGAATTATCAAAATCAAGGGCTTATGCAGATTATTTGGAAGCGTACGAACCCTTACCAAGAACGTATATTGATGAATCTATAACAGGGGATGAATCATCATATGATCGTACATATGGCATAACACATGATGTTGAAACTGAAAAATTTAAAATAGGTTATTCCGAATTAAAAATTGTTGGTAAAGACGTAAAAGTGAAGGACATTGTATATCCTGGTACCGTTGGGCTTTATGAATTACTGTTTAAGAAAAATCCTACAGCTTATAATAAGTCAGAATTAGATCATTATATGGACATATTAAAACGTACTAATACCTATCGAAGAAATTTTGATTCTACAGAGCAAATTCAAAGCAGTAATACTATAAAGTATAGAAGTATCATAAGACCTTATTTAATAGATAAAGGTTTATTGAAACCTACTACGGTTCCAAGATCATCTTCATTTAGTAAACCACTACCACCCAATACTAGATCTCAAAGTAGTATTCGCCCCAGATCTAAATCATTTAAGCAAAGTGGTGGAATGTTGAACTTATCTGACAACAAAATTGATTATATATATTTTGATAATCCGAATGAGCTGGTGAATAGGTTAAGACTTTTAGTAGCTTCCCAAATGGCTGGAAATAATGGACACAATAATGAAATTGCCTCAATACTTGAAGAACTGGGAGAATTAAAAATTATTAAATAATGGTCACACATCTATCTCCCTCACAGTATACATCTAGCGCTCACCATGCCTATTGATAAATTTGGTAGACATATGCTTGGCTATCGGTCAAAACCTTACCCCATAACATCACCTCCTTTAACTACAACTGAAGATTACGCGACCAGTCTATCCAGTCTTTGCCTTATACAAATTCGAGGTGTGGCAAAGAAAACATCAAACCATAAAACACTAATTTATTATGTGTTAGATGGTGGTACTACAACATATACATTACCTATTTCGGGTACAATTGAAAGCATACATTTACCTTTGAATGTCACCATGTTTTTAAACAATAGTAATTATGATCAGGATAATAAAACGCTCAGTAAAGGAGATAATCTATCATTTCCACTTCCAAGTGTAGACCCAAAACCACCTCTTTTTGTTGAAATTGTACTGCGTTGCCCCTTAGTAAGAAATGAGTAAGATTAAAGAGGATGTAGTTAATGAATTACATAAATCAGCCAGGAAAAATTTTCGAAGGAGACATGTCATTGTTAAAGGTCTAAACGACTTTATACAAGCGGATCTTGTAGAGATGATCCCATATTCTAAAATCAACAAGGGATACAAATATATTCTGGTTGTTATTAATGTATTTTCAAAGTTTGTTTGGTGTGAAGCTGTGAAAAATAAAACTGGAAAAGAAGTAACTCATGCAATGGAAAAAATATTATCTCAGAATAAAATAAAGCCTAAAAATTTACAAACCGATATGGGTAAAGAATTTTACAACAAAGAATTTAAAGAATTAATGAATAAATTTAAAATTAACCACTACAGTACATATTCCAATTTAAAAGCTAGTGTAGTGGAACGTGTAAATCGCACTCTAAAAAATTTAATGTGGCGACAATTTAGTTTACAAGGAAACTACAAATGGTTAAATATTTTATCGGATATTGTGGAAAAATATAATAACACTAAACACAAAACTACTGGCATAAAACCAATAGACGTAACGAAGAAAGAGGAACAGCATTTGCTCCAACATGTGTATAACCATATAAAAACAGTAGATCCACAGAAACAAAAATTTGAAGATGGTGACTCGGTAAGAATAAGTAAATACCGAGAAGCTTTTTCAAAGGGGTATACTCCCAATTGGTCAAATGAAGTTTTTAAGATACGGAAAGTACGAAATACAAACCCCACTACTTATATTTTAGAAGATCAGGAAGGTAAAGAAATTCAAGGAGGATTTTATCAGTATGAAATTCAGAAAGTAAAACACCCTGATATATATCTTGTGGAGAAGGTTTTACGAAGAAAACAGAACAAACTCTACGTCAAGTGGCTTGGCTTAAACAATCAACATAATTCCTGGATTAATAAAAATGAATTAGTATAATATTATGTAAACTTATTCTATTAAATGAAACAAATTTTATTTGATATATGTTGTTTTTATTTCAAATCTTTCATTAAATATATTACATCTGTGATTTGTATCTAAAATAGGATCAAGTAACTTTGAGGCTGCCTCGATTCTTCTACAAAAGCGAAATCTGTCCACTGCCAAAAATTCCCAATATTTCTTCCTAGTCATACTATAAGCAAAACTCCATGTAATTAGATGATGTAGTTCATTATACTTTTCATTAAACGTTACTTTCTTCATTACACTATTGTCAACATACACTTTCAAAGACATCAGGATAAGTATAAATTAATTCCAGAATCATGCAGATATTTTCACTTTTTGGATTATCTTCTGGTTTAAGTATATTTAGAGCATTTTCAATAATGTCACCGCTTTGGCTTTGTAATCCTCTACGTAAAATCTTGAAATAGTTTTCAAATTGTAGATTTTTTATCATCTCGATTGTGTACTTCACTAGGGGTAGTAATTCTATTAAATAACATACTGTTTCATATGCCAAATATATGTAGTTATCACCCTTTGAAATCCTGATTACTCGAGCATTTGGAAACTGATGGAAATGTATGCAAATGTTTCCCTCATGTACTGTATCTGGTTTTTCATTGTAATACAGATAATTCATTATAGTACCTTGATGAGTTAGAAATTTCTTCCAATCAGATTCATCGAAAACCACTTGATCACCTTTGTTTCCAGATAACGTTACACAAGGCACATAACCAAAATCACATGAAATTCCCACCGAAACAAATTTGCACTTGGATTTATTTAGCTTATATTTTTTCTCACCAATTATCTTTGGAGTATCTTCTTTCTTGAACTCGGGTAAACTTGGTGGAGCGTCCAGCTGAGGCACATACTGAGCGAAGAAATTTAAAGGTGCTGACATTTTGAAGACTAATACATGTTAGGGATATCTCATGAGTTATATATGCAGTTCCCCCCACCACTTGCTGTCCTCCCACCGATCTAGCAATCCGTTGTAACATCTGTTCCACACGTGTACACATGCTACTTGTTTAGACAAGTTAGTGATGAGTCATATCTGCTTGCCAGATGTTAACTGAGGTCATCGACCACCTGCTCGCCAGATGTTGTGGGAATATTCATCTGCACTGGTTCCCATAAGGCTTGTTTTGGTTCAAAATTATCGCAGTCCTAGAACCGTTCCCGTCTTGCGCAATTTAAAAAATTATCAATTTTAATACACAGCGCATGGCTGTTTCTTCATTGCGCATGACGGGAACTGATCCTGAACTGTTCTAATCAGAACCAAAACAAGCCTATAGTCACATGTTATAATTTTTTTAAATTATACAAAGATTATCTTGAAATTCATGTAATGGCTGAAGAAAATATCAGAGAATTAGAGCTTAAAATAGAATCTTTTATGTTTAACATTCATTAGACATTTTATTTTTATTATAAACCTCGAGGACTGGTGACACTCTCTCATGAATTTTGCTTCTTATTTTAAAGAGTTTTTCAGGTGCTACCGCGAAATACAAATCTGTACATTGCGTTGCTTTAAACACTTGATATGCCGATATCATTAAATCATCTTCTAAACTTCTAATAATACAATGCCCCTTGTAATAATCAACCTGTAGATCTGGATGTTCTCCACGGGCGATAGCGAGCGAGGGATCGTATATTTTTTCATTAACCACATTCCAAAAATGTATAGATATAAGTTTTGCTTCTGCCTCTGATTCACACGTAATAAACCCAATTTTCACTTCAGAATGTATACCGAATCGTTCAATTTGCTCATAAAACATCAGCGCAGCGGGGAGACAGCAAGAATAATATTTAAATCTTCTAAATACAGCCTCCATAATTTCGTTTATCTTGTTGGCTGGAATAATTTCTTCACGAATTGGAGTAGCATTGACACACTTTTTAGCATGTCTCTTCATATGTTTCTTAGTTGTAAAAGACTTTGTGCAATTATTACATTCAATCATTTTGTATAATATTGTGCGAGGATAAAAGAGTTAAACTAACAAACATATCTTATCGCTGTGTTATATATCGCACATTCATCGCGGTGGGGATCACGTAATCATCTGATGTGTTGAACACATGTTATATGATCCCTGGGAATAAACATTTGCTACGGTTCTCACCAGATGCTGTCTAGACATGTATAATACATTGACCCTGTTGAACACATGTTATCATGGGAATAGACGTTTGCATTTGGTCTCACGCATGGGTTTACCAGATGTCTAAATACATTGACCCCGCACACGTGTTGAACACATGTTATCTGCGTGGGAATAGACGTTTGCATTTGGTCTCACGTGTTCACCAGATGTCTAAATACATTGACCCCGCATTTGATACCTCCGGATATTATTAAAGGTCATTCATCTTTGTACATAAACCGGATGTCGTCTAGACATGTATACAAACTTGTCCCGACAAGTTGTAACCCTATATGGTTGGGTTGGGTTAGGGGGTAGTTTTAAGGGTTGGTTTTTGAGGGGTGGTTTTTGAGGGGGTGGTTTTTAGGGGGTGGTTTTTAGGGGGTGGTTTTTGAGGGGGTAGTTTTGAGGGGGTAGTTTGAGGGGGTAGTTTGAGGGGTGGTTTTTAGGGGGTGGTTTTTGAGGGGGTGGTTTTTGAGGGGGTGGTTTTTGAGGGGGTAGTTTTTGAGGGGGTGGTTTTTGAGGGGGTGGTTTTTAGGGGGTAGTTTTTAAGGGGGTGGTTTTTGAGGGGGTAGTTTTGAGAGGGTAGTTTTTGAGGGGGTGGTTTTTGAGGGGGTGGTTTTTGAGGGGGTGGTTTTTGAGGGGGTAGTTTTTGAGGGGGTGGTTTTAGGGGTAGTTTTGAGGGGGTGGTTTTTTAGGGGGTAGTTTTTGAGGGGGTGGTTTTTAGGGGGTAGTTTTTGAGGGGGTAGTTTTTGAGGGGGTAGAGGGGTAGAGGGGGGGGGTGACCTTGAACATGAACATGATCTGATCACAACTGAACACGCAGCTCTGTCATTACTTATCTACTCGCAGCCATATTGCTCTTTCTCCTTCTTATCCTTGCCCTGGTTTGGTTCTGGCAGCGAATGTGCGAATAAGCTGAACAAATGACAGACAATGGCTTGCACACGCGTAGAGCTTGCGAGAGGCTAATTCGCCCAGTCCGTACCAACGTTGCCAAGGTACAAAACGTGTTTTCATGATAGTGCCGCAAGATTACGCGGGCGGGTGCAGTATCCTTTTATGTTAAAGAAGGAACATTAGTTTATCACTAAATAAATATCAAAAAAACACTCGCAATAGACCTCATGCCAGTCATGCCTGATGCATTTAATAAAAAAAATTCCTTTAATCTAATAAAAAAAAATTCCTTTATCAGGGGAATAACACACATATCTAACCTGCCTCCGGATTCTAACTCGCAATTAATAGATCTCATGTCATGCCTGATGCATTTAATAAAAAAAAAAAACAAGAACATGCGGGATTTGAACCCGTAACCTTCTGCTTGCCAGCCGAGCTCGGTTCCGCTAGGCTATCTACACCACTGACAAACTGCGTGTAAAGAAAGAATAAGTTCAGTTAGGTTTCGGGTAACACGTTCTGTACACTTGGTAACGTTGGTACGGACTGGGCGATTTAGCCTATAATGTAGAGCTTGGTCCGTTACATTTATTAAGCGGCGGTAAATTTAAAATATTTGAGAACCCAAACAGAACTTGAAAATTTGTTTACCAAAAGTTTCTTTTGCTTTATCACAGAAGAAAAACTTTTAATAGTATTTCTAATATTATGCATAATACCAAACATACTGAATATCAGATTAAACGATTAAAAATTAGATTGTTTCCACATTTTTATAATTATTCTACTCTTTGTTTTTGTTGAATGATTCCTGATGTAATATTTATTTAATAAAAACATTATCAATCCAAAATAACAATATTTTTAGGTTTAAAAAACAGTTTTCAATATTTTCGACCGTCGAATTGTGATTGAGCATATGCATTTTACATTTGTTTTTTTATAAAATACCTTACCCAGAATTAATATCCAAGTCCTTAAGTCCTTGGGACGTTAGCCTGGGTTGTATCACTATTTGGGACATCCCAAGGATTTTCTTAATATAACTCTACAGGGACGTCCCTGACGGTAAGTCCCAGGGATGTTTCCGTGGGATATTTCAGTCCTTGGGACGTCCGAGGGACATTTTGCCGTGACGATCCCATATGGAACGTAAAAGCTCATATATGGACATCCCACGCCACGGACATTTTGTGCTAACTGGGAACATGGGTATTCCAACTCAAATATGACTCCTTTAGATTCTTATTCATCCTAATATAATTTCTATATGGCAAAATTAATGTACGCATTAAACCTTATAAACCAGACAGGTTCTTATGATTACCCATAAAAAATTTATAATGATCTATAAGTTTGAAATAGGATTTTTTGACAGGGAAGTGTTAGTCGTGATGCACTAAATTGTTTTGTGATTTTTTTGCCGAAACAGTATAGGTGTGCCGACAAAATTGATTAGCTATTCTGATAGCATTTTTTCTGAACTTTCCGAATCCGCTAATAGTTTTCCAGAAATGAGATAGAAAAATATACTCTGTCAAAAAAGAGGAGGGCAGATTTTTACCAAGTTCGGACCTGGATTTTTCAAAACCAAGTAGGCCATTCTGACAAGTCCCAGGTGAGGAATGTTACTGGCAAATTTCATTCGATTACCTCCAACCATTGCAGAAGAATAAATAAATAATGCCAGGTCAAAGCGTTAGTCTTGATGCACTAAATTGCTTTGTGATTTTTTTGCCGAATCAGATTAGGTGTGCCGTCAAAATTGGTTAATCATCCTGATAGCATTTTTTCTGAACTTTCCGAATCCGCTAATAGTTTTCCAGAAAGGCGATAGGAAAAAGTACTTTTTTGTCAATAACAAAGAGGGCAAATTTTTAACGAGTCCGACCCTGGACTTTTCCAAACCAAGTAGAACTTTCTGACAAGTCCTAGGTAAGGAGTGCTACTGGTAAATTACATTCGATTACACCCATCCGTTACAGAGATATACCTCTTTGAATTGTCAGACCAAATGCATAAAATACTCTGTATCTTCTTAGGCAGCGGCGAAAAAATGTTTTCCTTGTAGATTTAGACTTACGTTGAAGTGCCCTATCTGCCATTAGGCTATGGTACACTGCTCGCGAATCACCCTGTATTACTGCAAAAAATGTTTTTTTTTTTAGTCTTTCCCCAAAACTTTTGTCTCTACCAACGCAGGATGTCGTAACTTTTATTTCCATATTCAGGGTTTAAATACGAACATTTTGACATATCACTCATTAAATTCTACGCCAAGATTGGGTTGATGAACGTTTTCACCGATCATTCGCTCGTCTAGTAAGGCCAATTACCAGTTTAATTTTCGACACACATTCAAGACTCACCCTGTATATATATAATTGTAATTTATTAATAACAATTATTACTAACAAGAAAATTAAGTTTTATTATACACATTAAGGCAATACTATACGCTTATTGCAGTGGGATTGCACCGAGAGATAACGAAACGTACATTCAGAAATGCCGACAGCCGCCTGCCTCAACTGGTACACGCGTCGACTTTTTACACTCTTAGAAAGTTTATTATTAACTTGCGTGAGATAATGTTTTAACAAAAAATGTTCTATATACAATTCTGCAGTTTTTCAAACCAATTACTTTAATTTAAAAATTGTCCATAAACCATTTATGATGAGAAATATTAAAATGTTATCTGTCAAATTTGCGCGGTCAATGTTTCAAACAATATTTGTCATACCTTTCGTTAAGACAATTGTACAAAATTATACATTAGATGAAAGTTTGATGTTTAAGCTATAAAATAAAAAAAAAATTATCACTATACCGTTCTTGGTTTTTGAGTTATGACCCATTGTATTTTAAATAGTTCCCTTGTAACTTTTTTAAATTTTCACACTGTAGATTCTTTCACGACCAACGGAGAGAGTCGTGAGTTTTGAAAACATGTAAAATAATATGCTGAAACAGATGGTTAGGGTCTCGTATACATACATCCTGATAGGTTAGATTTGTAATTTGAAATGTTAAATTAAATTTAGAGTTGTAATATTAGAATTAGAGATTTTAATTTGAAATGTGTAAAATATTATAGAATAATAGGAATAGTTTATTACACAAAAGAGGGAGATGTCATATATTACCTATATATTATGTAGTTTTCTAGGCTAACTATTAACTTAGGATAAAATATGTAATGAGAAGGCTTTGTAAGATGTAACCAGGAGATAGAAATAAATAATAAGAAAGATAAATTTTACATTATCACATCAAATCGGCGAAGTTTAATCCATACGAATACGATTATACTATGAGAATAGACTCCATTAGTTGTGACGTCACGACCCCCACTTCTACTGGCTTACAAGTTTACGGTCGAAATTGTAATATTGACCCTTATTGCATTGTTCATAAGGACTATAATATAAAGGTCCAAAAGTCAGTTACCCCCCTACTAACTTTTGAATAGTTTCAAATATTTTTTGGAATTTTAGGGGTTATAATCCCAGATAGATTTGCAATTGTTTGACGCTAAATAAAAAATTTGATATTTTAAAATGGCGTCTGGCCGCCATATTGGATATTTCTCTTTTGTCGGACCAAGGTGTGTGATACCTTAAATTAAAGGTCTATTCGTCCATAGTAACTTGCCCAAAATTCGAGGTAGTCCGATGACGTATTACAAAATGGCAGCATTAAAACAAATTCGATGTTCACACAGCGTGCTCATTTATTTACCTGGTTTTTTTACATAATGATGCTCGACTATTAATCCCATGTAAGCTTTTGAATTAAACCATTGAGTAAAAATAATAAAGAGGCGCAACTGTCAAGGTTTCGAGATTTTAGTGTTGTATTTTTTCACCAATAGCTTCATGATTGTCTTCAATTTTAAGGGCTATACAGCCACATTACAAATACCTTCGTGTAGCACTAAAAATTGATGACAATCTTATTGGCAAAGAAATACATTACTAAAATCTCGAAACCTTGACAGTTGCAACTCTTTATTATTTTTTACTCAATGATTAAACATAATAAAAATTCTGTCAATAAAACAAGTAAAATCATGTTTGAAATAAAATTTTATATTATTAGGATTTTTCAAAATTAACTAACAGTGGGGTAAACAATTTTTAACTTTAAACGAACATTTTTATCTTAATCTTAAATTATAATAAATGGTACATTTGTTTACTATAATAAATGCTCGAAGTGCCTTCCATTTTGTTCACGACAACATCGAACCCTTTTTATGAATTCTTCGCGAAATGGTTATATTATTAACACTTCTAGATATGTCAAAGATTTTTTGAGTAAGTTCTTCTAAATTTCTGACGTGGGTACGGTAAATTTGCGACTTTATGAAGCCCCAGAGAAAAAAATCTATTGGTGAAAAGTCGGGAGATCGCGCTGGCCACCCTATCGGACCTCACCGACCTATCCATAGATTCGGGAAACAATCATCAAGATAATTTCTGACAGGTCCAAAGAAATTTAAAAAATCCTAATAAATAATAAAAAATTGCATTTCAAACATGATTTTACTTGTTCTATCGACAGATTTTTCATTATGTTCCATTTAAATGCGTACTGGGACACATCTAGAAGTGTTAACGATATAACGCTTAGCAGTTTGCGAAGAATTTATGAAAAGGGTTCGCTGTTGTCGTGAACAATACGGAAATGAACCATTTGTTAAATAAATGTAATATTTATTACACCTAATTATTAAGATAAAAATGTTCATTCAAAGTTAAAAATTATTTACCCTACTGTTAGTTTAATTTTGAAAAATCCTAATAAATAATAAAAAAATTTATTTCAAATATGATTTTACATGTTTTATTGACAAATTTTTTATTATGTTCAATTCAAATGCTTACTGGGATTAATAGTCGGGCATCATTATGTCAAAAAACCAGGCAAAGAAATGAGCACGCTGTGTGAACATCGAATTTGTTTTAATGCTGCCATATTGTTATACGTCATCGGATTACCTCGAAGTTTGGGCAAGTTACTATGGACAAATAGACCTTTACTTTATGGTGTCACACACCTTGGTCCGATAATAGAGAAATATCCAATATGGCGACCAGGCGCCATTTTGGAATATTAAATTTTTTACTTAGCGTCAAACAATACGGGCTATTAGTGTGACGTCAAAGTCGCCGCTGTATCCAAACAAACTTTAAGGTTATAAAGATTTAAATATTTTATAAAAGAAGATACCTACCGTTGATAGCTATATTCCTCGACTTTTGTCAAAACTGCTTTTAATACATTTAAAATTCACAAACAGAAACATCATATAATATACAAAACAAAGGTATATGCTATTCACATTTTATTTACATGAGGGGAGGCTTTGGAAAATCTGAATTCTGTTGGTATGAATGACTGTTTTAATTACTGAGGTTAAGTTGAAAATTCAAAAACATAACCACAAATTCAAATTGGTTCTACATAGTTGCCAGAGTGAGACCCTAAAGAAAGCACAGCAATGTTGTCAATAAAAAATTTGGCAATTCAGCCAAAAATAAATGACAGTGACGATCGTTTAAAACGAGGTTTAAAATTATAGACTTAAATAGCCCAGTCCGTACCAACGTTGCCAAGTGTACAGAACGTATAATACGTGTTACCCGAAACCTAACTGAACTTATTCTTTCTTTACTACACACAGTTTGTCAGCGGCGTGATGGTGTAGCGGAAACGAGCGCGGCTGGCAAGCAGAAGGTTCCGGGTTCAAATCCCACATGTTGTTGTTTTTTTTTTATTAAATGCATCAGGCATGACATGAGGTCTATTAATTGCGAGTTAGAAGCCGGAGGCAGGTTAGTTCCCCTGATAAAGGGATTTTTTTTATTAGATTAAAGGAATTTTTTTTTTATTAAGAGGTCTATTGCGAGTTAGAAGCCGGAGGCAGGTTAGATATGTGTGTTATTCCCCTGATAAAAGAATTTTTTTTTATTAGATTAAAGGAATTTTTTTTTATTAAGAGGTCTATTGCGAGTTAGAAGCCGGAGGCGATAGCCGGAGGCAGGTTAGATATGTGTGTTATTCCCCTGATAAAGGAATTTTTTTTATTAGATTAAAGGAATTTTTTTTTATTAAGAGATCTATTGCGAGTTAGAAGCCGGAGGCAGGTTAGATATGTGTGTTATACCCCTGATAAAGGAATTTTTTTTATTAGATTAAAGGAATTTTTTCTTATTTAATGCTTCAGGCATGAGGTCTATTGCGAGTGTTTTTATGATATTTTTTTAGTGATAAACTAATGTTCCTTCTTTAACATAACATAAAATGATACTGCACCCGCCCGCACAATCTTGCGGCACTATCATGAAAACACGTTTTGTACACTTGGCAACGTTGGTACGGACTGGGCGATTTAGCCTCTCGTTCAATTAAATCTGACACTTCAATATTTTGTCAATAGTAGACAATCCTGAGACAACCTAAGAAAAAACATATCATAGCCTCCCCTCATGTAAATAAAATGTGAATAGCATATAAAATAGTTTGTTTGGATACAAAAAATGGCAGCTATACGTCATAATTAATACGTCATCACTAATACAGCGTATTGCAAATCTGTCTGGGAGTATAACCCCTAAGACTCCAAAAGATATTTGAAACGATTCAAAAGTTAGTAGGGGGGTGTAACTGACTTTTGGACCTTACTGTATATATAGTACTAAAACATTGTCGGAAATTTCATTGTATTTCTGTATGTTGAAAAACTAAGAACTTCCAATACCCATTTCACATTTAAGAAATATGTTAAAATATATGTATCCACATATGATTTATAAAAACTTCATTTTAGTTTAATAAATTAACATGTAAAACGGCGGAAGCTTCCTCCAATTATTAATAGGAATAAAGAATGCAAAAATTCAAATTATAAGTTTGCAGCTAACTTCAAACACATGATTCATGTTCGTTCATTTTGACAATGAACTTGACGTTTAACTGTTTTCTCTCAGTTTCAAATCTATTCTACTATTTTTTCTAATAATAATAATAATAATTATTGTTATAGCTTTATTAACCCCAAAATTGCTACAAAGGCACGATACAGGGGAATATTATGCACTATACATAATAAATAAACTCGTCATTATATATATATATATATATATATATATATATATATATATATATATATATATGTATCTCTAAAGGTGTATAGCGCACCATTTTCTGCAATATACTGGGACTTAACGACCCAAGCTGGTGTTTACCGCGACGTCGCGCTAAATATAATTATTTTTCTGTTTGCTATTGGTGCTTACAGAACCATTGCGATGTTGCCAAATGAATATGCGTTTTTAAAATTTAATTTGTAGATTTTCCCAATTTAACTAGTTTTCTAATCGTTTATTGTTGTACTAACAACATTATTTATTTAGTCAATAGCTTCCAAACAGCAATCAAAATTTAAAATATCGAAAACGATTTTAACATTATTCAAGAAAAATGTTAGAAATATTTTCTAAACACTATTTTTAAAGTTTTTTAAATAGTTTAAAAATGTTAATATAAATAATCTTTTGTAAACGTTTTGCATGATATTGATTAATAAAATATGTTTAATATATTACGCATGTGAGGGACATAAGTAGAGTGACTATGCAAAATTCGATACATCCATTTTTTAAACTGTTTCCAAGTAACTATCGATTTTTATACTTCATAACTATGTCTACGTTTTGGTACACCGAGACTAAACAAACATCTTTAAATTTAAATTTACAGCCCAAAGCTCGGCGGCCATTTCAAAGTCGATATTTCCAGTAGCGATTAAGTAATACCTATTGTCTCTGGTAATACCCTTGTATATGTATTATATTCAATAAATTCAATTTTATATTACTTTCTCTACTCGACCGAAGATGTAATAAATTCCCAAAATACGTAATAAATTGTTGTCAAAACGATATTAATTTGTGTAAAACACTAAAGCCGATATTTCCAGTAGCGATTGAGCAAAACTCAATAAATTAAATTTTATATTGGGAAAACGCACGACTCGCTAGATGGCGCTGTGACTAATGTCAAAATAAGACGAAAACGTGATCAACCAATTGTTTACAATGGAAAGTGATTGGTTTTTTAAAAATTGTTTACTTCTATGAATTCTGGGGCAGTTATATTTAATATATTAGTGAAATATGTATAAGATACGACCTTATGGTAAAAATTTCTGATAAATATTTCACGTACTTATATGTGAAAATAAATGATTGAAAAAAATAAAAGTTTGGAGTAGTGTATACTGTTTCTTCATTTTTTTATATCCCAACATTCATTTAACATTTTAGTCACTGGTTAGGTATTATATCTGGTCACTAGGTTGAAGAGAAGCAGATTTGTTCAGGCAGAACACACAATTTATTTAACAAGGTAAAGTATATAACGTCTTGACTGCAACGTCTGTAACTTTGAGCTAAAAACATCAATGAAATTGGCTCAGCCAGGCTGTGTATTTGAAATTGTGGATATCAGCATCAGCATATAGTACAGCTTAAGTAAGTATACATATGGGTTTATAAAAAAAATGAATTTAAAATTAACCTGCGATGCTTTCGCTGGAGTAGTTTAAAATGGGGAACTTCAGAGCAGATAATAAAAGGTTAAAAACAAAACATTTATTTAAAATACATTGATTACATTATACAATAATATTTAATTATTAGATTATTTACATTTCACAAAGAAGTGCATGTTAATTTCCAGTAGCATTGAAATGCAAGTGACACGAAATTATTACCATATGCCTTGTAGGTAGGTATTACTAATCTGTATCCAAAAAATGCTTCTACTAACATGTAGTTAGTAATTGGTTTCCCAATTTATAAAATACATTCCCATTTCTTGCAAAATTTTTGATCCGGAACAGGAAATTTGTGCAAAGAATTTTAACTTCTATAATACGAACTACATTGCGGGTTCAGAACATAAACGTACTTCTCTCCATTAAAATGTACACAACCGGCTTTTGTTGGTCACGTTTTGGATAGTTCAGATTTTATCGATAGATGTCGCCCACTCCGTGCGTTTCTCCAATTACTTTCCCTACTCGACCGAAGATGGTGATACTATGTACTGTCAAAGCATGGAACCTGAATTTGGATTGTGTTAGTATTCCTACTGCACCCTAGAGGGCATACAGTATTTAATATGATATATTCCCATTTGTGTAGATGTGTGAGGATCGAATAAACTTATTTCAGCAAATAACTGTTCAAATTATTTTTTAACTACCAAATCTAAACCTCTGAGTGGCAATAATTCAATAAATTCGATCGACGAACGCGTAGCCCTCTTTTAGAGAGCGTTTAAACCCGTTAGTTCTACAAAATTTCGGATAGCAAATTGTGTTATTAATTTCCCAAAATACGTAATAAATTGTTGTCAAAACGATATTAATTTGTGTAAAACACTAAAGTCGATATTTCCAGTTGCGATTGAGCAAAACTCAATAAATTAAATTTTATATTACTTTCCCTACTCGACCGAAGATGGTGATACTATGTACTGTCAAAGCATGGAATATGAATTTGGATTGTGTTAGTATTCCTACTGCACCCTAGAGGGCATACAGTATTTAATATGATATATTCCCATTTGTGTAGATGTGTGAGGATCGAATAAACTTATTTCAGCAAATAACTGTTCAAATTATTTTTTAACTACCAAATGTAAACCTCTGAGTGGCAATAATTCAATAAATTCGATCGACGAACGCGTAGCCCTCTTTTAGAAAGCATGGAACATGAATTTGGATTGTGTTAGTATTCCTACTGCACCCTAGAGGGCATACAGTATTTAATATGATATATTCCCATTTGAGTAGATGTGTGAGGATCGAATAAACTTATTTCAGCAAAGAACTGTTCAAATTATTTTTTAACTACCAAATCTAAACCTCTGAGTGGCAATAATTCAATAAATTCGATCGACGAACGCGTAGCCCTCTTTTAGAGAGTGTTTAAACCCGTTAGTTCTACAAAATTTCGGATAGCAAATTGTGTTATTAATTTCCCAAAATACGTAATAAATTGTTGTCAAAACGATATTAATTTGTGTAAAACACTAAAGTCGATATTTCCAGTAGCGATTGAGCAAAACTCAATAAATTAAATTTTATATTGGGAAAACGCACGACTCGCTAGATGGCGCTGTGACTAATGTCAAAATAAGACGAAAACGTGATCAACAAATTGTTTACAATGGAAAGTGATTGGTTTTTTAAAAATTGTTTACTTCTGTGAATTCTGGGGCAGTTATATTTAATATATTAGTGAAATATGTATAAGATACGACCTTATGGTAAAAATTTCTGATAAATATTTCACGTACTTATATGTGAAAATAAATGATTGAAAAAAATAAAAGTTTGGAGTAGTGTATACTGTTTCTTCATTTTTTTATATCCCAACATTCATTTAACATTTTAGTCACTGGTTAGGTATTATATCTGGTCACTAGGTTGAAGAGAAGCAGATTTGTTCAGGCAGAACACACAATTTATTTATGAAGGTAAAGTGTATAACGTCTTGACTGCAACGTCTGCAACTTTGAGCTAAAAACATCAATGAAATTGGCTCAGCCAGGCTGTGTATTTGAAATTGTAGATATCAGCATTAGCATATAGTACAGCTTAAGTAAGTATACATATGGGTTTATAAAAAAAAATGAATTTAAAATTAACCTGCGATGCTTTCGCTGGAGTAGTTTAAAATGGGGAACTTCAGAGCAGATAATAAAAGGTTAAAAACAAAACATTTATTTAAAATACATTGATTACATTATACAATAATATTTAATAACAGATTATTTACATTTCACAAAGAAGTGCATATTAATTTCCAGTAGCATTGAAATGCAAGTGACATGAAATTATTACCATATGCCTTGTAGGTAGGTATTACTAATCTGTATCCAAAAAATGCTTCTACTAACATGTAGTTAGTAATTGGTTTCCCAATTTATAAAATACATTCCCATTTCTTGCAAAATTTTTGATCCGGAACAGGAAATTTGTGCAAAGAATTTTAACTTCTATAATACGAACTACATTGCGGGTTCAGAACATAAACGTACTTCTGGACGTAGTGGCCACCGTTTTATGAATTTGTTGCCTGTTTTTGCCTCTAGAACAATTAATCCAAACACTAACACTAGTTTTATCACTTAAAAAACATACAAATAAGAACAAACTGTAAAAAACGAATGCCTAACGAGAAAACTCCATTAAAATGTACACAACCGGCTTTTGTTGGTCACGTTTTGGATAGTTCAGATTTTATCGATAGATGTCGCCCACTCCGTGCGTTTCTCCAATTACTTTCCCTACTCGACCGAAGATGGTGACACTATGTACTGTCAAAGCATGGAACATGAATTTGGATTGTGTTAGTATTCCTACTGCACCCTAGAGGGCATACAGTATTTAATATGATATATTCCCATTTGAGTAGATGTGTGAGGATCGAATAAACTTATTTCAGCAAATAACTGTTCAAATTATTTTTTAACTACCAAATCTAAACCTCTGAGTGGCAATAATTCAATAAATTCGATCGACGAACGCGTAGCCCTCTTTTAGAGAGTGTTTAAACCCGTTAGTTCTACAAAATTTCGGATAGCAAATTGTGTTATTAATTTCCCAAAATACGTAATAAATTGTTGTCAAAACGATATTAATTTGTGTAAAACACTAAAGTCGATATTTCCAGTGGCGATTGAGCAAAACTCAATAAATTCAATTTTATATTACTTTCCCTACTCGACCGAAGATGGTGACACTATGTACTGTCAAAGCATGGAACATGAATTTGGATTGTGTTAGTATTCCTACTGCACCCTAGAGGGCATACAGTATTTAATATGATATATTCCCATTTGAGTAGATGTGTGAGGATCGAATAAACTTATTTCAGCAAATAACTGTTCAAATTATTTTTTAACTACCAAATCTAAACCTCTGAGTGGCAATAATTCAATAAATTCGATCGACGAACGCGTAGCCCTCTTTTAGAGAGTTTTAAACCCGTTAGTTCTACAAAATTTCGGATAGCAAATTGTGTTATTAATTTCCCAAAATACGTAATAAATTGTTGTCAAAACGATATTAATTTGTGTAAAACACTAAAGTCGATATTTCCAGTAGCGATTGAGCAAAACTCAATAAATTAAATTTTATATTACTTTCCCTACTCGATCGAAGATGGTGATACTATGTACTGTCAAAGCATGGAACCTGAATTTGGATTGTGTTAGTATTCCTACTGCACCCTAGAGGGCATACAGTATTTAATATGATATATTCCCATTTGAGTAGATGTGTGAGGATCGAATAAACTTATTTCAGCAAATAACTGTTCAAATTATTTTTTAACTACCAAATCTAAACCTCTGAGTGGCAATAATTCAATAAATTCGATCGACGAACGCGTAGCCCTCTTTTAGAGAGTGTTTAAACCCGTTAGTTCTACAAAATTTCGGATAGCAAATTGTGTTATTAATTTCCCAAAATACGTAATAAATTGTTGTCAAAACGATATTAATTTGTGTAAAACACTAAAGTCGATATTTCCAGTGGCGATTGAGCAAAACTCAATAAATTCAATTTTATATTACTTTCCCTACTCGACCGAAGATGGTGACACTATGTACTGTGAAAGTATGGAACATGAATTTGGATTGTGTTAGTATTCCTACTGCACCCTAGAGGGCATACAGTATTTAATATGATATATTCCCATTTGAGTAGATGTGTGAGGATCGAATAAACTTATTTCAGCAAATAACTGTTCAAATTATTTTTTAACTACCAAATCTAAACCTCTGAGTGGCAATAATTCAATAAATTCGATCGACGAACGCGTAGCCCTCTTTTAGAGAGTGTTTAAACCCGTTAGTTCTACAAAATTTCGGATAGCAAATTGTGTTATTAATTTCCCAAAATACGTAATAAATTGTTGTCAAAACGATATTAATTTGTGTAAAACACTAAAGTCGATATTTCCAGTGGCGATTGAGCAAAACTCAATAAATTCAATTTTATATTACTTTCCCTACTCGACCGAAGATGGTGACACTATGTACTGTCAAAGCATGGAACATGAATTTGGATTGTGTTAGTATTCCTACTGCACCCTAGAGGGCATACAGTATTTAATATGATATATTCCCATTTGAGTAGATGTGTGAGGATCGAATAAACTTATTTCAGCAAATAACTGTTCAAATTATTTTTTAACTACCAAATCTAAACCTCTGAGTGGCAATAATTCAATAAATTCGATCGACGAACGCGTAGCCCTCTTTTAGAGAGTGTTTAAACCCATTAGTTCTACAAAATTTCGGATAGCAAATTGTGTTATTAATTTCCCAAAATACGTAATAAATTGTTGTCAAAACGATATTAATTTGTGTAAAACACTAAAGTCGATATTTCCAGTGGCGATTGAGCAAAACTCAATAAATTCAATTTTATATTACTTTCCCTACTCGACCGAAGATGGTGATACTATGTACTGTCAAAGCATGGAACATGAATTTGGATTGTGTTAGTATTCCTACTGCACCCTAGAGGGCATACGGTATTTAATATGATATATTCCCATTTGTGTAGATGTGTGAGGATCGAATAAACTTATTTCAGCAAATAACTGTTCAAATTATTTTTTAACTACCAAATCTAAACCTCTGAGTGGCAATAATTCAATAAATTCGATCGACGAACGCGTAGCCCTCTTTTAGAGAGTGTTTAAACCCGTTAGTTCTACAAAATTTCGGATAGCAAATTGTGTTATTAATTTCCCAAAATACGTAATAAATTGTTGTCAAAACGATATTAATTTGTGTAAAACACTAAAGTCGATATTTCCAGTAGCGATTGAGCAAAACTCAATAAATTAAATTTTATATTACTTTCTCTACTCGACCGAAGATGGTGATACTATGTACTGTCAAAGCATGGAACATGAATTTGGATTGTGTTAGTATTCCTACTGCACCCTAGACAGCATACAGTATTTAAAATTATATATTCCTATTTGAGTAGATGTGTGAGGATCGAATAAACTTATTTCAGCAAATAACTGTTCAATTTATTTTTTAACTACCAAATCTAAACCTCTGAGTGGCAATAATTCAATAAATTCAATCAACGAACGCGTAGCCCTCTTTTACTGAGTGTTTAAACCCGTCAGTTCTACAAAATTTCGGATAGCAAATCGTGTTATTAATTTCCCAAAATACGTAATAAATTGTTGTCAAAACGATATTAATTTGTGTAAAACACTAAAGTCACAGGCAAAAGATACTATATCTTTAGACTGTGCTAAAGTCGATATTTCCAGTAGCGATTGAACAAAATTCAATAAATTCAATTTTATATTACTTTCTCTATTCGACCGAAGATGGTGACACTATGTACGGTCAAAACTACAGAGGCTAAACAAGGAAACGAATTTGGGTTGTGTTAGTATCCCTACTGCACACAAGAGGACATACAGTATGTAAAATATATATATTCCATAGACTTATTATAATAGACTCCAAGATAACTCATATCCTTGGGGCCAGAATAGTTACGACGATATGTTCTCGCTCCGTCTCTTTTTATAATGTAAGATGCGTATAAAGCTATCTTTCTTTGGGTAACTGCGAGCCACAGATAGTTGACTCTCAACATAAGTATGTATAGTTGGTTGTATAAATATAGCAGAATGTATTGTTAGTTGCATAAAATTACAGTAAGCTACGTAGTTGATTAGAGAAATCTGAAAGGCATTTATGTATGTACAGGAAAGGAAATAAATTTTATGTTCGTTCTTTTCTAATATCCAGTGTTTTGTAAAAGGAATATCAGCTATTACCCATAGACAATAAGTATGCTAATACGGAATACACAGAGGCGTCGTACGTCGTAGCACATACCTGAAACAATAACCCGAAAGAGAGATGGAAGATACGAATTACATTGTAGAGAAAAGCGATAAGGCTAAAAAGTCATGTGGATACTATGAAGACAGGTTTTTAAGTAAACGTATATAGCATCTTGTGGTCTATTATATTACGTCTATGATATATTCCCATTGGAGTAGATGTGTGAGAATCGAATAAACTTATTTCAGCAAAAACCTTTCCAAATTATTTTTTAACTACCAAATCTGGGTATTTTCCATCAATCGAAATGAAAGTGGAAATGTGCATTTTCCTAAAATATACATATTTTAGAGTTTACAAACCAAAAATTATTGAAAACCAATCGGTAGATTTTTTTATTTAATTTTGAAATTTTAATGTATATTCGTGACGTCATTAAGCGAAAATTAGGGAATTATTTGTCTCAAATGTTACCGCAGATAGCAACACTTAAGACAACACTGATCTGCCCGAGTGCCCATGGGTTTATGTTTGTTTGACATATCGGTACCTTGGAGTCAAAAGGGCGGATGTCCACTTTTGGCAAAAATGGACATAAATAATAGCCTCATGTCCATGACTATACCAACTACCGATTCAAATAGTCAGATGTCCATATTTTTAACTTAATAATAAAAATTTTTATAACATATGCCAGATGTCCAGTAGAAGGATGTTGACAAAAAGCCCTATTTCGGACTTCTGCCTTATTGTTCATATCCCCACTTGGACATCTGCCATTTGTAACTTTAATTTGCCCACAATGTCAATACAAACCCCAAGGGAGTTGGCTTAATTTATAAGAACATGCGGGGCAAATTTGTTAGTAGATGAGTTGTCTCAAAAAGAATTTAAAAATTGGTCCACATTATACACTGGCAATCAGTCTGTATATTGACAACAACAAGGAAAAAGAACACAGACTCAGAGCCATTCTTAAGTTCTAACATAGTACATTCTCGAATTCAGAAAGATGACCCCGGAACCCTGTTCAATAAGACCAAATTTATTGATTCTGAATTTAAAATTGAACCCATAAGGATTGACAGCTTAGTACCTATAAACAAAAAAAAATATGATAATCTTATGACACTGCGTTGGAATGGATAGATGAAAATCCTCATAATTTTTATAAGAACATACCTTTTATCCCATAACATTTTGGATTTATTTAGATTTTTACCGGGTCTGTGCGTTCTATTTGTATTAAGCTAAATTTTTTTAAAATTTTTTTTTTACAAATTTTGTGTTTTTGTTCCTAGAAAATACTTTGTTACAAGTAATTTGCTAACATCTTATCATTAATAAAAAGGCAGTAGTAAATTACATACAAAAAGCAAACTTGAAAAGCCTGATGTCCACGTTTTTTTTATTAAATTTGATGTTTTAACAAAAAAACCATTGCAGAGGATTAATGTATCATCTATTAGTAACTCAAATCCACATCAAAACCAAACTTAAGTCAAAAGTCTACAGTAATACAGGACTTTGAATATACCATACCACCTTATATTTCAGAGAAATGCCGCTAGTCTAAAATGCTAAATTGGGACATCCGACCTTTTGACTCCAAGGTACCGATATTTGTTTTGTTGGATAAGAGGTGGTTGTTGATTGTTTTTATTTGTTGCAATTTTCGTGGTGCTTAAATTATCTTTATTAAACATGGAACAAGGTTTTGTAGAAGCTAAATCCGATAATTTGCCAGTCATAGACCCTTTTATGATATCTTTGTTTTTCATGGACAATATGAGTTATTGAAGTTCGGAAATAAGGGGGATAAAAAATGTGAGGTTAGTATACTTTGCTCTGAAAATTAAAGTAGGTATAAATAAATATAAATTATTCCATATTAAAGGGCAACAAGGGAAAGTTATGAAGACGCGGCAGTAGATGTACAGTTGAAAAGAGATAACAATATTTGTACTGTAAAGGGAAAAATTAGCCCGGAACATAAGGTTCGAAGCCAAACGTACAATGTTACTATTATAATAGATGAGGCAGAAGACAAAGTAGTATCATCAGAGTGTCACGACTGTGTTGCTAGTTCTGGTAAGATGTAAAGTTATAATGTTTTATATATATTAATTTTCATATAAATATTTTTAGGTTGTAAACATGCTATAGCATTTTTGTACTGGCTACTAAGAAAGTCTGAAGAACCTAGTCCAACAGCAATTGAATGTTATTGGAAAAACCCTTATTGGCAAAAGTGGGAACTACAATAAAAACTTTGAAGACTGTCGATTTAAAGTCTGGCGATAAGCCTCCACAGCTGTCTGAAGTACAGGATTTTCTTTCTAAAGTAATTGCAAAAGCAAAGGAAGAAAAATGTGAAGGAAATGTAGTAAAATATTTTGAATCTCCGACAGCACATAAGAGACTCTCTGCTCACATATTACATTTAAATTAAGTAAAAACTGTGAGTAATTCTGACGTAAATAATTTTATAGAATACTGCAAATTACACATGTCAGGTGAACTTTGTAAAAAAGTGGAGAAAGAAACCCTTAGCCAATACAAGACACCTGTTTGGTTTGAACTGCGCTATGGAAGAATAACTGCATCCAAGATTTACGAAGCATCAGTTTGTTCTACTCTTGATGGTTCGTTAGTCGAACAAATTCTTGGAGCGGTAAGTTTACCAGACACGGAAGCTATTCAGAGAGGACGAGACTTGGAAGAAAGCATGTTGAAAGTAGTCGCAGAGAAAAAGAAAATAAAGTTGACGAGAACAGGTTTATTATTAAATAGGCAATATCCACTCCTGGGAGCTTCACCTGATGCAATATCAGATGATTATGTCATTGAAGTAAAATGTCCATCATCTGACAAAAATGTTGCTCATTATTTTGGGAAGGGAAACATAAATAAAAAATATTTATCCCAAATTCAGTTGCAAAAGTTAATTTCCGGCAAACGGTTAGGTTTGTTTTGTGTAGCCTCTCCTATTTTTGAAGCAACTAAAGAAGTAGAAATTCAAGAGGTGCAATTTGACAGACAATTTATTGAGGATATCAATGGAAATCAATGAAATTTTGGAAAATTGCTATTTACCCACGATTAGTGAAATGACATTTAAATATAATTATTAAATTAAAACAGAATCACTTTTAATTTTGTTTTATTAGCTGCTAAAAATACATGTATACATAGTTTATAAGAGTTAATATTGTGTTTATTCAAATATATTTAGTATACAGTCTCAATAAAATAAAAAAATAAAATAAAATTGTTTTTCTTGAAAATTTTGTTATTTTATATATGACAGTTAGGCATATCACATAAGATGGATCAATCTCTGCATGATTACAAAATAATGCCATACATTTATAAAACCCAACATCGGTCTGCTTTCGACAACTCCTTGTAAAATATGAAGTACACTTTACCTTATTAAAGAGCCCTGAAAATTTATGATGCCACATGCAATAAAAACTACAATCTAATTTCCATGCCATAGTTAAGTCTATACACGCATGTGGTTTCAACATTTCAAATTCCCTGAGTCTTCGAATCACTCTTTCGATGTGAATCCTTAAGCTTACTATCCTTTTGCTTAGTTTTACATCTTCTTTAGTGCTTTTTGATCCAGACGCAATACTCGGAGGCCTAATCAACTTACAATTTTTAGTTGCTAATAAAGAGTCAATGTGCTTGAAGCCCCTATCTGCCATGACATCACAGTGTTGTGGCAAAATGTCTATATATCCAGATTCCTTAACAATTTCGGAATCTGTCACTCTTCCGCCAAAGCCAGTGGAAACAAAATTGACTACACCATCTGGAGTGGCACTTATAAGTATTTTAAAGTATTACCTTTTTTATATTAAGACCACGTCAACGATTGATGTAGGCTGTTAGCAGGCTGTTCAATCTGTACTTCAAAACAGTCTATGATTGATTGAACATTCCAGTACCTTGCTCTGAATGGTATTGGTAGATTTTCTTTAATTAGATCAGGTTGTGGCCAAAAAATTAAACTTTTAAAATAACCTGCTAAAACAGGTAAATCTTTTGTAAATATTTTGGACACAGCAGACACACCGATACCAAAATCTAATGCAATACGGTAGAAACTGTAATTTAAACGTATTTTCTTCAATACAATTAAAATGTTTCGATAACAAATTTTACTTTAGTCTTGTAATAATTTAACAATAAAATATGTATCCTTAGGTAATCCTAAATAAAATCGTGAATGGTTTTCAATCACTAATAAGGTTCTGTCTATACTTATTTTCTGCAAATAGGTATCTTTACACTCAACCATCACTTCATTGTCTGATGAACTACTGCCTTGAATTTGTGAAGACGACAAATTTGAAGCTAGAGAGGATGCAGAGGACGATTGAAGAATGATACTTTTCTGTGGCGAACTCCCAGACAAAGTGATTTTTTCTGGTGAACTTTCAGCAGATGATGTGTGGGCTGATGTAACTGGTTCCTCAAATAAAACTCGTTTCACAGACGAAGACGATTGTGATACTTGTTCAAGTTTTTCTATTTTTCTTTTTTTAGAAGAGTCACTTAGTTGAGACACATCTTAAGGAATTTCTTCGCCACTTAAATTTTTATGGGGTACAATAGTTTTCTTTAAAATAAGTTTCTGTTGCATTAACGTAAATCCAATCCAGTTTTCACAGTCTTCCTCTAACTAAAACAAATTAATTAGCATTTCTACTTCTAAATTAAAATAACAAACTAACATCGAAGTGGTCCTCACAACAATAGTAATTTCCTGAAGTATGTTTAGGAATTTTGTGTCTTCCTACAGCAACACACCATTCTCTCCTAGTTTCCTCATTAAACGGTATAGTTAGAAATATTTTGTTGGAGGTAAAAGACGTATTTTTGCATGATGGTACAAAGCAATACTTAGCTGTCTTTTTCGACATCCTAGGAAGCAAAATTAACAGTAGGTACTTTTGCAAATTCAACAAAACAGTCGAACTCACCTCTGCAAATTACGATATTTACTCCTACTACTAAATATACACTTGTAATAACAACGTAAATAGAATTTAACAAAGAACTTTTGCCAAAGTCAAACACAAACAAAAGTGAAGTATGAAACGAGCGTTGACATATTTTTAGCAGCCACACGAGTAGAAAGATCCTAGAAATTACTAGAAACTGGCGCGTTTTTTGAATTTTCGCTTAATGACGTCACATACATATGACAAACTTTAAATAATTAATTTTTGGATTAAAATAAACTCAAAATGAAAATTCCAGAGACACGTGTCTCATCATTTTCTCTCTAATTTCCATAACTGACTTTAAAAAAAAGTAGGAAAATACCCCTAGCTAAGGTTACAGCTGCCATTGTAATGACATAGAAGTAATATAAGAGTTGGCAATCGCATACTACAGTTGGCACCAAGTGGCGACCGTTTTGATAACGTATTGTACTAAACGGTCATACAAATCACGTCAAGAACCACTAAGCCAGGGCGGGTAATTTAAAAGTTATATAAAAACAGGGTGTACTTTATTTTGTATTTATTTCTTCATTGGGAAACTCGTTTTCGGGCTCAGATTTTACCTACGACGCACGTGGAAGCCGTGATGGGGTGATTTACAGCCAATAGTGCAAGTTTGCATATTTTCTCTCCACTGTGTATATTCCAGCTTCGATTTGTTGACGAAAATATGTGCACCGCATTGATTAGAAACTTTTATGAAGAATAAAATTTTCTGAGAAACGAATAATAAACTTATTACAAATTTTACAATTTTCTCTCGAAAAAGCGGCCGTATCTCGAAGACCGTTATAGATGGCGAGTCGCCATTAGTACCATTCGATTTTTTAGGCCAAATTACATATTAAAAGATATAACTTACAATGTTGTAGCTGCTAAACAAAAAGTCTATAAGTTAGTATCTGTAGATATTTGTATTTCATTTTTTCGAGAAGAAATGCCTTAAGGACTTTCGATTGGAATGAAATTTAGGAAATGGGGGTTTTTGAGGTAGAAAAACTCGATTTCGGGCTCAAATTTAAAAGTTATATAAAAACAGGGTGTACTTTATTTTGTATTTATTTCTTCATTGTATAATGGGTATAGAAGAATGTTTGAGTTATATCATGAAAGTTGTTGATCGGAGGTATACATATAACTATGTAACGGTCCAAATGTTTTGATTGTAATAGGCATCGAATTTTGCATTGGTGCAAATGACTTACACCACCAGTAACAGTCTCCTGCCACCTTTTCTTCAATACACAATACACCACCATGATAAACTGGTTGCATATTACAAAAATTTAACGGCGATACACCATTATGATAAACTGGTTGCATATCTCAAAAATTTAACGGCGATCTTGGAAAATATTTTAAATAAGTGAAAAACAGTGAATATGGAGTTTATTAAAAAATATCTAATTTTGTTAGCAGTTGTCACATTATTGTTATATGTCCATATTGCTATACTGATGTACGGTTTGTTCCAAGATTGTCACAATGCTACAATTAGCCGATCGATGGGGTCCTAAAAGATAAATTAAACAATTACATATGTGATGAAGCAGGTTTATTTACACTTACCTCTGGCCTCCGGCCTCTAGCCAACATTTATTTTCAATTTATGTGATGTGTATAAATTGTCCCGTGTGTAAATATTTCCTGAAACAAAACAAAGTTGTAGGTTAGATAGTTAATCGTTAGTAATTTTAATATGAATTATTCAGTAAATTAAATCACTATAAAATTACCTGGATGATTCTTCTTGCACGATAAGAGTCAAAGCCACAAGACGTTCCAAATTTTTAACTGCACAATATATGTTTTGGTCTGTCCAAGAATTGACAGATAAAATGTCAAACTAGGGATTTTTGTGAAGTTCAAGATTTGATAAATTTGGTGCAAAAAAGCTAGTTTTTTGAATGTGGGAGACAAAAAAAAAAAGGGGCAGACATCTTTGAGAAATTGAATTGTTCAGATCTATACTCAACCAGCCCAAGATTTTTTAAAGAAACCTAATAACATCTAAGGTCAGTAATTTAATTAAATTAATATTTTATTTTTATCCACATTTTAGAAATAATAAAAATTTGTCAAACTAGAACGTAAACCGAAAATATTACGGTAAAACTTTTTAGGTTTTTCGTATCACCCATACATCTCAGTATTTTGCACAGAAAGTACCAGAACATATATTGTGTACCAGCAGAGTTTGGTCCCTACAAAAATTCCGGCCAAAGTTGGGACATCAAAAATTGTATAAGCTCGTTGCTGAGGATAGTTTCGTTTGGAGCGTCCACAACCAGTCAACCATTGGCAATTTGATTTATGGTTCGTTTGTCAGCCTGCACCTTTTGTTTGCCCATTTTATTTGGTTTTGGTTATTGTTCCCTGGTGTCGAGATTTGGTAGTCGTGCTGGCCTGTACGATGCACCGGAAAAGTAACACGAGACTAGAGAGGCCAAAGTTTTGTGAGTACGATCTACGTCTTTTTATACAGGAGTTACTAAAATTGGTAATAAATATATGAACTTTCTCTTTTGATCTTTAAATATAGTGCATTGTTAAATAATACATACCTTTATTAGCATTTTTGTGTGAGCTCAGAACAGCTGTTGCGAGACATAACCCCAAAAGCTCGTTGTGTTATTTCTATTTGCAATATTGGTGTTTACTCTCTACATGTTATTATTTATTGCTTGCATAGTTTCATAACTTATAATCAACCTTACCCAGGAAATTTATTGTAAAGTATTTAGTTACTCTTATTAAAACTGAGGGTAAAACTAGTCAAAAGCACTGTACACAAGGTACATACGTTCTTTACCAAATATACACGAGGTGTGGTGCAGTAGGCTACCACCAACGACAAATGTTATAGTTTACATTTGTCATTGCTACCACTCTACCTAAATCATATTGTTTATGTTAAAATAGGCACGAACTTTTTAATAGTTATTTTGAGTGTTTTTGTGTTTCATTGCACAATATTACCGGTTGTCTACTTGTTTATACCTATTCATATATATGTGTACGTACTTATACCCTTATATTATATTATTATATTTTCTCTATTTATACCATTCTTTGTTTTGTTCATTTGGTTTACGTTTCCCTCTCCTCGTCGATTCTCATCGGCTGGCGCCCACATAGCTTACCTACATAATAATAATAAATAAAAAAAGAGAACTGACCCAACCCACGCCTTTGCCTCCAGACAAGAGAGCTTCCGCGTTTTGTTAACTTTTAGCGTTACAACTACTTGAAATTAGTCTGCTAGTTAAGATTATAGGAACGAAGTGTAACTCCCTTCCGGACAGCTTTGAATTTCGCAATCTTGGTTATGAGATCATGGAACAAAACATAAGCACACCACGTAAATGAGACTATCTCCTAATTGAAAGCTGAAAGGTGTCCGGAAGGGAGTTACACTAGGTCCTTTCCTTTGTACACGAAGTGTAGCACTGAACTACACTGACAGAGATGACATCAATTCAGATATCACAAGTTAAAGAGAGACAAAACCTACACTAGTGTACACTATCATTGCAAAGGAAAAGGCCTACTATAGAATAGATAGTCTGTATGACCGACAGAACCGTTTAGTACAATACGTTATTAAAACGGTCTCCACTTGCGAAGTTGGTGCCAACAGTAGTAATCCCAACTCTTATTACTTCTCTCTGCTTCTGATAAAGGAGGTAACCTTGAAGCAATCCAAAAGTTGCAACAGTTCATCAACTGTTGATTTTTATACAGCCAATAATTTAATAAATTCGATCGATGTTAGAGAGTGGTTATACCCGTCAGTTCTACAAAATTTCAGATAGCACAAACTTTCCTGTTATTAATTTCCCAATTAAAAAAGTCGTGGTGGTTTATAATAACCTAAAATTGCTGGAAAAAAATTAAACAGTTTTTATGTTAATGTTGATTATTAAATTACAAGCTAATCTTAAATGTAAACAAAAATAGCTAACGTGCGGCCAGTAGTTGTTTTTTTCTAGAATTTTGATTGGCCCTTGTCACAGACTTGAATTCTGTAACGTGCATTCAGACTTACAGAAAAGAGACAGGGATTGGCGGCACAGTCACAATTTGTAAATACCTAGTTGCTTATCGGTATAGTAGCAAACTATAGCGCGAACTCTCTAATAAGGATAAAGAAATCTACTCTCATTTCTGTATTCATTAGTATTAATAATCGCCGGTATAGTAGCAAACACCTATATCGCGAATTCTAATAAGGATAAAGAAATCTACTTTAATTTCTGTAATGGTATAATGCCAATCTGCAATGCCAATTATATTGAACTAACAGCAGTAACACCTGATCGTTACAACAAATTTAACAATAATTATTATTACATCCTGAAGGTACGTGTAATATATAAATAATTATTCGAGAATGTTCTAGCCTCTATCCAAAACAGTGTAACAATTAAAGTTATTTATTTCACTAGTATATTCTATAGGTTGAATACTGCAGATTACTGAGAAGCTAAAAGACAAAAATAAAAGATGATATATACATGATACGATTTCACTATAACGTATAATAATTACGAAATGGTAAAAAAAGTATGTAGAATTGTTTAACAATTAATAATCACAAGATATCTGATACTATACTATAGGTACATTATTTATATAAATTATATAGTCTGTCAATAGTATTTTATGTGTATTATTCACAATTACGTCACATATGAGTAGTTTTATTTTTATTTTAAACATGATATTCGGGTCTATTCCCATTCGCAATATTAAAATTAACAGGCCGTTAAAAAAATTAACAGAACCTCTTAACGGAATTGGTATTCTCGTTACACTCTTGGCAGTTAAAAATTAACCCAAATCCGTTTATTTATAAAGGATGGTTAGAGGCACCCTTTAAAAATTACCTGATCTGTTTATTGGGATAAAATCATAAAATGGTGTCCGCAGAGTAAAAACAGCATATATTTTTTAATTAATTTCCGTCTTTCCGTGTCGTTTTCGGTGTTTTTCCGTTTTCTAGATTAGAAGATACCTATTACACACGTTTTTTTTACATTTTGATTATAGAAATAAGTATTTGGGTAAAAATGGCAGTACCAGCTCTTCTTTATGAAGAATTAAGGCGATTAATAAAATAATTTTACTGCTTTATTTTTGGAAAAATGTAAAAAATCAGTGTTATAACTTATAAAAATTCTTGTAAAAATACGGCGACTTCAAGGTAACCATTTTCATATTAAAATTAATTCATACAGTTTCTGCATTTTCATCTGTCATCTCCTTATATATTAATAATTTATAAACCACGAAAAGGTGAAAATGATTAATTTAGGAAAACAGAGGTTATGATAGTAGAATGTAGAATAATATGATCATAGATACATAGAAACACAGAGAAATACTAAAATAGTTCATAGAATTTCCACTATAATTATTTTTCTATGCATTAGTAGCTAGCTTCTGTAATGTGAATTAAACTGATCTGGTTAAATGTGGGTATGTTAGATGATCCGTTAAAAATATCCGCTGTGAATAGCATTTATCAATTTTAACTTAACGGAATGTTAAAAATCAAAATATTAACAGGTGTGTTAATTTTAACGGACGTGAACGAGAATAGACCCATTTGTCGTTTATTATAATAAATTTGTCTACTTACCGTGGTTTAGCGACCCTTGGAGAAAATTAATGCAGCGTTGCCGATTTTACTGCGTAATTTGGGTCGCTAAGCACCAGTAAATATCTTAATTGAATGCGTCGCGGCAAGCACCGTAACTTATACATATATATATATATATATATATATATATATATATATATATATATATATATATATATATATATATATATATATATATATATATATATATATATATATATATATATATATATATATATATATATATATATATATATATACATCCTGCTAACAATGCTGCGTCCTTACAAAAGCCAACCATACGGCGTCTCCCAGAAATACACTAGTTAGTTCAAATGTGATGGAGTATATTGGATCTACTCATCAAATCCAGCCCAGAGCTGGTTTTAGATTACTGATATCTTAATAAATAAAGAAGTTAAGATATACTGACAATACTGCGTCCTTTCACTAATAGTACGATATAGCGTCCGGAGTATAATCATGTGTATATCCCACATGATACCACGTCCTTAGTGTATATTTTTTGACAAACTTGGTACAATACGGCGTCCGGCACTGTTGCCACATTTATCGCTCTTAGTTTTTATTTAAAATCTACTCAGAACGTTGGACGTCAAATAAAAGTTGGTAATAATTTGGTCATGGGTGTTTATTAAAGAATGGGACAAAGAGTTCCTTAAGTAAAAATAAATAATTTTAGCTGCATAAACCTTAGTACCATTTTGCTACCTTAAAAATTTGTGGACCGTTAAATGCAATTTTTAAGTTATTATTTTTATTGCCTCTGGTGTTACGCATCTTACGTATTTCGACTTTAGTTTTCCATTTTTTTCCAATAACAACCTGATATCCATTATTTTAGTTTCTTAAAGGGAATTTGTAGAATAAGTTAGTTCTTTATTGAATATGATTTTAAATAACCTGTTTTGCAAAGTATATAACTATAACTTAGAATTCCATATACAATGATACAACTAAAGAAGCAGTAAATAATATTTGCCTTTTTGTCATCGCTTGTTACTTTTTCACCTCTGTTATTTCTAATAGTGCCTACTTGGATAATTTAGATTTATTTCTTTGTATTCCGCAGAATTCATTTGTGACTTCCCACAAATATTTTGGGGAGGATCTATTTCCTCCACTTTATGCGTATAATAATTCATTTTTTCTTTTTTAATTAAATTATTTAATTCATTACAATATTTTTTTTTAAATTGGCATTAAAGTACCTCAAATTCGTCATTAAAGTGATGGTCGAGATGGTAGCGTATCTTTGACCACAGAATGTATTGGTTTTTGGAATTTTTAAGTTATTATTTTTATTGCCTCTGGTGTTATGCATCTTTCGTATTTCGACTTTAGTTTTCCATTGATATATAATACTCTGGAAAATGAATAACAACCTGATATCCATTATTTTAGTTTCTTTAAAAAGGGAATTTGTAGAATAAGTTAGTTCTTTATTGAATATGATTTTAAATAACCTGTTTTGCAAAGTATCTAACTGTTGTAAATGTATGTCCTCTCCAACCTAGAATTCCATATAAATAAATTCAATATCTTCATATTTTGACACATATCAAGGAAATGCCGAAACACGTCAATTTTAGATTCTGGAATGACATCCTGCAACGTCAAAACTTCATCCCTAAATTCAACCTCCTTTGAGTGACAGTTGCAACCCCCAAATTTTTAAATTGGATGTAGGGATTGATTTTATTTGCAAGTGATTTGCCGATACAACTAAAGAAGCAGTAAATAATATTTGCTTTTTGTCATTACTTGTTACTTTTTCACCTCTGTTATTTCTAATAGTACCTACTTGGATATTTTAGATTTATTTCTTTGTATTCCACAGAATTCATTTGTGACTTCCCACAAATATTTTGGGGAGGATCTATTTCCTCCACTTTAAGCGTATAATAATTCATTTTTTCTATTTTAATTAAATTATTTAATTCATTAAAATATATTTTTTTAAATTGGCATTAAAGGACCTCAAAATCGTCATTAAAGTGATGGTCGAGATGGTAGCGTACCTGCCTCTCACCCAAAAGTCCCTGGTTCGATTCCCGGTCGTGGTAATGGAAAATACTGGGAGGGGGATTTTTCCATTATACACGGATATTGGATGTGTGTCCGTTGTCTTTAAATGTGTAGCCCCCTCCCGCACACGGCTCTTGTAGAGCTTTCTGGGATAAAGGGGGTCGTAATTACATGTGGTGTATTTATTTATTTATTATTATAAAGTAATCCATTATTCTACGATTTTTGTAGTTAGCAGAGGTGACCAGATAAATGTAAACATGCTTGTAACAATAATTGTGTTGTAATAAAAGGTAAATAAATACAGTTTTTTAAGTTCAGAATTATCACTATTATAATGCTAAAAATAATGGTTTTCTTACAAAAAATTATCCCGATTTTGACATTTAAAAATAATTATGACATTTCTTAATGTCACTGAAAATTATTTAAAAAATAGAGTTAATTAATCTTAATTTCACAGTTTCTGGATTTAAAAAAAATGCAATATGCACCTCGGCATTAAAGTTGCTTTTTATCACTCATGCGGTTTAAACTCCACATTCATGATAAATAGTTGAACTTTAATGCCTTGATACGTAAATAACTATTTTGTACTCCCTGTTTAATTCATTACTAGGTCGAGCCGGGGGCCCGCCGCGACCTAGGACTACGCGCCGCGCCGCTGGCGCGGAATATCAATAGTTTTATCTCGGGGTTTTTAGTTGAAAGACGGTTTTTTAAATTTCGGAAAAATTGAAAATTGAAATTGAGGAAAAAAAAGGTCAGGGCCCCGCGGGGGTTTCTTTAGGCCCTAACGGGCCCAGGAATTTTTTTATAGTATGTTTGAGACAGCCCCTGCGGGGCTGTAGTTTTTAAGGTGTGGTTAAGTGTATTTATTAAGCTGCGGTCAAGTGATTTGGGTAAGTTAGTTGGATTCGGTGGAAGAGTCTCGGGAAAGATGTAGAGTCCTACAGAGATGCCACTTGAAAAGTGATAAGGTCATTAGAAGAGAGGCGTTTCGCGTATTTTCGTAGGCATCTTGGATTAGTTAAGGGATTCGGGTAATTTAGTTGGATTCGGTGGAAGGGTCTCGGGAAAAATGTAGTCTGACAGAATGCTACTTGGAAGGTGGGAAAGTAATGAGAAATGAGGTATTTCGCGTATTTTCGTATTAGTCTTCGATTAGTAAAGGAATTTAGTTGGATTCGGTGGAAGAGTCTCGGGAAAAATGTAGAGTCTGACAGAATGCTACTTGAAAGGTGGGAAAGTAATGAGAAATGAGGTATTTCGCGTATTAGTCTTCGATTAGTTAAGGAATTCGGGTAATTTAGTTGGATTCGGTGGAAGAGTCTCGGGAAAAATGTAGAGTCTGACAGAATGCTACTTGAAAGGTGGGAAAGTAATGGGAAATGAGGTATTTCGCGTATTTTCGTATTAGTCTTCGATTTGTGAAATATTGAAAATTCAATTTATTTTTTGTTTTTCTTTAATAACTTCCACAAAATTAAAGATAGGGTAAGTAAACTTGGTACCTACACATAGTTAGGTTGTGAGGGTCCATCTTTGCTATGGTTCAGAGTTAAACAGAGGCGCGCCAGTGGCGTGCGGTGTGGTCACGTCGACATAATTTTAAGGAAAAAAGTATGTGCACTAATTTTTTTCACAATTCTGATCAGATTTGCATAATTTATGGTTGATTTTCTAAAAAAACTTGTACATGTAAAATTTTGCATGAGGCAGTAGTTTTCGAGATATTTGCGTCTGAACAAAACGATGCACCAAAAACACAATTAATTAATTAAGATAGCCCTTTAAAAATTATTTTCAATCTGATTTTCGAAGGGATATACTGAACTGAACTGTCAATTTAATGTTTTTAATGTTTTTCTTCTTTTGCAATGAGGCGTCTTTTGCAGTCAATATTATTTCTGCCAAAAGAAAAATTTGTTTGTTACGAAATTGCATAAACAAATTATCAACATCCAAATATCAAAAAAATCAACACCCCGTATTTCCGTTAGGAATGGTTATAGAGAAATTTTGGAAGGAATATATCGTGATTTCATCAGAACTATTCCCGACATGATAATTGTGTTTTTGGTGCATCGTTTTGTTCAGACGCAAATATCTCGAAAACTATTGCCTCATGCAAAATTTTACATGTACAAGTTTTTTTAGAAAATCAACCATAAATTATGCAAATCTGATCAGAATTGTGAAAAAAATTAGTGCACATACTTTTTTCCTTAAAATTATGTCGACGTGACCACACCGCACGCCACTGGCGCGCCTCTGTTTAACTCTGAACCATAGCAAAGATGGACCCTCACAACCTAAATATGTGTAGGTACCAAGTTTAGTTACCCTATCTTTAATTTTGTGGAAGTTATTAAAGAAAAACAAAAAATAAATTGAATTTTCAACACCCTGTATCTCCGTTAGGAGGCTCGATAGAGAAGAAATGTTAGAAGGGGTATGTCATAAGTTCATGTGAACTTTCTGTACCCGAAGTTTGTCGGTTTAAAATCGGGACACCCTGTATAATAAATAATAAATAACATCACAATATGTAATTACGACCCCCTTTATCCCAGAAGGCTCTAAGAGCGTTGTGCGGGAGGGGGCTGCACATTTAAAGACAAGGGACACATCCAATATTCGTGTATAATGGAAAAATCCCTCTCACAGTATTTTTTATTGCCACGAACGAGAATCGAACCCGGGGCTTTTGGGTGAGAGGCAGGTACGCTACCATCTCGACCATTAGTCATATAAATATAATATATAATGGTCTGTTATTTTCGATTTTATTATACACTAACACGAATCTCATAGTGCATGCTGTGAGTCGGAAAAAACCTCGAAAAACAAGTATTTGGGTAGTCAAACTACTTCCCTCCCACGTTTTCGAGGATGCTGAACACGATGGTGATGTTGCTCTGCTCCTCGAGTTGTCCCTACCCCCCTAACGGCCAAATAACCACTCTCCAAGGGGGTGAAAAATGTGTTTCGTGCTACAAACGAGAAAACCCTCGTTATCTCTCGTTTTTGAGTGTGCCGGGCAAGAGAAAAATATTACCAAGTCACCTCGATCCCCGCGAGCCCCTCGAAAGGACACAAACTGCCCCTTTGACGCGCGGTTTTATAAAGTAAGTGAAGTAAGTTAGATCATAAACATTTTTGTTGACGCATAAAATTACTTATTTACTATAGGTAAATATAAATCATTTTCAACATTTGTCGAGATGACTTGATAATATTTTTCTCTTGCCCAGCATACTCAAAAACAAGACATAACGTGGGTTTTCTCGTTTGTAGCACAACACATTTTTCACCCCCTTGGAGGGTAGTTTTTGCCCGCTCGGATGGTTGGTTTGCCCCAGGGAGCAGAACTAACATTACCATCGTGTTCAGCATCCTCAATAACGGGGGGATGACATAAGTTTTACCGGTGGAAGACGTAGAATACGCGATTCCCCCTCTTTGGGGATGGTTTTTGCCATTAGGGGGGTAGGGTCAATTCGGGGAGCAGAATCAACATCACCATCGTGTTCAGCATCCTCGAAAATGGGGGGTGACATAAGTTCTGCCGGTGGAAGACGTCGAATACGCAATTCTCCCATTTTGGGGTCGGTTTTTTGGCCGTTTGGGGGGTAGGGTCAACTCAGGGAGCAGAAAAATCATCACCATCGTGTTCAGCATGCTCGAAAACGGGGGGAGACGGTAGTTTGGTTGACTCCGTCCGACTCACAGCGTCCGACTCACAGAATGCACTAGTACGCGCGAGTAAACGTCCCACTAAAAAGGAATGATTATATATATTTATGCGATACGTTGTTGCCAAATCTCGGATGCAGCATCATGCTATAACTGAAAGAGTATATTAGATGTATATTTCTGTACAAAGATCGACGCGACCCCAAACTAAGTTCGTTGGAACTAAAAATATACTCTTGCTTACACTTGACATATAATACCGCGTCCAAAATCGAGAAATTGCCCAGTCAATATCTCAGTTAATTGAAATGATACAGAAATGATTTCTATGTTTATCGGTAGCTCAGGTGACACAGAATAATCTGAGAAGTTGTAAAAGGATCACTCGCGAAATATGGCGAAGATAATATGGAAAAACAATACTGCGTCCGGTATACGGATGCACTATTGTACAGGACGCATTAGTGAATGGTATCGTGTCAATGTACGGACGCAGCATTGATAGCAGGATAAATATATATATATATATATATATATATATATATATATATATATATATATATATATATATATATATATATATATATGCAAAGTGTCTTATACACCTCCAAAATGATATACGTATTTAACGAATACGCCTCCAAAATCGGAGGCGACTTCGAAAAATCGGTGACCAATACGAACCTATGTGTAAAACATGTTCATTGTCATTATTACGTCATTAGTAGGCGTTTCCCAAATTTTCTGTCGGAGGCCAATTGGTATGGTGTACATATACAGTTATACAATGTAGTTCACTGTAATTCCACTAGTAGGCGCCACCAGTTAATACGCATATACGCTACAAATGGTGGTTAAGCAGAATTCGCCTCCACATGTTCTCTACACCAATACACCTCAGAAATATGGCAACAGTGTACGGAGGTAAGTTAGTACGTTAGTTTTATATGTGTGTAAACATTATTCATTGGTGTTATTTTACCTTCTGTGGAAAAGCGCTCGCGTGCGATTTGACTTCAATAATATTTTATTAACATGTATACGTACTAGCTTTGTTTATGAAGTAATATAGTTGTTCAACTAGTAACTAGTGTTAGTACTAGATTGACATATTGATTAATGATTAATTAAAATAGACGAGTATTACAATTATTACTCAGGCTCAGAAAATACAATTAGTTCAAAAATAATTTGGAAGTAGCTTATTTAAAACAAAATAAGAATAAACATAATTTAACGTTTTTATTTATTCAGAACAAAAATTTGTGTGAATGATTTTGGTGTGTGTAAAATTATTTATTTATTCCTTTGGTTGAAAAATTAATGTTGGTAGTGTACGTAGTATTTCAATATGTTTTTCATAAAAAAGTAACTAAAATTGCAGTTATTAAACCAGTATAAAATATGTAAATTAGCAATAATAAAATCCTCTGTAAATAAACATTATCAAAAATATTTGTAAACTGTACTGAGTAGATTAAATAGATACACATACACATTTTATACAAAGGTGTTTAAAGATCAGCTTTAACCTGAAGATGATGAACTCGACAATCTATTAATACAGATATGGGTAAGTAGTATTATTCTTTTTAAATTTTTATAACCAATTATGACTTTATTTGCAGGTTTGACATTATTCAAAAGTAAGTGGATATACAATATTGCATAAAAAACAAGCTTAAGATTTTATTAGCAACGTGTCATATCAAATAGTTAAGTAATGTTCTTGTGTTAATACATACAGTGTGGAACAGCCAAATGAAATAAATTCATTATCTCAATTAATGTGAATATTTTTTTAAAATCCCTAGGTACCTACGTCGATTTTGGATTCTGAAATGACATCCTACAACGTACAAATTTCATCTTTTAATTCAACCCCGTTCGAGTGGCAGTTGCAAACCCTAAATTTTTTAATGGACTTAAAGTAAGGACTTGTGATACCTTATTTGGAACATATTTTTACATTTATAGATTCAGGATGTCATTTTGGATACAGTTATAGCATATTGGGATAAAAATATTAATGGCTGACATTTTTATGAGCAAAATTAATTTTTTATCTAGGCGGCCGTAATCCCAAAAAATGTTTTGCTTTGCTTGGGTAATTAATCAAAAAATATATTTTTGACATTATGCCACATGGCGTTTGTGTTATAAGATTTTAAACATTTCGGAAATCATTTTTCCAATTTAACTAATTTTTTTTAAATGGCACCATTGTGGCTCACTACGTTATTTCAATAAAGCATTTAATTACCGATTACGTGGTACCAAATAATTCACAATATCTTCATATTATTATACATTAAAATACATAAGAATAACATTCAACTAGAAATGAAATCAAGTTATAATATTTAACAATGGATCTCTATCAAGTAGGTGCCTTTGATCTCCTGAATCAAAAAACGTAAAAATATATACAGGGTGTTCGATTTAAAATTCCAAAGTTAGCATCATTTTCGGCGAAACCTGAAGCATTGAGTAAATAAATAATATAAAGAGGCACAACCGTCAAGGGGCCGAGATTTTAGTATTGTATTTTTTGCCAATAGCTTCAGGATTGTTTTCAATTTTTAGTGCTATGAGAGATTTGTTATTCGGATTTGTTATTCGGTTGCATAGCCCTAAATATTGTAGATAATTCTATAGTTATTGACAAAAAAATACAACACTAAAATCTCGGCCCATTGACGGTTGCGCCTCTTTATATTATTTACTCAATGCCTGAAGCGACAAAAAATGTTAAATCGGCCGAATTAATGCATATTTAGCCGTTATTTGACGTGCCCAAATTTGAAATTCATATCTTGTAAAACCAAGAAGATATAGATAGAGGCAAGTGACATGTTCACCTGGTATATTCTCTGGGTTTTACAAGATATGAATTTCAAATTTGGACACGTCAAATAACGACTGAATATGCATTAATTCGACCAATTTTACATTTTCGGTTGCTTCCGGTTTCACAGGAAATGATGCTAACACTGGATTATTAAATGGAACGCCCCGTATATTTTCACATTTTTTAGGGGGTCAAAGGCATCTGCTTCATAGAGATCAACTGTTAAATATTATGAGGTTTTTTTTCATTTATATCTTGTTGAATGTTATAATCTTATGTATTTCTATGTATTATAAATATGAACAACATTAAATGCTTTATTGAAATAACGTATAGAGCCACCATGGACTCATTTAAAAAAAAATAGTTATTTTGAAAAAATGATTTCCGAAATGTTCGAGATCTTATAACACAAATTTCATATGACAATACCATAATTGTATTTTTTTATTAATTATTGAAGCAAAATAAAACATATTTTTGGGGTCACGGCCGCCTAGAAGAAATATTAAGTTTTCTCATAAAAATATCAGCCATTAATATTTTTATCTCAATATGCCATAACTGTATCCAAACTGACCTGAATCAAAAAATGTAAAAATATATAGGGTGTTCCAATTAAAAAATCAAAGTTAGTTTAATTTCCGGTGAAACCGTAAGTGACGGGAAATGTAAAATTGGTCGAGATAATGCACATTTAACCGTTATTTGACGTGCCCAAATTTTCAAAATTCATATCTTGGCAAACCAAGAAGATATAGCAAGCGTCATTTCGTGGTCACCAGGTATACCGTGCCTTCAATTTTCGTAGCTACATGGAGATAAAGTGATCGTGTTCATTCGAAGTAGAGGGAAGTATCGTGTGCATGGTAAATTCACGTTCACGAATGCAAACGCGTATGAATGCGTTTGCGTATGGACGATGATACATGGCAGCTATCCCAACTATTACGATCGGACGCACGAGCTTTACCGAATATTTTCTTGTGTAGTGTTTTGAAATGAAGGCACGGTATGTTTTGTGTCCCAAAAGTAACGAATTTAATTTATATTTTTTTTGTTTGCCTTTTAAAAAAGCAAAATACTCGGTAAATTCTTTGAAGAAGTCATTAGTTTGTAAAGGGTCATTGGCTTAATTGTGACTACTCCTCTAATTTTATTATTTTTATTAAATAACTATATATTTCTTTACGAAATTTTAAGGCTTTACCTGCAGTTTATTGCCAACTATACAGTTGTCATATAAGGTGTTTTAAAGAACGTGCGCGAACAAAGTTGTATTTTTTAAATGGAACACCCGCTATATATTTGCATGTTCGAATTCTACTAAAAATTATAAGCATTCTTTGTCATATCACCATACATGAAAATTAACTGTTTCCGAGTATACAGGGTACTTTCAGATGCTGTATATTCTAACCGGTGAGACTCAAAGTAAAATAACTTCTACATTCCTTTCTTAGTTTTTTATTCCCTACCCGAATATGGCAACTTCCTGTTCAGCTTATATCAACTGGAAATCGAAAATTTGGTTATTGGCTGGATTTGGACTCCTCTTCTACTCTTGTCATTTTTAACAAAAAAAATCCAATAATCTAGAGTACCTAGTTTTCTATTCTATTTAAATTAATAAAAGCTATTATTTTACTAAACTACACGGAAGCAAGTAAAATATTATTACCCAATACAAAAATGTTACAGAGTGACAAAAATGCGATAAATTTTATTATAAAGCGCACAAGAACTGGGAATGACATATTGCAAAATATTATGTCTCCTTTTAAAGTGTCTAAAAAAATATTGGCCCTATTACTCTATTATCTAAAATTCCACACCATACATTTACCGATGAACGGCCCAGAGCTTTTAATCTGACAAACTGCACGAGGATTTTGTAGAGCCCAGATAATTTGCTTTATTAAATTTAAAGGTGTGCATATGCTGAGCATAATTTAAACTGTTAACTTATAGTAGGGCCAAAAAGAGTAGTCAGTAGATCAAAAAATTCACCGGAAATTCTTCAAAGTATTTAGCTTTTATGGAATACAGAAGCGGCAGCTCTTTTTACCATATAATCCCATATAATTGAGAGAAATATATCAAGTTTTATCCGCCTACCAGAGATGAAAACCGCAACTAGTTCCCCCTGGATTTACTGACTACTCTTTTTGGCCCTACTATATTTTAGACCAGGTGGTATGGGCGCAGTCGTTTTGAAGTAAATTCGGACTGATTTTTTTTGCTGGAATCGGTTCAGGAGATAGTGCCGATTATGAAAATCTATGTTACCAAAAGGTAACCTGGTCTGATATTGTTTAAAAAAAGGGAAAAACAACATTTTTTTACTCAAACTAATTAAGCATTTTTATATTTTTCGACCGATTTCCAACAATAACTTTTTTTCGTAAACTTGATATTTTCAATGTTATTAATTTTTAAAAATTAATAACTGAAAATATCTCTTCCTTTTTTTAGGATTTATTATATCTCTTGAAGTTACTATCGAAAAAACTTGTTTTATCTAACTAATATTCATTTGAATATTAGTTAGATAAAACAAGTTTAAAACTGGGAAATAACCTCTACACCTTTGACGTGATGTCAGAGGAACAATTAGAGGGTGTTTTTTGACGACTAATAGGAATTAAAATAATACAAAAACACTGCGCTGACGTTTTGGAATCTATCTGTTTCCTTTTTCAAAGTGTAGGCTTTAGATTTTTATGTTACGTGTAGATGTAGATCCACTATTACAAATATTTTATGTGTGACACAATTCATAGCAGAATCTATTGATCCAGGACTACAAACTGATGTTGTTTATACTAACTTTTCTAAGGCATTCGACAGACTTGATCATAACATACTTATTACTAAACTTAAAGCTCATGGTTTCTCTTCGAGTCTCCAAGAATTTTTTAAATCCTATCTTACGAATCGTAAGCAATATGTTGAATGTTCTGGTCATCAGTCTGTCGAAATTTCAGTAACATCTGGTGTTCCCCAAGGATCCAACCTAGGGCCACTCCTCTTTAACATATTCATTGATGATATCACTTGTAGTCTAAAGGTAAATTGCTTACTGTATGCCGATGATATGAAACTGTACTGTAACATCAAAAGCATTGAGCATTGTATGGAGCTGCAAAATGACTTAGTAAGCATCAGTAATTGGTGATTTGCAAATAAGTTGCCCTTAAATGTAGCAAAGTGTAATGTCATGACATATAGCAACAAAGCAAATCTAATTACCTTTAATTATTCTATAAACGACACAAATTTAAATCGACCTGTTACCTACCGAGATTTGGGAGTGACATTTGATCAGAAACTTTCATTTGTTAATCACATCAGTAATCTTACTTCAGACTGTTTTAGAGCTCTAGGGTACATTATAAGAAACTCCAACGACTTCAACAATATTAGAATATTAAAATTGCTTTTTTATTCTTTTGTAAGATCGCGTTTAGAGTATGCCTCCAGTATTTGGAGTTCCTTCTACAATGTCCATATTCAGAGTTTAGAAAAAGTGCAGAGAAATTATAAGTAGAAATCCAAGTAACAACTACTCAACGGGCAAAAACCCCGACTTGTATTGAATTACACTTGGAAATCCAAAATTGATAGCCAATATTATTCGAATAATATTGGCTATCAATTTTGGATTTCCAAGTGTAATTCAATGCAAATCGGGGCTTTTGCCCGTTGAGTAGTTGTTACTTGGATATCTACTTATTATTTAGCATGTAGTTTAGTCCACCAGGGCTAGAGGTCGCCTGCTTTTGGTATTTGCCTTGCAAATCGCTATCTGTCACAGAGACATCATCGATGTCTTGACAGGTAGTAGCAACTGACCACCAGAGGGATGTTTCTATCTCTCACCACTACCAAATAACACGGTGTAAAAGAAAATTGTTATTATTATTATTCTACACATTACATTAAAATCTAAAGCCTAAACTTTGAAAAAGGAAACAGATGTAGTTTAAGAAACGCCAGCGCAGTGTTTTTGTATTCTTTTAATTCATATTAGTTGTCAAAAAACACGCTCTAACTGTCCCTCTGACATCACGTCAAAGGAGTAGAGGTTACTTCCCAGTTTTAATCTGGTTAATTTGAGTATTATTTAAATACATCAAGATTTTTCGATAGGAATTTCAAGAGATATGGTAATAAATCCCCAAAAGAAAAGGAAGAGAAAAAATTTATGAAATGCCACAATTAGCACTTAAACAATATGAACAGTTCTTGTTGGAAATCGGTCAAAATATATAAAAAAAATTAGTTTAAGTAAAAAATCGTAATTTTTCTATTTGTTATAACAAAAATTGTTTTAAACAATATCAGACCAGGTTACCATTTGGTAACTTTCAAAACCGATTCCAGCAAAAAAATTAAGTCCGAATTTACTTCGAAACGCCTGCACCCATACCACCTGGTCTGCTACACGAACGAATAATATTCTAGCGCATCATCTTAATACGAACTCACCCCCCACTCCCGCTCAATATATGTGGCAACACTGCTGGAGGCGTAACCGAACTCCAGTGTACAAAAATTTATACAAAAGAGGCGTTTCCGCTACTCAGTATTTGGAGGTGTGTTACATTTACAAATATGGCAAAAATTTGTATATATTCAGAATGCTTATTCCTTACCCCTCTCTTGGTGCTTGTGTAGAGCTGTGTTATTATTTACCATTTGCACAAAATACACACAAAAAACGTACTTCCTTAACGTGGAGGCTTGGGTGCCTGTGTGATGTATGGAGGCGATTAAGATAGCCGTGCACGTATATATATATATATATATATATATATATATATATATATATATATATATATATATATATATATATATATATATATATATATATATATATATATATATATATATATATATATATATATATATATATATATATATATATATATATATATATATATATATATATATATATATATATATATATATATATATATATATATATATATATATATATATATATATATATATATATATATATATATATATATATATATATATATATATATATATATATATATATATATATATATATATATATATATATATATATATATATATATATATATATATACATCCTGCTAACAATGCTGCGTCCTTACAAAAGCCAACCATACGGCGTCTCCCAGAAATACACTAGTTAGTTCAAATGTGATGGAGTATATTGGATCTACTCATCAAATCCAGCCCAGAGCTGGTTTTAGATTACTGATATCTTAATAAATAAATAAGTTAAGATATACTGACAATACTGCGTCCTTTCACTAATAGTACGATATAGCGTCCGGAGTATAATCATGTGTATATCCCACATGATACCACGTCCTTAGTGTATATTTTTTGACAAACTTGGTACAATACGGCGTCCGGCACTGTTGCCACATTTATCGCTCTTAGTTTTTATTTTAAATCTACTCAGAACGTTGGACGTCAAATAAAAGTTGGTAATAATTTGGTCATGGGTGTTTATTAAAGAATGGGACAAACAGTAGGAGTAGGTTCCTTAAGTAAAAATAAATAATTTTAGCTGCATAAACCTTAGTACCATTTTGCTACCTTAAAAATTTGTGGACCGTTAAATGCAATTTTTAAGTTATTATTTTTATTGCCTCTGGTGTTACGCATCTTACGTATTTCGACTTTAGTTTTCCATTTTTTTCCAATAACAACCTGATATCCATTATTTTAGTTTCTTAAAGGGAATTTGTAGAATAAGTTAGTTCTTTATTGAATATGATTTTAAATAACCTGTTTTGCAAAGTATATAACTACAACTTAGAATTCCATATACAATGATACAACTAAAGAAGCAGTAAATAATATTTGCCTTTTTGTCATCGCTTGTTACTTTTTCACCTCTGTTATTTCTAATAGTGCCTACTTGGATAATTTAGATTTATTTCTTTGTATTCCGCAGAATTCATTTGTGACTTCCCACAAATATTTTGGGGAAGATCTATTTCCTCCACTTTATGCGTATAATAATTCATTTTTTCTTTTTTAATTAAATTATTTAATTCATTACAATATTTTTTTTTAAATTGGCATTAAAGTACCTCAAATTCGTCATTAAAGTGATGGTCGAGATGGTAGCGTATCTTTGACCACAGAATGTATTTGTTTTTGGAATTTTTAAGTTATTATTTTTAATATTTTTATTGCCTCTGGTGTTATGCATCTTTCGTATTTCGACTCTAGTTTTCCATTGATATATAATACTCTGGAAAATGAATAACAACCTGATATCCATTATTTTAGTTTCTTTAAAAAGGGAATTTGTAGAATAAGTTAGTTCTTTATTGAATATGATTTTAAATAACCTGTTTTGCAAAGTATCTAACTGTTGTAAATGTATGTCCTCTCCAACCTAGAATTCCATATAAATAATTCAATATCTTCATATTTTGACACATATCAAGGAAATGCCGAAACACGTCAATTTTAGATTCTGGAATGACATCCTGCAACGTCAAAACTTCATCCCTAAATTCAACCTCCTTTGAGTGACAGTTGCAACCCCCAAATTTTTAAATTGGATGTAGGGATTGATTTTATTTGCAAGTGATTCGCCGATACAACTAAAGAAGCAGTAAATAATATTTGCTTTTTGTCATTACTTGTTACTTTTTCACCTCTGTTATTTCTAATAGTACCTACTTGGATATTTTAGATTTATTTCTTTGTATTCCACAGAATTCATTTGTGACTTCCCACAAATATTTTGGGGAGGATCTATTTCCTCCACTTTAAGCGTATAATAATTCATTTTTTCTATTTTAATTAAATTATTTAATTCATTAAAATATATTTTTTTAATATTGACAAGAAAAAGAATAATTCTTACAAAATTTCTTTATTATTTACAATAATAAAGAAATTTTGTGAGAATTATTCTTTTTCTTGTCAATATGAACAATTACTCACATAGGATCAATTTACCTATATTTTTTTAAATTGGCATTAAAGTACCTCAAAATCGTCATTAAAAGTGATGGTCGAGATGGTAGCGTACCTGCCTCTCACCCAAAAGTCCCGGGTTCGATTCCCGGTCGTGGTAATGGAAAATACTGTGAGGGGGATTTTTCCATTATACACGGATATTGGATGTGTGTCCGTTGTCTTTAAATGTGTAGCCCCCTCCCGCACAAGGCTCTTGTAGAGCTTTCTGGGATAAAGGGGGTCGTAATTACATGTGGTGTATTTATTTATTTATTATTATAAAGTAATCCATTATTGTACGATTTTTGTAGTTGGCAGAGGTGACCAGATAAATGTAAACATGCTTGTAACAATAATTGTGTTGTAATAAAAGGTAAATAAATACAGTTTTTTAAGTTCAGAATTATCACTATTATAATGCTAAAAATAATGGTTTTCTTACAAAAAATTATCCCGATTTTGACATTTAAAAATAATTATGACATTTCTTAATGTCACTGAAAATTATTTAAAAAATAGAGTTAATTAATCTTAATTTCACAGTTTCTGGATTTAAAAAAAAATGCAATATGCACCTCGGCATTAAAGTTGCTTTTTATCACTCATGCGGTTTAAACTCTACATTCATGATAAATAGTTGAACTTTAATGCCTTGATACGTAAATAACTATTTTGTACTCCCTGTTTAATTCATTACTAGGTCGAGCCGGGGGCCCGCCGCGACCTAGGACTACGCGCCGCGCCGCTGGCGCGGAATATCAATAGTTTTATCTCGGGGTTTTTAGTTGAAAGACGGTTTTTTAAATTTCGGAAAAATTGAAAATTGAAATTGAGGAAAAAAAAGGTCAGCGCCCCGCGGGGGTTTCTTTAGGCCCTAACGGGCCCAGGAATTTTTTTATAGTATGTTTGATACAGCCACTGCGGGGCTGTAGTTTTTAAGGTGTGGTTAAGTGTATTTATTAAGCTGCGGTCAAGTGATTTGGGTAAGTTAGTTGGATTCGGTGGAAGAGTCTCGGGAAAGATGTAGAGTCCTACAGAGATGCCACTTGAAAAGTGATAAGGTCATTAGAAGAGAGGCGTTTCGCGTATTTTCGTAGGCATCTTGGATTAGTTAAGGGATTCGGGTAATTTAGTTGGATTCGGTGGAAGGGTCTCGGGAAAAATGTAGTCTGACAGAATGCTACTTGAAAGGTGAGAAAGTAATGAGAAATGAGGTATTTCGCGTATTTTCGTATTAGTCTTCGATTAGTAAAGGAATTTAGTTGGATTCGGTGGAAGAGTCTCGGGAAAAATGTAGAGTCTGACAGAATGCTACTTGAAAGGTGGGAAAGTAATGAGAAATGAGGTATTTCGCGTATTAGTCTTCGATTAGTTAAGGAATTCGGGTAATTTAGTTGGATTCGGTGGAAGAGTCTCGGGAAAAATGTAGAGTCTGACAGAATGCTACTTGAAAGGTGGGAAAGTAATGGGAAATGAGGTATTTCGCGTATTTTCGTATTAGTCTTCGATTAGTTAAGGAATTCGGGTAATTTAGTTGGATTCGGTGGAAGAGTCTCAGGAAAGATGTAGAGTCCGACATAATGCTACTTGAAAGGTGGGAAAGTAATGAGAAATGAGGTATTTCGCGTATTTTCGTATTAGTCTTCGATTTGTGAAATGTTGAAAATTCAATTTATTTTTTGTTTTTCTTTAATAACTTCCACAAAATTAAAGATAGGGTAAGTAAACTTGGTACCTACACATAGTTAGGTTGTGAGGGTCCATCTTTGCTATGGTTCAGAGTTAAACAGAGGCGCGCCAGTGGCGTGCGGTGTGGTCACGTCGACATAATTTTAAGGAAAAAAGTATGTGCACTAATTTTTTTCACAATTCTGATCAGATTTGCATAATTTATGGTTGATTTTCTAAAAAAACTTGTACATCGTTTTGTTCAGACGCAAATATCTCGAAAATTTGCATGAGGCAGTAGCTCATGCAAAATTTTACATGTACAAGTTTTTTTAGAAAATCAACCATAAATTATGCAAATCTGATCAGAATTGTGAAAAAAATTAGTGCACATACTTTTTTCCTTAAAATTATGTCGACGTGACCACACCGCACGCCACTGGCGCGCCTCTGTTTAACTCTGAACCATAGCAAAGACGGACCCTCACAACCTAAATATGTGTAGGTACCAAGTTTAGTTACCCTATCTTTAATTTTGTGGAAGTTATTAAAGAAAAACAAAAATTAAATTGAATTTTCAACACCCTGTATCTCCGTTAGGAGGCTCGATAGAGAAGAAATGTTAGAAGGGGTATGTCATAAGTTCATGTGAACTTTCTGTACCCGAAGTTTGTCGGTTTAAAATCGGGACACCCTGTATAATAAATAATAAATAACATCACAATATGTAATTACGACCCCCTTTATCCCAGAAGGCTCTAAGAGCGTTGTGCGGGAGGGAGCGGCACATTTAAAGACAAGGGACACATCCAATATTCGTGTATAATGGAAAAATCCCTCTCACAGTATTTTTTATTGTCACGAACGAGAACCGAACCCGGGGCTTTTGGGTGAGAGGCAGGTACGCTACCATCTCGACCATTAGTCATATAAATATAATATATAATGGTCTGTTATTTTCGATTTTATTATACACTAACACGAATCTCATAGTGCATGCTGTGAGTCGGAAAAAACCTCGAAAAACAAGTATTTGGGTAGTCAAACTACTTCCCTCCCACGTTTTCGAGGATGCTGAACACGATGGTGATGTTGGCTCTGCTCCTCGAGTTGTCCCTACCCCCCTAACGGCCAAATAACCACTCTCCAAGGGGGTGAAAAATGTGTTTCGTGCTACAAACGAGAAAACCCTCGTTATCTCTCGTTTTTGAGTGTGCCGGGCAAGAGAAAAATATTACCAAGTCACCTCGATCCCCGCGAGCCCCTCGAAAGGACACAAACTACCCCTTTGACGCGCGGTTTTATAAAGTAAGTGAAGTAAGTTAGATCATAAACATTTTTGTTGACGCATAAAATTACTTATTTACTATAGGTAAATATAAATCATTTTCAACATTTGTCGAGATGACTTGATAATATTTTTCTCTTGCCCAGCATACTCAAAAACAAGACATAACGTGGGTTTTCTCGTTTGTAGCACAACACATTTTTCACCCCCTTGGAGGGTAGTTTTTGCCCGCTCGGATGGTTGGTTTGCCCCAGGGAGCAGAACTAACATTACCATCGTGTTCAGCATCCTCAATAACGGGGGGATGACATAAGTTTTACCGGTGGAAGACGTAGAATACGCGATTCCCCCTCTTTGGGGATGGTTTTTGGCCATTAGGGGGGTAGGGTCAATTCTAGGAGCAGAATCAACATCACCATCGTGTTCAGCATCCTCGAAAATGGGGGGTGACATAAGTTCTGCCGGTGGAAGACGTCGAATACGCAATTCTCCCCTTTTGGGGTCGGTTTTTTGGCCGTTTGGGGGGTAGGGTCAACTCAGGGAGCAGAAAAATCATCACCATCGTGTTCAGCATGCTCGAAAACGGGGGGAGACGGTAGTTTGGTTGACTCCGTCCGACTCACAGCGTCCGACTCACAGAATGCACTAGTACGCGCGAGTAAACGTCCCACTAAAAAGGAATGATTATATATATTTATGCGATACGTTGTTGCCAAATCTCGGATGCAGCATCATGCTATAACTGAAAGAGTATATTAGATGTATATTTCTGTACAAAGATCGACGCGACCCCAAACTAAGTTCGTTGGAACTAAAAATATACTCTTTCTTACACTTGACATATAATACCGCGTCCAAAATCGAAAAATTGCCCAGTCAATATCTCAGTTAATTGAAATGATACAGAAATGATTTCTATGTTTATCGGTAGCTCAGGTGACACAGAATAATCTGAGAAGTTGTAAAAGGATCACTCGCGAGATATGGCGAAGATAATATGGAAAAACAATACTGCGTCCGGTATACGGATGCACTATTGTACAGGACGCACTAGTGAATGGTATCGTGTCAATGTACGGACGCAGCATTGATAGCAGGATAAATATATATATATATATATATATAGAGATGTAAACGGTCATTGTGCAGCCCGTTGAATATATTAACGGTCATTTGTGAAGCCCGAAATGACATTGTTTAGCCCGGATCCGGGCTAAACAAGGTATCGATGTGTATATCAATGCTAATTGGTTAGATAAGTTCTTAGGACCCCCCCCATGAATTTTCATCTGGGCCACACAGAGTCGTATTTACCTATACAACATACACTGTGAAGTTCATGGTACCTCCCTATAGGGGGCGCTTCACATGGATATATAAATACAGTAAAAGATACGAAAGCCCATTATATTGACATAACTCTATGCAGCCTGACTTTTGGCAACATTGTTCTCTTTCTTAAATACTAGGTTCCGTGCTAAAATATGTGATGCTCTGTAGCCCAGGCCACCATAAGACTATATTGTAGATACTGATACACTTTTTATGTAATATCAAATTATGGTACTATAAATTTTGTTTATCATTTAGTGTATAGTATTTATAATCAGATGAGGAATCCTTTAAACTTAGAATCAGAATAACAAATTAAAAATATGTACAGGAATATGGAAAAATAAAACAATTACCTATTCCCTATTCCACGATCATCTATCCTGTTAAAACTGGGTTTCTTATGTCTATACAGGGTGGTCCGAAATTAGTGGTCATCATTTCGCCCGCGTATTCCTCGATCAAAAATAAGACAAAAAGTTTCTACAAACATGGCCCCGGAAATGCTTCCTAAGGGAGCTACAACCCTTTAAAGGTGCATCCTTGACGATGGTTTTTATTTAATATTTCCGAAACCGGTAAAAATAAAAACATGAAATTTTGGCCAATCACTAATCGTTTTATGGTCAAGAAGGTGATGTGATAATGATCCAAAAATTTCCCTCAGGGGTTGGTCAAACAGGGAGGGGGTAGAATAAAATGCCCCTAAACCTTTTCGCATGTACGTCTTTCCAGATTTTAATAGCAAATTATGGAATGCCAGAGTTTTTTATGCAATAAAGGTATTCTAGTTGAATTTTGATAGGACGCGCCGTTTTCGAGTTATTTGAGTTTCTGGAAAACATTAATCACAAAAACATTAAAATGGAACGAGTAACATGCACAGTTCTCTAGGTAGGTACTTAGCAATTGATAATAAAATTATGCTATTATTATTTTTATTATTATTATTATTATTAGTTTCGAAAATATTAAACAAAAACCATCGTCAAGGATGCACTTTTAAGGGGTTGTAGCTCCCTTAGGAAGCATTTTCGGGACCATGTTTGTAGGAACTTTTTGTCTTATTTTTGATCGAGGAATACGCGGGTAAAATGATGACCACTAATTTCGGACCACCCTGTATAGACATAAGAAACCCAGTTTTAACGGGATAGATGATCGTGGAAT